>BMAU01019666.1:795000-1077500 GCA_019973935.1 Trichonephila clavipes
TATAGATTTATATATATATACATATATACATATATATATATATATATATATATATATATATATATATATATAAATCTATATATATAGGGAGAGATTTAACCGTAATAGTAGGAATTGAAAGTACTAATTCGTGTTTGTAAAAAAATTCACATAAGGTATAATATTATTTTATATTATTCTTCAGTTCCAGAAATACAGTATGATTTGAGTTAATGTAGACCCACCTGTTGAGAGACATAACAAAAGAAATGATACCAAACTTGGTATGCAGACGATTGATGTCTTGAAGGATGGGATTTTGTGAAAAAATATTTTTTCCAAAATCCACAGAGGTATTTATGGTGCTGTACAATGCAAAAAGTGTAACAAAATATACATATTAGGATTGAAAAGTACTCGGACTGAGCCTATAACGTGAACAACTTTTGCAGTTGAGTGACTATGATAACCTTTCTGTATAACTACGTCCTTTCTCTGTTCTAAAAGTGGGTTGTTTCAAATCACGGAGCCGGCGGCTCAGCTCGATATCGTGTTTTGTAGGCGGATGCAATTAGTAATCCACGATTGAAAAAAAATGGAGTTTGTTGAGCAGAGAATGAATATTGAATATTTTGTTCGCTTGAGATTGAATGCTACGGCGACTTAAGAAATGTTGAAGCATGAATATGGCAGTGATACATCACCGCGAAAGCAAGCTTTTGAGTGATGTCGACGTTTCCGCGAAAGTAGGGAAAGTATCGTACAACAGTGATCCGCAACCCCCGGTCCACGGACCGGGGATCAAATGGTGCCGGGCTGCTTAAATAACATTAAACTATTGCCATTTTATTGTCTCTGGGATTTGCGCAACTTTCAACGGGAATCACTTTATATTCCACTTTACATCACTTTTATTCATTTTTGGTGTAATTACATTTGATTCTGAAGGCATATTTAACTGTAACTAAATTAAAATTGTTAAATCAAAAAAAATCTAAAATATAAAGAATCAACGTGTCCCGTCCTCAGCGGGCCGCTGTAAAATTATCAAACGATGACCTGTCAACAGCGATAAAAAGGTTGCGGAGCACTGTCGTAGTCGACGGAGGCCCTGGAAGTCCGCAGACTTCAACGAGAACGCCGAAAATGTTTTTGTAGCGGTACGTAAGAAGAGGTATCAAACAATAGCGCAAATAGTGGAATCAGATAGGATATCCGAGGCCACATGTTGACGGGTACTTTATAAGGATCTTAACAAGCATAGGGTGCATTAACCCATCATTCCTCTCATGGTAAATTGGGAACCAAAAATCAATTCGAATGAAAATGTTTGTAAAATCAATCTCGACTGTTAACAAAGATCCATATCTACTTGACAGAATTGTTATTGGAAACGAGAAAATGTGTTTTTTCTTACGAATGTAATCCGAAAGAGCATCGGCAACTTGGAAACACCGCAATCCCAACGTCCAAATTAATTATAAAATACATTGTGCAGTACGGATACATTCATAAGTGTATTATATCAATGTAAATGTGTATTTATTTCTTATTGTGTAGGAATGTGTTTTGTTAGTTTACACACTTTCTGTTCATTAATCATTTTTGTAACAATCTTTTGTTTTCGATTTTTCAATATGCTCGCACCTCCCTTGTAGAGTTATCACAAGTTTGAGAAACGCAGTTTTATGCTGATTCTCGGTTTGGAAAGCAACAGCAGTTTCATGAATATCCCTTTCGACGATTTTTGGAGTTTTTTTGTCCCTTCGCACACACACATGTCAGTATTAGTCTGCAAGTGTGGTGTGACTGTGATTTCTGTTACATCGAACTACGGTGGTGCCGAGTAGTGTATGTTTAAAAAAAAATCACCCTGTCGATAAAGCTGTGAAAAGTTTTCAAAATGTAGGAATCTATTCCACAATTCCTCATATCAAGACGAATATATTCTGTTTTTATTTTTACTTTCTCAACTGTGTGTGAAATGTTCTATTTTTCTCCCTTTCTGTTCCTCCTTCAAAGCAAATTTTTAATTATAAGTTAAAATTAAAATTTTTCTTACGCCATCACATTGCTCCATTGTGCAAGACATAAACTTTCTTTTCTTGGTGTCTGTGATAAACCTTTGATGTAATTATAATACCTCTGTAGTTGTTTTTGCATTTTTTATATGGTGTTACAAGCAAAAAATTTTAATGTTACCGAACTCCTTAAGAAAATTATTTTGGTAGTCATTATAGAGCGTTATATTAAGAATAAAGAGAAAATTTTGAGATCAAATTGGGAAGTTTAACTTTTCATTATGAGGGAAAAATTTAATAAAATTGAGTGAAAAAATTATTATAATCCACAATATTACTCTGAAGATAATTTTAAGAAAACAATTTTGATTCAAGAAGAATTTGGAGGATTTATAACCAATAAGACTTTAATTAATGAAACAAATTCGAAAAATATGGATTAATTTATTGATTAAAGTTTTTATGCCGTATATTGCACTGCTTATTATGTTTTTTACGTGTATAAATTTTTAATAATATTAATATTTGTAACTGTATTTAATTTTAAACATTTACTTAACTCTAATTTTTATTTAATTATTAATATAATATTTATTTTATGTAGTTATAAAAATTTATAAGTTTAACTTAAAAAATGAGGACATATTATTAGAAAAACACGTTTTATAAAAAATAAAAAAAATAAGTCAACTCCAACTTAGGTCAACAAAGAAAATTTTTATTTTAGTTAATTAAATTGAATTAATTAATTAATATTTGAAAAAATTGTATCAAGATCAAGTGACCTTCACTACCAGTTTTGTATATATATATATATATATGCTAGCTGGTACACCCGTTCTTCGTTCGGGCGCATTGCAAAATTAAACAATACAGATTGAAGGATAAAGAAGTTTTTAATCAGTTAATTTTAAGTGAATTACAAATTAAACAAAGGAAAAAAGAAGGATTTTCTTTTGCATATCTCAGCTGAACAAAAAATAAAATATATAATATATATATATATATATATATATATATATATATATATATATATATATATATATATTTGTTACATTTTAAGTCTGTAGATCTAATAGGTGATAAAAGGTACTTTCATTTATTTATAACTCCCCGTAACTCTCTTGTCAGTCGATTTTTGAAAACACCTTCCAAAGCTGATCTCTTCTCAGTAAAAGTAACACATTATTACAAATTTTGTGTAATAAACGCTTATAATAGCGTAAGTAATTTTTATCTGGAAGTGTAATACGTCAATATTACTTTCTGTTGTTTTTATTTTATGTTAAAATCTTGCCAACACCTCTCCCTTCGAAATCTAGTTTTATTATGAAATAAAAAAATAGTTATTACTTTGACCAAAGATATAATTTAAAGGCGAGCGTGCACTGAGGCATGGGGTAGACAAAACAAAAAAGGAATTGTCTTGCCTCACACAAAAAAGATAGATATATGCTCTCACTGGCCTTTTTGCAGATGGCAGAATCTTTTCCTACTTTTTTGACAATTGTCGTTATTTTTTGGAAACCTCACACAATATCTTTATAAATTATAGCCTATTTGTTATTCTGATGTATAAGCTATATTATTGTAAAATTTCGTTAATATCCATTCAGTTGTTTTTCGTTGAAAGAACAAACATCCATATACAAACTTTCGCATTATAATATTGGTAAGGATATATATGTCTTACCATCTACTTTATTGCAGCGAATTTAAATATATACTAGTCAATACAAGCAGGCTATAATTTTGTTTTTATACTTTAACACCTTAGTATATTTTATTTGAAATATTTAATTTTCTCCTAATATTATTCTCTCCTTACCCTTTGGCTCAATAATATAGACAAATTACATGTGAAGGTTGGCTAGCCCTAAAATTTGTTTAAACCTTCAATCTTGCTTCCTAAGGTCAGGAGTTTGTTATTGTACTTCTGAGGCTAATATTTCCGACTATCTTGACTAGTTATACCTAGGTTTTATGGCTATTTATATATATATATATATATATATATATATATATATATATATATATATATATATATATATATATATATATATATATATATATATATATATAGTATAATAAAATAAAATGAAATACAAAGTGAAACATTTGTCAAACCTACTATGCCAAACAAAGAAGGAATTGGAGTTCAAGAGACTCAACAAATATAGATACAAAAAGAACCTTTCGAATAAAATGGAGACCTATTATGATTTCTAGAATTGTCGCTGAATTAGGCCAGTGGTTTAGGGTTAAGCAACAATTTATAGATCCACCTTCACCGAGAAATTTTTGACATAATAGAAAAAAACAGAGCCAGTTGAAAACTTAAGCCTATTCCTAACACACGTGTATGATAAGCCAGACAGTAAAGTAAAATACAATTATTAAAAAAGAACAATGATGCTTCTCTCATAGAGAGGAATAATAAAAAGTTCTGCAGAAAAAATTAGGATAAAGAAACATACAAGCAATAATGAAACTCAAAACAAGTGCAGACATGCATAGAAAAAAAACAGAGCTATGTTGAAATATATGTTGTATATATATATATATATATATATATATGTATATATGAAGAGTGAGAGCTAATAGTAGGAATTAAAAAAAGAATGCTCAAAGTAAATTTATGTTATTCCGCATTTGTGTTGGAAATGATTATATACTTTCTTAACCAAAATGACACATATATTTATCTTAATTTACAATTGCTCGAAAATGATCGAAAGAATGTTAAAGTATTAATGAACATTAAACATATAACGTGCACTAACAACCTCAGGACAAAATGCTATGCAAAAAATAAAACCGCTTAAGTTAAAATACCTTCTCTTAGGTTTTTCTCCGATATAATGGCTCATTAATGAAAGGAATTTTTTCTATTCCGAAATTTAAATACTCCAAGACAACGTTTTGTTTCGCCTCTGAAAATAATCTTAATTGCTTGCTTGATACATTGCTAAATCCCTCGGGGATTCTTTATTTTTTAGGAACAAACTACAAGCTTCTTTAAATATCTTTGTGTAAGCGCATAGAAATTGCTTTATTCCTGTGCTGCAGATTTAAATTTTTTTTTTTTTTGGTTTTGCTTTCAGATGTAGTGTCCTAAGACTTTCAAGAAAGCTTATTAAGGTACCTTAGGCATTTTGCATTCTCATAAACAGTTTAGTTATAAAAAATAAATGTTTGTCTTGAAAATCCAAACGTTATAGGCTAAGAGAATACAAGTGTGCGTAAAAGTTAACCTAAAGGTAGTTCCAAATTAATTACTTGTTAACAACAAAAATATTAATTCCCTATAACATGGTAAAGAAGCAACACATTATATACAATTTACTTAAACCCAATTTAGTGTTATTCTAAGACACATACACGTATTTATAAATGAACCGAAAGTAAGTCTTGCCCTGATTGAAGATATTTTTTTTTGCTCAAACTACAAGGTATGACACACAAAAAAAGACGAGGCTAAGTGTGTAGATTGAAAAAAGAGTGAAGTTGGCAACAACTGTTTTAATGACATCCCACGCACCTCCTTTATCCATGTGGTCAGTTTTGTCTTAACAAATCACGCCAGTTGGGAGAACTGCATCATTGCGTGAACACGTGCATCTGCATTTTGCCGGGAAAATGTCGAATCAACATCAAGTTTCTTGTGAAACTTGAAAAATCATCCCTGAAAGCCTTTCAAATATAAAGCGAGACTTATGGGAATGAAACTTTGTCTAGTCCACATGTTTTTGAATGGTGTAAGAGGTTTTTCAGGGGGGTGGATCAACGAGGAAGACGATGAACCTGCTGAGCACACAACGTCAGCGATTACAGGCCAAAGCATAGCCAAAATTCGTGGTATGAGTGGGTTCCTGCTCACATTAAAAGTCAGACTGTTAATCAACACAACTACATTGAAGTGCTAAAAAAACTTCGTAAACAGATTAAGAAAAAAAGGCCAGAATTGGGGAGTGATGATTGGCTGTTGCACCAAGACAATGCATCCGCTGACATGGCCCTTTCTGTCAAGCCATTTCTGACCAGCAAAAACAATACTATGATGGGGAATAGTCCTTATTCATCGAATTTGGCAGCATGAAACCTTTTTTTCAATTCCTACTATTAGGTCAAAATCTCTATATATTTATTTACTTATCTTGGTGGAATTTTCAATCGTTAATAAAATACATTTTAAAGTGCTCCATTTAGCTGAAATTTTATATACGTATATAATTATTTTGGATGACAATACAATAATTTAATTATAATTAATAAAAATTAATTTATTAAAACTAATTATTTAAAGGATTACAAATACAGCCACATTGGCATCCTTTTTGGTGACGTAGCGACCATTTTGGCGAATTGTGCCAAAACTTGAAAAGGTTTTTTTTCTTACGTTTTAAAGCATTCAGTTGAAATGAAATTGGAATTAGTTTGATATATCCGAGGTAATGGCGCCAAGCATTGCTTGGCGCGATAAAGCTCGTGCCTCGCAGCCTTTGCTGCTGCTGGAATGGTATCCAATATGGCGGCGTCCGTTTATGAACAGGAATGGAAAATAATGTTGTAAAATGCATGATTTCCGGAAGATATTTTTAAAAAATTGTTTTGAAATAAATTGAAATACATTTCAAAAGAAGAATATAGGAAGATATTGAGAATAACCAAGATCAATCAATAAATATTGAATAACAATATAATATAACAAAAAAGTTAATGTACTAATAATATTATGCAGTATATAATAATAGTATTATAATATAATTTAAGAGTAACATAATATTCATTTGAATGATTTAATTATAATTATTATTTGTAATAATCATATATTATACTTTAATAGTACTTATAAAAAAGAATAATCATCGTATTGTAATAAAATAAAAAAAATGCATAAGAATACTTTTATTACAACAAAATTATAAATAAATAAAATAGTAAATAAATAAAATAATAATTATAGATAAATAAAATAATCATAATTACAAATAAATAAAATAAATCATAATTACAAATAAATAAAATTATAATAAATATAAGCAAATAAAAAAATAAATTTAAATAAATAACATATTATGAGATATATATAAATACCTCATAAAATACCCTAAAAATTATAAATAACTAATATTATATGATTATTACATACAGTAATAATTATATTTTTTTTACATTATTAAGAAAATAATTACATAATAGATATTACAATTAATAATGAATATCAATTACAAAGTAATGAAAAAACTTGCAATATTCTATAAACTGCAAGTTCCTTCAACGAATTTCATCGAACAAGGAACGTTAAAAAAAGCATTTTTAAAACGTAAAATAAAGCGAAAATAAACGATTTATAGCGATAATTAAAAATACAACACTCATTCTCATTCTATTTTTTTCTTAAAAAGAAAAAAAATATCCTAGTACTAACCCGTTTTAGAAATATCCATATCCGAAAGTAGCGCAAAATAAAACAGAAGACGGAAACAGTAGAACAATTACACTGAAAATGGTTAAATTTCTTAAGAAATGGGATTAAAATCGTCTGAAATTAATAGAGTTTCAGTGGGTAAAAACCAATAAAAGTTATTTCTAATATACGTTATCCCCATGGCAAGCACATCGACAAATGATAAAAATTTCAAGGGAACCATATTGTAATTTTATCGCCCATCTTGGTGAACATAAACAACAACTTGCTTGGCGCTATTGTCCCGGATATCAAACTACCACACTGAAATTTTATATACACGAATGTTTTGGATGACAATACGATACTTTATTGATAATTAATAATAATTAATTACCACCTAATATTGTGATTCTGTCCTATATGTATATACATATTTATATTAATTGTAAATATTTAATAAAAAGTAGCTAAAATAAAATTTTTCTTTGTTGATTTAAGTAGGAATTGACTTAAAAGAATTCTTTTTTATACTACTTGTTATATATATATATATATATATGTCAGGTTTGAAAGTTTAGGTTCAAAATTAAGGAAGTAATAAATGAAAATAGAGCGAACTCTTTACCATCTCGTAAGGATTTGTGGGTAAATAAGTCTATTTAAAGGTGCAACGAGCGCTGACGAAGGCGAA
This sequence comes from Trichonephila clavipes, assembly GCA_019973935.1. NCBI lineage: Eukaryota > Metazoa > Arthropoda > Arachnida > Araneae > Nephilidae > Trichonephila > Trichonephila clavipes. Next base: position 803,105 of record BMAU01019666.1, read on the forward strand.
CGCATACTAGAAAAGGCTTGGCTGGTGTCTCCTCGCTGAGATGTTGTCTTTTGTATTACCCGGTTGCGCGGCAAAGGGCCGCCATGTTAGATTTTATGTGATGGAAGCGAAATAAAGAAGTATTTTGAAGATGATGCCCTCCTCATTTTACCAGCAGGCCTGGGGCCTGACAAGAGCCGGCAGGATTACTTAAGGAACTGCAAAATACGCCACGAAACCAATGGAATGAACTTCAAAGGATTTTTTTTTTTTCTTTCGAACGAGCGACTGCATTGGAAACGATACTACCATGGAGAACGACTCTTTCCGGCAGGAGTCACCAGTCAACAATTTGAAACAATTCTTTTTCCTGAATTTGACACTAATAAGTTAAGCAGTTTTAAAAGTTTTCTTGACTGTTTTGATCAACAATGTTTGGAATATCAAAAAGACGAACAATGGAAGAAGCAAAATATTCCTAGATATCTCACGGGAGTCTATTTAAAATTTTGGTACGAAAACCAACTATTTGAAAAGTCTTACCAAGGAAGCAAAGAATTATTAATGACGGTGTTCGATGCGACGAAACAAGAGAATATTCGAAAATTTCACAACCTAAAATTAAACGACACTAAAGAATTAATTTCCTTTTTTACGGAAAAACTTTCGTTGGGGAAGAAACTAAATTATGATGACAGTTCCATTGTGGAAAATATGACATTATCTAGTCCCATTCAATATCAAAAGTTCTTAGTTATTAAGAATATTTCGACACCCTGCGAATGGATCTCAACCATGCGACAATTAATCGCAGTAACACCGGACAGCGCAGACCGAAAACCGGTGGAGACTGGAAATTATACCCGATGGTATAACCAAGCCGACGGTAGTGTACACAGAAGAACTGACCCACGGAACCGATTCCAATCAAGAGGAAATCATGGACAGCCACATCAATCTCACATGGGGAGATTCAGTGGAAGGCAACAGTTCAAAGTCAACCTAGGCAGTTTGTACAACAGAATCGACTTAATTTTCACTCGCCCAGAAACGAAAATAACCAGAGGCAAGGATGACAACTAATTATTGAGTCAATGGTATGTTCCAAACACTTTTATACTCTAATTGACACAGGATGAAATGTGTCATTAATTCCAATAAATTTATCTAAACAATTAAAAAATATTAAAATTTTAAAAAATAGTAATGTAAAAATAAATCAAACTTGTGGGATTATTCATCCCAAAGGTATAATTAAAGTTTATATGAATATTGGATGTATATCTAAGCAAATAGATTTGTTTGTAATTGATACTAAATTGTCTTATGTTATTTTAGGACTTGAATATTTACATTTATTTAAGCTTGACATTAGTATTCGTAACATGTGTATTTTTCAATGTGGTAAAAATTTAAGTAATATTAAATTTGTAAATAAGTGCATTGGTGAGTTGAGAACATATCATGGGAAATATTGTAAAACTCTTAATAATGATCAAAATATGAACTACTATAATGCAAATAATGAAGATAATATTAACGTTAAGAATAATAAATGTTTAGATCAAGTACCAGACAGCCCTGAAGCTGATCTGAAAAGATTGTTTAACCCAGCCATGGTTGTTGAGGACACAGTACCAAAACAAACTAGTGAGCAATGGGAAGATTTAACCCAACTTCTTGACAAATTTCAAACCATATTTTCACAAAATAAGTAAGATGTAGGTTGTATCAATTTAGAGCCACAAAGAATTCATTTAATCTCACACCTTCCTATAAGTTTACGCCCTTATAGAAACAGTCAAAAAGAATCTAAAGAAATACAAAGACAGATAGAAGAATTGTTAAAAGCAGGTTTTATTAGACCCTCCCATAGCCCATAAGCTGCCCCTGTAACTTTAGCATATAAAAAGGATGAAGGGAAAAGATCAAGATTATGTATCGATTATAGAAAACTAAATGAAATCACACGAAAAGATTCCACCCCTGTACCTCTGATAGACTTTGTAATTGATAATTTAACTCATGCTAAATTTTTCTCTGCGCTCGATTTAACAAGCGGTTATTGGCACATTAAAATTCATGAAAAAGACGCAGAGAAACTGGCTTTCACAACTAATTTTGGACTATGAATGGTTAAGACTTCCATTTGGCTGGAAAAATTCCCCAGCTGTTTTCCAAAGAACTATAAGACAAATTTTACAAAAATATCAGTTAACTTTTGCTTTAAACTATTTTGATGATATAATAATTTTCTCACAATCTTGGGAAGATCATTTAACTCATTTAGATACAATATTTCACAAATTTGTAAAAAAGAAAACATTAAACTTAAAAAATCAAAATGTCAGTTTGCACAGGAAAAAATAAAATTTTTAGGATATGAAATAACACAAGGTCATTATTCCCCAAGTAATCCAAATATTGAAACAATAAGAAAATTAGCACCACCTAAAGATGTGAAAGAACTCCAAAGATTTCTTGGTTCCATCAATGTTTATCAAAAATTTATTAAAGATTATGCAAAACTTAGAGTACCATTAAATAAATTACTTAAAAAAGATGCAATTTGGAATTGGTCACATGAATGTCAAGAAGCTTATCAAAAGTTAAAGAATTGTTTAATATCAAAACCTATACTTAAATTATACAACTCACAATATCCATGTCATGTGTTTTGTGACGCAAGCCAGGATTCAATAGGCGTAGTCTTGAAACAACAACACCCAGATGGAACACTTTACCACATAGCTTACCACTCGAGACAATTACTTAAACATGAAAAAAATTATACAATTTCAGAAAAAGAGTGTTTAGCAATTATATATAGTTGCCTTAGATAAATTCCACTATTACCTACATGGATCCAAATTCACAATACATACTGATCATGCTGCTTTACAATGGCTTAAAAATGTAAAACATTTAACTGGACGTTTATTTAGGTGGAGTTTAAAACTTTCTCAGTATGAATATTCGATAGTTTATATAAAAGGAAAATTAAATGTTGAAGCAGACATGTTGTCGAGGAACCCTGTATGCCATTATATATCACCCATTTGTCATTTTTTAAATACTGATGAAATTATTAAATACCAAAATTCAGAGAACATTAATGATCCAAAATATATAAAAAATAATGATGTATTAACAGTTAAGAAAATGAATTTAATTAAAATTGTAGTATTGTTATCTTTGGGAGAAAAATTAATTACAACTGCACATGAGCAATTTGGTTACCCAGATGTAAAAAGATGTTAAAATTAATTTCCCCAATATACTACTGGAAAGACATTATATTAGACATTTCAAATTTTGTTAAATGTTGTGAAACATGTCAAATGAATAAAAAGTCTACACAAAAAAGTATGGATTATTGGAAGAAGTTCCTGTAGCAGAGAGAAGAACCATTTGAAATGATTTCACTAGACACTGTAGGAGGATTTAATTATCATAATTCACAAAAGAAATACCTGCATATTGTTCTGGACCATGCTACCAGATATGCTTGGACATTTCCATCCAAAAGTGTCACTTCTGAAACTTATACAAATTGCTTAAAACAAATTTTTTCAATTCAATGCCCAAAACAACTTTTAAGTGATAGAAATGCTGCATTCACTTCATCTAAATTTAAGAAATTCTTAAAACACATCATAATATTAAACAATTACTAACTTCAGCAAATAGACCACAATGCAATGGAAAGAATGAAAGAGTTAATCAGACATTAGTAGCAAAATTAAGATGTAAAGTTAATTTAACTACAAAAACTCCTTGGACAAAATTATTAGAACAAGTTACGTATGGATACAATAACTCGCCACATGATGTTACTGGCTTTCCATCTAAATATTTAATGTTTGGAACTTTGCCATATGATTCGCCATTACCTAATCAAGTAAAATTAAACTATCCACCTATACAACAAGCTAGACAAATTGCAGTAAACAGAACAATTAAGCATCATAAGATAAATAAACAAAGGTATGATAAACATTATGTTGAAGCAAAATTTAAAGTTGGAGATTTAGTCTTATATCAAAATTTCTCATACCCTAATTCAAGTAAACTTCAATCTCCTTATAATGGTCCTTTTAAAGTTGTCAGAAAACTCTCAAATGTTACTTATGAAATAGATAAACCAAATCAATATACAGGAAAATTAACAGATATTATTCATTCTACAAGATTAAAACCTTTTCATTCAAAATCCAATTTCCAATTATGCTAAATTCTTATTTATATTTGTTATAGAGTTTGTTTTCTCAAACTTTGGGGGGAGAAGTGCATTGTAATTTTAGAAGAAGTGCATTGTAATTTTAAAAGAAGTGCATTGTAATTTTAAAAGAAGTGCATTGTTATTTAAAAAATAATAATAAAAGTTGTGTTTAAAATTTGAATTTAAGACTTGTTTACATTATGAAAATCAAAATTTAATGTAATTGAATTTGTATTGTATCTTTATTCATAATGAACACATTATTGAAGACTATTTAAAAAAAAATAACTGAATTATGGACTGTATGAAAACATTGTGATGAGGTCAATTTTACGATACATTGTGTTATAATAATTTCATTGAGATTATTTGTGATATAAGTATATTCTGAAAGTTAAAATATAGTATGTGATGTTATGAAGATTTTATTATGGTTGTATGTTTTTGAAATGAGTTGTTTGAGTAGAGATTCTAATAATAATAAACAAAATAATTGTGAAATAAACAATAATTGAATGATGAACATTGAACTATGGTTTTTCCAAGACAGGACTGTGTGAAACATTACATTACATTGATTGAATTTTTACCTGTACTTGATATATCTGAAATACCATTATTTTTCTTTGAATTTTATATTTCTAGTGATATTTTGATATAATGTTGATGTTGTGTTTACTTTGATAAATTTCTGTGTTATAGTTATGTACTCTTTTTCTGTTTTTGGGAGCTCCTAAACTCATTTTGCTGTTACTTATTTTATATCTATTCTTTGTATGTATTTACTTTACCATTATTCCTAAAATCATGTTAATTACTCTATACCTATTCTTTCTATGTATTTATGTACTCATTATTCCAACATTCAATACCATTTTGAAGTACTTGTAACTTTTCAACATTTATCACTTTAGTAACATTGTTTACTATTGATGCACATTTAGTGAGAATTTCATTTGATCTTATGTTATGTTGTTTAGCACTACTATATTTTTGAATGTCTAATGTGAATTATCTTTATCTTATGTTGTTTTTTCTTAACCTCATTATTATTATAGTCATAGTGGAAGTATTAGATGTGTGATATTTTTCAGAAAACAATTCTATGTAACACAAAGTTTTATACCAAATTTTTGATACTTTGTTATTCCTTATTGCTATTTTTTTGTACATGTTAGGATTCACCAGCCCACTCTTTTACACAATTATTATATCTTCTAGATTTTTATTTCATTTGGAGAATTTGATATCATTGAAATATAATTTTTTCCCTAGGGACTTTACAGTCAGAATTGGCCAATCTGGCTGTGCCAGGCTTCAGCGGAGAGGGGGGGGGGAAATTGTCAGGTTTGAAAAGTTTAGGTTCAAAATTAAGGAAGTAATAAATGAAAATAGAGCGAACTCTTTACCATCGCGTAAGGATTTGTGGGTAAATAAGCCTATTTAAAAGTGCAACGAGCGCTGACGAAGGCGAACGCATACTAGAAAAGGCTTGGCTGGTGTCTCCTCGCTGAGATGTTGTCTTTTGTACCACCCGGTTGCGCGGCAAAGGGCCGCCATGTTAGATTTTATGTGATGGAAGCGAAATAAAGAAGTATTTTGAAGATGATGCCCTCCTCATTTTACCAGCAGGCCTGGGGTCTGACATATATATATATATATATATATATATTTCTTACAGTTAAACATTCCTGAAAGGCAACCCATTTTACCTCAGTTGAAGAGGTTCAAGCAAAAACGAAATATCTCCTTATAGGACTTCCAAAACCCTGGTTCTGGAACTGTTACTAACCATGACAGCACATAATGCAGATGTGTGTGAATGCTGCCTTGGGTTTTTTTCTGAGAGTCACGCCTCGTAAAAATACTGAGAGAAATCTAAGTAATGAGAAGGGGGGATATCTTTGAGATTCATTACAAAGCAATGAAAGTAGACATAAGACTAATTTCACAAAATTGCCAAAATCATCATGATGATTAGGTAAAAAATTTCAGGGGAGTTTTTGGAAGCCGTAAGACACTCGGAACCTTTTATCATAGCTCTAAATCGGAGAAATCTTTCGAAAATAACATTATTGAATTGTTGCCTTATCGATTTTCCATACTCCTTTAATATGCCTTATTTTCAATGTTTTACCTTCATCTGTTGTATATTTTATTAATTACTAAAAAATAAACTATCACCATCTAAGTGTATGATGTTACACATATTTAGTAGGATTCAAAAGTTCCCCCCTGAGTATATAACTTCTGAAATATTACCAATTAAATTGCTGAAACATATCATTCTGTGAAATAAGACCCTTGAGCAACAATACACTTGTAAAGATCATCGAAACATTTCTGGAATCCATTTTAGCCATGTCCTTTAATTCAGCCTGCGGTGCACTTTTAACTTTATCTTCATTTAACATGCGTAGAGTGATGTGTTGATATAACCTATGCATATTAAGATGCTTAGTCAGTATCCGCAGCCATATGCCAGAGGATATCCCAACAGAATCTGCTATTGTTAGAAGCCTATCCTAACGTACCACCACAGCAAACTTTTTGATGTTTCAGCGATGCAGGAACCCTGAGGACTTCCAGAGCGTTTGTCGTCTTCGACATTTTCCCTGCCTCCTCTGAAACGCTACTCAAGAGCTCGAGTTCACGCTAATGTATGAAACCCTTGCACATGCTTCAAAATTTCGTAAGTCTCCATGGTACTTTTCCCCAAACGAACACAAAATGTGTGACATTCATTATCTACTCGACAAAGGCAATTTCTTTCAACCGCCGACGACAAAGTGCACCTCCAGCTACAAAATACGACGCCGTGGAGAGTCACCGACCCTGTGGTTTGGGACAGATTTGTTTTAGAAAAGGGGAAGGACGCGGTAACACAGAAATGTCATCGTAGTCGCACTACTGCAAAAATTTTCCACGTTATTGGCTCAGTGACGGCACTTTCGACTCCTACCTGGTATACATGTATATGTCGTAGAAAAATGATGAAATTAGGGATTTCATAAAATCCCTAAGGGAAAGATCAACTCAAGCAAGATTTATTTCTCTTTGAGGTCATTTCCCTGATGCAAGTAAGTGATTTGATCAAATCCCCGAACTGTTTTAGTGAAATGATGAAATGAACAAGTCAGCATTTGTAGAGCTCTGTTTTCGCTTGTTACCACTACATTTGCCTCCCCCCTCGTCCATGCCAAGCAGCGCCGGGCTTCTAATGGGACAAACCAAAGCAAAATGACCTAAATATTTTTTAGTTTTAATTAGTTATGTTCTTTGGATTATTATCTTACGATAGATATATCACTTTTATATGACTCAAAGTTAGAAACTGGATAAAATTTAAATTGAAAAATGTAAGCAAACAAATTAGGGAATTTAACCGCATCCTCTTTATAGATAAAAAAGAAAGCTTTTTGATGATAAAAAAACTATTTTATAGAGGGAAATAATAACTGAAAAAAGGCGTTGCAAATAAAGCAGGACATTTCTGAAGTATGAATGTATAATTTTAAAAGAAAACGGGTTGAAATTCTACTAGAAATATCCTTTTTTTTTAAAAAAAAAGTTCCAGCTTTATTATCTAATTATTCAGTTAATTAATTTCAAATAAATAATTAGTAATTCAATGATTATAGAGATTTCTTCATTACTCTACTTTTAACAATGCACCTTATTTGCTGAATGAACACTTTTAAACTCTTGACAATATAATTTCATCATTTCACTGAAACAGGTTAGGGATTGGGTCAAATTACTTACTTTTCTTAGGGAAATCAACTTACAGAGTTCTTATTTTAACATCTTGCGGAATTGATCATCTGCCTTAGGAATGAAATCTCTAATTTAATTTCCCTGCGACACATATACAGAGAGAGATAAAAAAAATTATAAGAAACAAAATATCATCGTTTTATCCTTGATTTTATGAAACAACAGTGCATTAATTAAATCTAGCAATACCATTTAATGGCTTTTCTAAAAAGACTATGATGGAACCTGGTATAGTTGGTTAATGATTTTAAGATATGTAATTGTTTCTACTCAACTATAAGTATAAAACCCAATATGAGGTATCCAACTACGTTCGGAACCGTAATTTTTCAAATGCGTACAGATAAATATTCTTTTTTTAATATTTAGGGTTACTTATATTAGAATACAAATATGAAATTGTTTTAAGAATATTATTACAGTTATAAAAACTACTTAAATGCAATATTTTGGCAAAAAAGGAGCATAGAATTATTTATTTTCCTAATGTTCTTCATTCATGGAAAATAGTTATGTAATAATAATACTTTGCCTGTATATAGCTCAGATATCTGTACAGAGCCTGAACTAGGATTTTTGAAATATATAATTCAGAAGTGGAATTATCCATATTTAAATACAGCAGAGTGGAGAAATTGTAACAGAAAAATTATTTATTTTACAAATGCCAGGCCATTGACCATCAGGTTTTTAGGCAACGGGCTCTCCAATACCTTTTTACAATGCAGTTAAGATCATTCAGTGCAGAGCACTCGTCCAAATGAGCGGCAGTCATGTCTTGTCCAGTATCACACAAAACGCAGATAGGTGAAGTCACTAAACTAAAACGAAACAGATGAGCACAAAGGCAGTCATGTCCGGTTAAAAGTCTAAATTTATAGCCACAGCAGCAGCACGAGGAGAACTTGGAATACCGTGGGATTTCTTACATAGTGTACTCCAAGGCTTATCACGAGCAACTCGAGAAGCTGTAAGGCGTAATGATTCCCTAAAAATCCTTTTAATTTCCAATTTGGCAGAATGAAATGTCAGGTCTCTTCGAAAGTTCTGAAGGATACCCGTTCCCTTTTTTGCCAAAAAGTCTGCCCTCTCATTTCCCCAAAGACCACAGTGGGATGGTACCCATTGAAAGACGATCTTTCCTTTTATCTTTCCCAGGAGTTCTCTACAGTTCTGCACACGTAAACAATTATTCTCATTATAGTTGGACAAAGCCTGAAGGGCAGAAGTAGAATCTGTGTGAAAGAATTACAGCTCTTTCAATGGGAGGAAGACGAACAGCAAGTTGCTGAAGGGCTATATGTATCGCTTCAACCTCACCATCAAAGTGAGTTGTCAAAGGGACGGCATGTAAATAGAAGAAGAGGTGACTAAAAACACCAATGCCAGCACCTTGGGCAAAGTCCAAGAGTGATCCATCTGTGTAAATGTGAAGCCACTCCTCCGGTGGGAAGCGGGTATTGATAGTTTCCAAAGCTATAGCGTGAAGAGCAGTTGGACTTAGATCACGTTTTCTCACATTCAGAACAAGGTCCAATCTGATGTCTAGTATTGCGTAGTCAAGTGGGTTAGCAAAAGACAGTAATTCAAAGGGCACATCATTAATGACTTTATATTGAATTTTCTCACGAACACATTGAATAAAGCCCTTTTGAGTCTTAAGATTACGTCCTCCATCGGAATCATAGTCCCGCCAGAATGAATTATTTGGGAGTCTAATAAGTCTATTGAAGAGAATAGCAGCATTCTTCTCAATTATATTAGTGAATGGCTGAAGGTCGCAAAGTAACTGCATGGCAAGTACTGGAGTAGTTTTAACTCCGCCAGTGATCATGCGAAGGGCTTGGTTATGGAAAGTGTCAAGAAGTTTTCTAACGTTCTCTGAAGCAGAGAGATTAGCACCTCATTGCAATAATTTAGAACTGGTTGAATATATGTCTTGTAAGTTGTATTTAAGGTATCCCTATTGCATCCCCATTTAAGTCCGGTCAATCTTTTAAGAATGGAGAGTCGCTTTCTTGCCTTAGAAACAACAAGCTCAGCATGTTTAGTCCATTTCAATTTGTTATCAAGAGCGCAACCCAAATAAATTGAAACATCACTCTGTTGAACAGGCATACCGTTATATACCAATTGGGGACTGAATGGTTGTCTATTTAAAGTGAAGAACTGACAAGTAGTCTTCTTTAGGTTTACAGTCATATTATTTTCAATACACCAAAGGTGTAATCTTTCAAGGGTCAGATTTAGGATGGTATTTAGTCCTCTTTGGTGTGCTGCACCAGATGGCAAGGTCATCCGCAAATAGAGCCGTATTGGTCAGTCCATCAGATGCCAAGAGATCAGGGAGATCATTAATAAAGATGTTAAATAAGATAGGACTAATCACAGTGCCTTGGGGCAGGCCAGTTTCACTTTGTTTAAAACTGGAAATAGCATTTCCAAAACGAACGGCCGAGAAACGCTGAGAAATGAAGTTCCTTATCCACATAAGCATATTATTGCACACACCCAGGGTCTGCAATTTTTTGAATACATTTAAGCCGCCAAACTTTATCAAAGGCTGCTTCAAAATCCACAAATAGGGCAAGAGCAGAGTATCTCTGATCAAGGGCGTCCTTGATGGACTGGCCAAGAAAAACAACTTGTTGGTTTGTGGACTGACATTTTCTAAAGCCAGCCTGAGAAGAGGTCAGGAGATTATTAGTTTCGAGGTACCAGTCGAGTCGAGAAGTGATCATTCTTTCCATGACCTTAGATAAGATACTTGTTAGTGAGATGGGGCGATAACTGTTTAAATCATCCAGAGGTTTGTTCTTTTTAGGAACAGAAAAACACTGATAATTTTTTCAATTGGTAGCAACTCTGAAAATAATGTGAATTTTTCAAAAGTCGTAGTTCAGGTCTTCTGAAGAAGTCTTTGCTTTATATAAGCAAAATATTATTATTATTATAACATTTTTCATAAAAGCAGCATGTTTTGATTTATGTGTTTAAATATTTTTTTATTATACTAATATTCTTAAAACAATTTTATACGTGTATTTTAATCTAAAAAAAAGTGACATGAAATATTTAAAAAAAAAATATTCGTTTGCACGCTTTTGCAAAATCATGGTTCCGAACGTAGCCGAATACCTTAAAACTAATATATTTCAGAAAAAGATCAAATTTTAGCATTCTAAGATAAGTAATATTTTGTTATTATCTGTTACAAATTAAATTTTCTTTTAAATTACATTTACCATTCCCAAATGAAAGTCTTAGAATTATCAGCCAATGATATTTAAATTGAGACTGAGAGAAAGAAATGTGAATTCCTTCTGCCAGTTTATCAGTTATAATACAGTTAGTGTAGTTACAGTTTATATTGCAGTTTAAATTGGATTAATCATACTAGGTATGAATAAAACTACTGACAGTGAGATTCTTAAATAAACATTTGTAAAATATTTCAATAATTTTCCCTAATTACTTGATATTAATTCTTTAACGGGCACAAAGCTAAAATACAATTTTCTGTGATAAAGTACTTGATAAATGTAATGTTCTCATCCTCTATAAACAATATTTAATCACAAAAAATATTTAATCGTGGGTTTTTTTCCTGGGTGGTGGCTAGACGTTAAAATCACTGCGCATTTAGGACATTTAACTTACTTTTCAGGACAGAAATAATAAATCATACTTCAATAATTTTTTTATGGAAAATTGACATCTATGTAATAACTATTGTAATAAATATTTCAAAATATTTTTCGCCAACCAAATTACCACTACTCATATTTCATCGAGTCTCCATAAATAAAAAGGCTTTTAAATTTAAATACCTTTATTTAATTATTAAGGGATAACTTTATAAATAAATGAATTATTTATATTACTACCATTACCTAGTTTCTTAAGTTCTAATTGTAGAACACTTGTTTTTCTAGGCTTGGTACAAGTGACTTAAATACATTTAGAATCAGAGCAATTTAACGAAAAAGTGTTTTCTGTTAGTGCTTATTTCTCAATTTTTCCAGAATTTTCTTTGCTTTATTCTGTTTGAATTTCAGAATGTTCCACAGTATGGGAATCCTTAGCATATAATTATAGAACAAAACGATATGAACTCTCATTTAAAAATTAGTCGCTTTTCGGCCATCCAATAAACGGCTGTAATGTATAGCATTAGTCTGCCTCCAAATGACGGCGAAAGGGAAGGTTTCAACCAAGCATTCAGCTGTATGGGCCCGAACGAGAAAATTAATGTCATTGCCGAAAAGCATGAGGTATGTGTGCTTTGTGCTACATTTTTACCCTAACTCTACATTGCGGAGTAGAACTAGTAAGAAATTATAGCAATTGATATCGAGCACCCCACGCTCTTACCATCGTTACCTCGTTAATCATCTTATTCTTATATTAAGAATTAATTTTTACTTTTTAGATCGATTAAGGTATCCAATTACGCTCGGAACCGTGATTTTGCAAAAGTGTATAAATTGGTAATATTTATGATGTTTAGTGTCCCTTAGACTAGAAAATGTATATAAAATTATTTTAAGAATATTATTGCAATAAAAAAATATTTAAGTATAACATTTTGACAAAAAAATGAGCATAGAAAGACCAATTTTCAAAATATTCTCCTTTTCTGGAAAATGCTTCAATTATAATAATATTTTGCCTGTATATAGCTCAGACCTCTGTACAGAGGCTCAAATAGAATTTTTGAAATGTATAACTTAGAAGCGGATTTATCCATGTTTTGCGACAACAGAGGGGAGAAATTTGAAGAAACAACGCCGATAATTATTTCAATGGGTGGTAACTCTGAAAATAATGTGAATTTTTTTTTAAAAAAATAGTTCAGACTCTCTGGAGAGAAGTCTTTACTTTATATAAGCAAAATATTATTATTTTCGAAGAATTTTTTAAAAAAGGAGAACATTTTGAAATAAGGTTATTCTAAGTTAATTTTTTGCCAAAATATTGTATTTAAATAATTTTTTTTTGTCAAAATGTCCTTAAAACAATTTTATACATGTATTTTAATCTAAGAGACACTAAATATCATGAAAATTATCCATTAATGCGCTTTTTTGAAATCATGGTTCCAAACGTAGTCGAATACCTTAAGGGAACATTACACGATTTTCGCAAAAATCTTTAATTTAAGGATTTTAAAATTTGTTTCGTTACCTCTTATGTGTGTATAGTATGTAAAACAGGTTTCGTGATCAAAATTTCATAAAAAGCTAGCCATCTCTTTTTTATGGAAAAAAATTTGATAAGGGGGATTTTAAATTGCTACTCCTCCTATAAAAATTTGCGTGCACACACGATATTCGATTTACAAGTACGTCAAACTATGTATAACAAAAGTCGGTATGAGTTTTGAGAGAACATGATTAGTATTCGTATAATACTTCTTTTTAGGAATACTAATTGAAAATTCCTTAAAAAATGTATAAATTCTGAGTTCAACTATTTTTAAAAAAGTAAGTATTTCTTTGATTCAAAAATGCATACCAATTTCTGGTACATTTACTATTAGCAATAGGTAAAAAAAATCGAGACAATTAGTTATGGTAGAAAAAAAGCCTTAGCATATGAAATGAAGACAAGGTAGTTATTTTATCTTTCTGAGGTAAGTCAGTTTAAAGTTTTGATTTGCCATAGAGATGTGAATAAAGAGAGCAAAAAAATCTGCGTTTTTTAAGTTTAGAACAGCGTTTCTCAAACTGTGGGGCGCGTCCCTCTTGAGGGGCGTGATAACTCTAGGAGGGGGCGGGGCGCGAGCATACTGAAAAGTCGAAAACAAAAGATAACGTAGAAAATTATTAATTTATACCGTAAGAAAACAAACAAAACACTTTGTGATATAAATTAAAATGAAATACACATTTACACTGATATAATACACTTCTAAATGCATCAGTACTGAACAATGTTAAATTTAACAATCAAAACTTTTGAGCAAAGTTTTAAGAACCAGTTTGATAATTATAAAACGCAGTTTTTGTGCGCCCAGTTTTGGGCATGGTTTTAGGGTTTCTAAAATGAAATACACATCTTGATAATTTGTACAGTTTATAATTAATCCCTTATCCACCGATCAAAAAATATGCGATTTGCTCCCTAATATCACCGTCTTCCACGTAGACGCGTGTATTTTGATGCTTTTGGGGGTGGGGAGAGAAAAGGAATAAATAAGTAAATCCTTCGTAAACACTGTGAAGTTCCTTTTATTGCATTCCAAAGCCTTTGGAATAATTTTATGGATAGCGGTACACAGAAAAGATTGTGCATCGGAAAGACGTATATATACGTCCAGAAAATTTATACTTTGATTGAGCGAGATGCTCATATACGTCGGTGGCACTTAAGAGGTTAGAGTCGTGTTGATTTAGCGTCAAAGTATAGTATTATTGCATTCAATACATTGTTATTGTATGGAGGTGGGCGCGATGAAAATTATGAGTGAATATTGAGTCGTGAATTTGAAAGTTTGAGAAGCACCGTCTTAGAACTTTCAAATTATGTGTGGTTATAGCAAAATACATAAAAAAATAATTTAAGCTAAAACAATTAAATTTGATTTTTTGACCGATTTTTATCAATTAAATCGTACTGTGTCCCCTTAATTATTGAAGCGCTATATTCACGGTTTTTTTTAAATATAATTTATTTATTGTGACAATTATTAAAATAAATTATCTAATTTTCTACAAAATTATTAAAGGATAATGTATCAATTGTATTCAAATAACTTGAAGCTAATAACCGTCGTGATCCATGGGAAAGGAATGTATTTTATATAGTTAAAGTGGAATATTTTACAGAAATAGCAGCATAGCCTTTGCAGAAATAGCAGCATAATAAAGTTTCAATACTATCGTTTGCTATTTATAGAGATTCTATTGTATCAATTGCATGTTCGAGTAGTTGTTGCATCTTAACACCTACACGTGTCCACTGTGAACTATTTATATCACGTACCAGCCTTCGGCATAATCGACATAATGAGTCCTTTAGTAAGATTTATTATAATACTAAGAGGATAGCCGGGAAAAAATGTAGAGAAAGAAAAATTACTAAGCGTACAAAAGCTGAGTTCCGAGAAATAACTCCAAAGATACTGAAAGAATTTTGTTTCTATTTCCTTTGAAGAAAGTTTCCTTGTTATAAAACAGATTTTTGCATAAATGGCTACACAGAGAAGATTTTGGAGGTTCAAACACATTGGGACTCTATGAAAGAAATATTTTATTGTTCGTTGATGCAAATTTATTTTAAGCTATCCGACTACTTACAAAAACTTTTTTTTTCTTTAAAAAAAAAGAAATATGAGGATTTTTTTTTTGTGATTTTTAGATTTATTTAGTACATTTTAAGAAAAATATTCCAAAATTAAGAAGGGAAAAAATTTATTAATAAAATGGAAAAAAAATAGTAAAAATTTACAAAAAAAATCCATGAACAGGGTTTATTCTGGACAAAAAGTTTATGAACAAATTTTCAATTTTTCAACTTTAATGTGTTGCTTTGCTATTCATTTTTGGAATAACCTTCAATATAAGAGGTACTTTAATTTTTATAAAAACTATAATTCTTTAACTTAGTTATTATACTTACTTAGTTATTATATTATTATTAATGTTTAAAAAAACTAATTATATTCGCATAAGGCACTGTACATTTTGTAATAAAACAGTGATTGATAAATCTGAAGGTTAAATCACTTCTACAATTATACAAAACATACACAAAAAAATTTCAGTTAATTATTTTCAAAAGTTTTTGAGCAATCTCTTTCCCCTTTTGAACATTTTCAAAAAAAAAAATACATTTCAAGTAAAACGCATTTTAAGGTATGAGATCTTGCTTAAAGTAGTGGCATCTGTTTTTACTAAAACACTTGTACTTTTTGTTCTAGTGAATGCTGAAAAGTAAGGACTATGATTTAATAAATTTATGAAGGAATTTATAAAACTAATGGGGCCTATAAAATACAATCATAAAAAAATTATTAATTTTTGGGTAGACAGATACCTTAAAAAATATTCGGTTAGTTTTTAATCAAAATGTCGGATAATTCCCATTCTATTTTGATGCATAAATTTGCTTTCGTATTTTGTTAATCTGAGTTATATGCCTTATGAGTTATATGCCTTTTCTATGTTTTCGAAAAAGATGTGACGAATCTATACGGAACTTTATCACTAACCTTCTGAACCGACCTTTTAGGGAAATTTAATTCCCTACCTATTTCCAATCAACTCCAAAAAGCGGACAGGATTCCTTATTATGCAGATTAGATTCAGTATTTAAGTCAAACGAAATAGTAAAGTTAGAGCAGTAGGAGATAGATATTGAAACATAGAGTTATAGTGAATTTGAATTGAAATATTGTAGTTGAAGATAATTTGTTCTCATGAAGAATTGAGATTCCGAGTGGTAAATATAAAATTATATTTAAAGTCTCATTAAAGTTTTAAGAGTGAGATTAAAGTTAAATGTTCATTAAGAACATTATTGGATATAATTCTGGGATCTCTTATCGTGGTAAATTCTGCGTGATCGTTATTTAATGAATTGATTAATTAGATTATTAATTAATTGAGTTAAATTAAAAGATATTATATTTAAAACCTCATAATATTATAATTCGGATTTGTTAATAAGTCTTCGATTTTAATTGAAAGTTATTCAAATAAAGAAAGTTATTTATAAAAATGGCTACTGGTTCTTTTACGTCTCCTAATTATTATAGTTCTCAAAGTGAGGTCCCCAGAGACCATTACAATGGCGCCCAACGTATAAATCCCGAGAATAGAGTCGGATCCAGTTTTAGAATCATTCCGGAACAATATTTTTCGGGAATTGAGAACATAGATGATTTTTTGGAGAATATTGATCATAATCTCGCGTATTATGAGATACCTGCACAACTGGCATGTGCTTACTTGAAAGGTCATCTCAAAGGTCGAGCACTCGACTGGTTCGAAGTTCTAGGTTATAGAGTCATTGAAGATAAGACAACAGACTACGCGCACTTAAAACAGGCATTGTCAGAACAATTTCCCGTGGTCAGAAACAGGTCAGAACTAGAAACGCGATTTTATTCCTCATCACAAAGACGAGATCAACAACCTTCGGACTTTATTTATGAATTGTTGAAAATTCATAAAACACTTAAACTAGAAATGTCGGAGGAAAAATTAATAGATCACGTCATCAGTCGATTAGAACCCCAAATTTTGGATTATGTAGAAGTTAGACATCCACGAAATACTGCCAATCTCCTACAAATCGTTGATAAATACGAAGAACGTTTTATGCATAGGCAAATCAGAGGTTCGAGTGAGGGATTTAGAAGTTCAGGCCCTCATGAAAACAATCGTTTTAATACCCGGCATAGACAGGAAAATTGAGGGAAAACAGAAATAATGAGAGATACGCCAATAATAGCCGACCACAAAGGGAATTTAATCGATTCGAAAACCAAGGTTTCGCAAATCGCAGATTCGAAGGTAGACGCCAAAGTGGACAATCGGATCAACCATTCCACAGTCAAGGCGGTCGACAAAGCGGGTCGAGAAATAGTTCATTTCGAGGTCAAAATGAACGAAGTAGAAATTTAAACTTTTAAGCGATCGATGTGAATATGGAGGTAATCGATCGCGGGGTACGGAAAATCCTCCAGTTTGGGATCATCGGCCTATCAGAGTATCCTCTATAAGAATGACCCCAGTCGAATTACCGTATGTCCCTATTCTATTAAATGAAACCTTTATTACCGCACTATGGGACACGGGAGCAGAGAAATCTTTTATTTCGGAGGAGGTATACCGCAATTATTTTTCATACCGACCTCGTCAAAAGACGAAAGACCGAGTCGTGACAGCACAAGGAGCCCCGTGCAGTCATTTGGGTAGAGTCGAATTACAAATTAGAATCAGGGAATTTCAGAAACCCTGGGAATTCCATATACTTGATAACATGCAGTATCAGTGCATTCTAGGGATTGATTTTATGAAGGCGTCGCGATTAACATTAGATTTTGATCAGAAATCCTTAATCATTCCCGATCATCTGATCAAACAAACGCCTAAAGAGCCGAAACTCGTTGATATTGATCTCACAGAATCGAAACTTGATGACGAGCAACAGAGGCAATTAAAAGCCTTATTTAATAATTTTAAAGGGTTATTTTCCGATCAACCGGGATTAACGCATGTTGTATATCATGAGATAGATACTGGAGATAAAGGACCGGTAGTGTCGAGACCATACAAGTACGACCGGGTCAAACAAGGCATCATCGATTATCACATAGATAAAATGTTACGGGATGGTACAATTTGTCCTATTAATTCGCCCTATGCATCTCCAGTCGTATTAACTCGAAAGAACAATGACCTTCCTCCAGATTCTCCCGAGGCGTATCGTTTCGCGATCGATTATCGGAAACTAAATGCAATTACCAAATATCCTCGATATCCATTACCGGTTATTGATGACTTACTCACCAATATACCTCACACCAACGTTATGTCCACTCTAGATCTCAGAAGTGGCTATTTTCAGTTGGCGATTAGTCCAAAGGACATAGAAAAAACAGCGTTTATCACTCGCAATGGCACTTTTGCATTCCTACGCATGCCTTTTGGTCTTTCTGGGGCGGCGCCTAA
Organism: Trichonephila clavipes; assembly: GCA_019973935.1. Taxonomy (NCBI): domain Eukaryota; kingdom Metazoa; phylum Arthropoda; class Arachnida; order Araneae; family Nephilidae; genus Trichonephila; species Trichonephila clavipes. Next base: position 821,765 of record BMAU01019666.1, read on the forward strand.
TTTCCAAAGGGCTATCGATATAATCCTCCAACCTGTTATTGGGCGTTTCGTGTCCGTTTATATGGATGATGTTATTATTACATCTCCATCGTTCAAAGACCATCTTAATCATTTAACTCAGGTTTTTACCTTATTACGAGACGCAGGGCTAACATTAAATAAAGAAAAATGTCACTTCGCTCGTGACAAACTCAAATATTTAGGCCTGATTATTAGTAAAGAAGGAATCGAAACTGACAATAAGAAAATTCGGGCAATTACGGAAATGAAACCTCCCAAAAATAATAGAGAAGTGTCAAAATTTTTAGGGATGACGGGTTGGTACCAAAAATTTATTCCACGATACGCAGATATATGCGAACCATTGTACCAATTAAAGAAAAAAGGGGCGAAGTTTAACTGGTCGGGAGAAGCACAGGATTCTTTTGATCAGATCAAACGCACACTAACGGAGGCACCGATTTTGCAATTACCAAATTTTTCTGAACAGTTCAATTTATTCACTGATGCAAGTGGGGTCGGAATTGGTGCTGTGCTTCAGCAAAATCAAAACCTATTGCTTTCGCGTCTCGAACCCTTAATAAAGCAGAACGTAATTATACGGTTACCGAAAGAGAATGTTTGGCGGTAATTTGGGCTCTAAATAAGTTTAAAACTTATTTTGGACCCCTACCTGTGAAAGTGATTACAGATCACGCAGCGTTAACGAAGTTAACCAATGGTAAGAATTTATCAAGTAGGATGATCCGATGGGCATTGAAATTGTCAGAGTTTAACATAGAATGGGAGCACAGACCTGGTGTTCAAAACGTGGTCGCAGACCTTTTATCAAGAAATCCAGTAGACAGTGTCGAGGGATCGCAAATTTCGTGCGCAGCTCTTAGAGCCCTCGCAATAAATTCCCGTGAACAATTCATTAAGGAACAGAGAGAAGATCCTGAATTAGGACATATTTATCGATACTTAGAAAACCCTGATGACGGTTCTGTTAATGCGACGATATGCGAGAGTTGGTCCCAGGACTTCAAGTTAATAAATGGTCTCCTCTTTTACGCGAAGTATTTTTCTACTCTAGGAGAACTAAGAGTTTATATTCCTGGTTCTCTTCGAAAAGATATAATGAAAGAATTTCATGATCTGCCATTAGCAGGACATCTCGGAAAGAGGAAGACATATCTTAAACTTCGTGACACGTGCTATTTTCCATTTATGAGAAAATATATATTTGAATATGTTTCAACCTGTGACCGATGTCAAAAGTTTAATTATAAAAACGCGCTACCAGCTGGTCGTTTAATGCCTATAGTTTCAAAATATCCAAATGAAATTGTAACGCTAGACTTATTAGGCCCTTACCCCGCATCCCGACCCGAGAGATATAAATTCATATTAGTTATATCTGACCACTTCACTAAGTGGTGTGAGCTGATTCCTCTTCGTAAAGCTTCAGCCCAGACAATAGCTAATGCTTTTTTTAATAACTATATAGCGCGTTACGGAGCTCCGATTTCTTTGATAAGTGATAACGGCCCCCAATTTATTTCTGACGTGTTTGAACATCTCAGTCACAGGTTGGACATCAAACATATGAAAACGGTAACGTACCGACCACAGTCTAATCTCACAGAGAGAGTGAATAGAAATTTAGTTCAAATGATAGCTTCTTTTGTTGAAGAAAATCATGAAAACTGGGACCAATTTCTACACGAGTTCGCTTTCGCATTACGCACGGCGGTAAATGAGACGACAAATAAAACTCCGGCTGAGTTGTTTTTAGGAAGGAAAATCATAACTCCGTTTAGCAAGCTCATAAATGTTAAGGAGGATGCGAAATATGTTGGTAATAACATCGAAAGATTATTCGATGAAGCAAGACGAAATATGCAAAAACAGCATAAATATTGGGAAAAACATTACAATCTCAGAAGGAGGGATGTTCACATCAAAGTGAACGATTTGGTTTTACTTCAAACACATTTCTTAAGTGCTGCGGGTAAGAAACAAGTGGGAAAATTTATGCCTAAGTTTGAAGGTCCCTATAAGGTTTTAGAAATAAAAGGAAATAATTTAGTTATTTGGAAAAACGGAAGAAATATAACTGTTAATATTGATCAGGTTCGAGTGTACCGACCTCGTCAGTCAGACACGATTAGTTCAGATAGTCCGATAGAAACTCTATATGACGAACAAGAAGTTAGTCATGGGTCAAATAGATCAAATCAAGGACAGTTTAAAGAGCATAGGAAAACCTCTAGTCAGGAAAGTGAGAGGTGTAGATCACGGCAGAGTAACACCACACGGGAGATCCCCAGAAATAAACGTAAAATTAATAGTACTACGTCGAAGGACCCAACTATAAAAAATCAAAGATATGTAGGAAAAGATCCCGACAAGGATCTGATCATCAGGACCGGAAAAGACACGCTCCTGAGCAAAGGCAAGGAATCAAGAGGTCGATCCCTTCCTCGATCTCGTCCAAAACTCACAAATTTAACAAACCTAATACCTCTTCACCAGGAGTACAGTCCATTGCAGGTCCATCAAAGTTACCGGAACGCAGAACTGCTACGACTACAAGTGGATCCCGAATGGAAGTTAGTGGACGTGATAACCAGACCCGTCAGACCAGAGCGACAACGAGAAGACACAACGAACAAGCGGAGAAAACAATCCGGTCGAATCAAACCAATACAAGAAGACCTTGCCAATACAATCTACGGAACCGTATACAAGAAAAAGACAGAATCCATGAGAACCTCAACAACATCGAAATCAACGGCATACCTGGCAGCATATTCCGCAGAAGAAGCCTCAGTATGGAAGCGATGAATGGAGATCCAGTGCATAGGATTTAACAGACAAAATCCAGGTTGTATTGTTTCATTATCTTCGCGGTACGAACAAATGAAGAATTATTGCAATTAAAGCAAGTCACGGGCGGACTCTAAAATTAAGAAGACTGGCAAAAGTGAACACTGCATTGTGTGTGTTTTTTTTCTATAACAGAAAAAAAACGACTTTTGTGTTACTTTTTGTATTTTGGAGAAAACATCTGTAAATTTTGCATTTGTTTACTTCGATGTATGACTTCGCTAAGATGCGACAATTCATTTGGTTGTTTTGTGTTATTTGTTTATTACAAAATGATTATTATATGCTATGTGTGTTTCTATGTATGTTTTGTTTCAAATCTGGTGCCTTATTACGCGGCGAAGTTAGATAGGATTAACCATTAACACTAACTAGCGCATCAAGTTTTTCGAATGAGAAGGCAAAGGAACCAGATATTTATTGTATGACATTCATATAACAAATGTATAACTTCATGTATACTTTTACCTACTTCTCAAATGGATATCAATCTTTCAGGGTAGCTGACCCTGAAGTCTTCGATGTTCCAGTGCCAAAGAAGATTGTATTGTATTTTTTTGTATAGTATATAAATCATACTCTATGGGGCTGGTTTTTGCCACCACTAGGGTGGTTTTTCCCACGCCCCCTTGCCGAATGGATAGAGTGCAGGGATTAATTTAAACTTGTAAAATATTATGAGGTTTGTCAATTAATTCTAAATCGTAATTTTATCCTTTTTCATTACGGAAGATGTTTCAATAATATACAGATAGAAATTAATATCATCGGTACTATAAGACAAAAGATAAGATTTACGTAATTTATTTTCAGGACATTTGAGTCCTTCGAATAAATCCCGTTTTCTTTTTTGGAGGGGTTGTGACGAATCTATACGGAACTTTATCACTAACCTTCTGAACCGACCTTTTTAGGGAAATTTAATTCCCTACCTATTTCCAATCAACTCCAAAAAGCGGACAGGATTCCTTATTATGCAGATTAGATTCAGTATTTAAGTCAAACGAAATAGTAAAGTTAGAGCAGTAGGAGATAGATATTGAAACATAGAGTTATAGTGAATTTGAATTGAAATATTGTAGTTGAAGATAATTTGTTCTCATGAAGAATTGAGATTCCGAGTGGTAAATATAAAATTATATTTAAAGTCTCATTAAAGTTTTAAGAGTGAGATTAAAGTTAAATGTTCATTAAGAACATTATTGGATATAATTCTGGGATCTCTTATCGTGGTAAATTCTGCGTGATCGTTATTTAATGAATTGATTAATTAGATTATTAATTAATTGAGTTAAATTAAAAGATATTATATTTAAAACCTCATAATATTATAATTCGGATTTGTTAATAAGTCTTCGATTTTAATTGAGAAAGTTATTCAAATAAAGAAAGTTATTTATAAAAATGGCTACTGGTTCTTTTACGTCTCCTAATTATTATAGTTCTCAAAGTGAGGTCCCCAGAGACCATTACAAAGACTTATCTGAGATTTGCTTTTAAACTTATGTTGTCATATCAGAAAGTTTTACCAATAAGTATAGTCTAAATTGTGTGAAATTACATAAAAAAAAAATTTTAAAAGCATTATTATTTTAATGATCCTGATATACTCTAGGTTAACTTCTTATGTTTATTATTCGTCCAACAAATAAATTCAGAACTAGAAATTTTTTATGAAATGTAATACATAATTTAGTAATAAAGAACTGTTTCTTCTTTGGTTTTTAACACGAAATAAATCAAAGATTCTCCCTAAAAACACCTAAAAATATATTGCTATCGCAACCATTAAAATCTGATATAGTTTTCTATATTTATTAAATATGCTTTGTCTTAAAGAAATATTTCATATTTTTTCCTTATAGGACCTAAAAGCAAGTAGCTTTACAACCTTTCGTATTTTCTACAGTATGAAAGAGTATTGTAATAGAATTTTAAGAAATAATACATATATATATATATATATATATATATTAGGTTTTTAAAATAATACTATTTATTATTTATTCTATAACTGAAATTATTATTATTATTAATGTTGCTGTTAAGGAATAAAAATCCATGCATTAGGGAAACTCAAAACATTTGTTTTATTGAAATTCTGAATGCAATTTTAGTCTTAATTTACTATAAAAATAAACTAGTAATATAAAAAAATAGAAAAATCAACTCAATTCCTACTTAGGTCAATAAGGAAATCTTTTATTTAAGTTAATTAAATTTCATTAATGAATTAATGTTTGAAGAAACTTTATTAACATCAAGTGTTATCAACTACAAGTTTAAAAATATGCATTTGAACTTGAATGGATGAATGAAAAGTACTTTAGTCACGACTGAAAATTGGAACAAATGTATATATATATATATATATATATATATATATATATATATATATATTATATACATTATATATATATATATATATATATATATATATATATATATATATATATATATTATATACATTATATATATATATATATATATATATATATATATGTGTAGGAGAGAGTGAACTAATAGTAGGAATTGAATTATTTTCTTAAAAGATTCTCTGTCTTGAATGACACAGGCATCCTAAGATCTGAAAAGACTATATAATCATTAGAGAGTAAACATCTATAACGTAAAATATTTCCAATATAACTACATTTTATACGCTGAAATTATTTATATAATTAGAAACTATTTATCATTAATGTTTATAAATTGCTTTTGATGTTCTCGAAAAAATATCTGACGAGTAAATGTAAATTAGCAGGATATTTTATTTACAGCTAAAATTTTTAATTAAAACAACTTTTAGTTATGCGTAGTACGATTGAAAAGTTCGGGGACAGTAGCCATTGCTGTCGAAGAAAGGAAGAATCTAAAGTTAAACCACTTAAAATGGATTCTCACAGCCCTCCCCTGCCCGAACAGTTTGGTTTAACCGAGCCACACGCGCAACTGTTATGTTCCATAGCTAGTTAGCTATGGAACCTAAGAAAGATGACTTTTCTAGAACAGAGTTGAACATTAAATTGTGCCAATGCTTAAGTAAAACTCCAATGGTGACTTTGAAAATGCTAAGCAGGTGTATGGTGTAATCTACCATAGCGAGATCCTAGATTTATGAATGCCAACTGTATATTAAGGAATGGTGGAAAGCTAAAATCATATTTTTTTGACAATTTGAGATTTTTACATTTTCAAATTGTATAGAGATTTAAACCTTTCTAAAAATACCTTACTTTAACCTCTAGGGGAATTATATAGAAGCCCTTAAAATCTACTTTTAAATATTCGTTGAAACTGGCCCAAGCCATTTTAATAGCGAAAAATGTGAACAAAGTACTTCGTTTTTGCTTAAAAGTTGAACGTCTGATATAAACCAAAACATGTATCTTTTATTATAAATTGAGCCTGTTATTTTTTTCCCTAGCCGATTAGAAATCTCACTGTATGCATTAAAATCGATTTATCTCAAAATATAAATATTGTTGTTCGATGTATCTTTCCTGAGGAACTTCTGTTCACATGTATGTAAATTTTCTGTGATATATTTATAATGAGGGTTAATGCTAATATATGCTAAAATGAGCTTTTTGTAAAAATTCAAAATTTTATTTTTACAAATCTGTTATGTGAAAAATGGGCCAAATTTCGCAATGTTTGATAAAATATTTTATAAATTATTTAAAAAGTTCAAAATTAGCTAAAAGCTCATTTCAGTACAATGAGAAAGGTGCACTTTAATTGCACGAAAAATTTGAAGCATGTGCATATAACAGATCTTGAGAAAAGGAACATCGAAAACAGCCAATTTAACATTGTTAGTATTTATATATAGAGAGAGGTTTCCAACTCCTCTTAAAGAGAATCCATCGAATGCAATAAACGCGTTGGACGACCTTTGACTTCACGGCAAGTGGAAAATGTTCGAAATGATCACCAAACACTTGAACAAATCGTTGAAGCTACACACTTTTCAAAAACGTTGATTGAGGGAATCTATTCGTCGCGAACGGCCTCAGTTTTGGCATTGACGACAAGTACATTCTGGATGACAACGCACCAGCTCATCGATCCCAATTAGTAAAATAGTTCCTCGCAATAACATGCTTTCACATCCCCTACTCACCAGGCTTAACCCCCTGTGACTTTTATCTGTTCCCACAAATAAGAAAAACATTAACAGGGATGTTTTGTGTCATCAGATGAAGTGAAAGCAGTACCGCAGGAGCCCTTACGGGAAGTTGTGGAAATTGATTTCCAGCTGTCCTTCCAGAAGTTATACGAACGCTGGCAGAAGTGTATCTTTGCCCAAGAGGACTACTTTGAAAGTGGATGTGTTACGGTGCTGTGAACTTTTCAGGGTAAGGTTTACTGCACCTTCTCCCCAAACTTTTGGTCATACTCCGTAGTACAAAGTAATATCGCGATCGTTAGATCCATCTCTCACTTTCATCTGTCCATCCTTTTGTACTTAAATATGAAGTAGAGCAAAACAGCTGTTCAAAAACAATTAATATCCTGTTTAAACCTTATTTTATTACATTTCTTTCTAAAAAGTACATCAAATGCATTGAATAGATTTTTATAAGCGGGATTGTTTTATTTTTTATTACTATTTGTACTGTTGAGACATCGTAGTTAGTTTTTATCATCAAAGATATTTCTCTTTGAGGAAAATATCAGCGTTGTAAATAGACAAGCTGAATATAATAAGTAATCTCTTATTCTTTGTGATTAATTTATTTTGGATCCATTTTTCTAAAATTATAACAGTTTTTGTTTTTTTTCTTTTATTTATCTTTCCTATTTTATCTCCTCCCCCCAAATAGGAAATCATATGTACGCATTTAGAATATCATTTATAAAGGGATTACATATTCTTGTGGAAATTCTCACTTCTTAGGGAAAACAAGTAGTATAAAAAAATTTTGAAATCAATTCCTGCTTAGGTCAGTAAAGAAATTTTTTATTTCAGCTAATTAAATTTCCTTAATGTATAGATATTTGAAAAAAACTATATTAATACCAAGTGTTACCCACTACAACTTTAAAAAATGTATTTGAACTTCAGTAAATGAATAAAAAGTATTTTATTGACGATTGAAAAATTGAACAAGATATATATATATATATATATATATATATATATATATGAATGTTTCTCTTTTATGAAGTTTAATTTGGCTTTGTTCATTTTCCTCGTGTGTTTATCTTATTTATATAAAAATATTATGCCAACTTCGGATTTTGTACCTATAAAGTAATTGTGGATATGTTGTCTATGAGTGGATTAGATTTTTTGGAGTTATTGCTCGTTGTTTCACTTTATATTATTGTGATTGAAAAAATTTTTGCTAATGATGTTTTATTTGGGTCTTTTCAATGTACCTTCAACTTTTAAATAACTATGAATTTGAAAAATAACAAGTTTTATGCGACTGGCAATTTGTTATACCAGGGTATGACATTGCTCGGTGGTACATTATAATGGTATCTGTACCATCGTCATCCATTTACCATTTTATGGCCCTTATATATAGTTTTGGAATATATTTAGGTATGGCTTTAGATAGTTGTGGAGATGGGCACAAAGGTTCTGAGTTGGCATATAAAAAAACTATAAATTTTTTAAAAAATACAAAAATATGTATGAATTGTTTTGGTAATCATAATTTTTCTGCTTACCCTTCTGTATCTAAACATTGTTGTGTTAGAATTTTTAAAACTTGAATTTTTTGGAACTCTAAATATAAGAATTTATCTCGTACAGCAAAACGAAATATTCATGTTTTCGATTGTATAGATAAAAATCAAAGAGATAAGGATTTTAGTAACATATTGGAAACTAGGTTTTTCAGAGATATTCATGTTTTTAAAACTAAAATTTAGATCTTGCACTGATAAAAGATGCAAGGCGTGTGGCATGATGAGTGGTGAACAGTTGTATATGGATGCAGGTTATATATTTTGTAAGATTTTTAACTGTGTTTACAAAATGACATGCAACATATGTAAATTCGCTTACATAGGTCAGACTTCAAACACTATCAATATTAGATTAAATCAACATAGGTCTGATATACAAGGAAATTTGATTACAACAAAAACCAGGCTAAGATTGAGATAGGACACTTTCATAAACATGGATTCAATAACATAACTGTACATATACTTAGAATAGTGCCAAATATTAAACAAAGATTATGGTTCGAAAACTTTTTTATAGGTTCATTTAGATCATATTATCCTTATGGTTTGAATTTTATATGGAAAGGTGAAAGTGTCTTCTTAGTTTTTAAACAAAAATCCGAGGATTCATTATATATTCCGAATTTTGATAAATCTATTGATAATAGTAATAATATTCGTTTAGCGAGAATTTAAAGAGCTAAACGTAGAAAAAGAGTTACTAGAGACATGTCAACCCTCAAGAATTCTATGTTAGAATTAGCTGTTAAATTTGATAACTACAACACAGGCTTAATTAAATCATTTATGTTTGGCATGTGTGAATAAAGCTGAAATTAAAATTATGACAGATATTTTAAGCAGATATAAATTTCAGGATTCTCATGGTATGCATATGATTCGAGACCTTAATAACTATTTAGTACAAAAAATGAATATTAAATTAGATGCAAGTGAAAATTACTCTACAGGATATTGTACATTATTATTTATGAATAAATCCTTTAACAAAATTAATTTTTCAAGTATATTTCAAAAATATCAATCCTTTTATCCTATTAAAAATATTATTATTAAAAAGGCTTTCAAATACAAGAAACTTGGTAGATTTGTATTTAATTATAATTAAATCTCGGAGCTCCTAAGTTCAGAATCATGCAAATGCAATCTATATCGAGACTATATTGATGATTATCATCAGCACGTTGTCACAGGAGACCTTAGCATCGTGAAAGATGATTTGTTAAGAAATTTTATGGAAAAAGGTACCGGTTTTAGACTGATGATCACAAAAAATAAATCTAACTTTATGAAACAAATCATAAAAGATTTAGATAAATTCTACCTTAAAATTGAAATTAAATACGGAATGCCGATTGAAGCATTCAATCAATTTAGATCTTATGTAGCAACAGAAATTCGGGAATTAGATTTCACTGTTGAAAATGAAATTATGTATAAAGATCTTAAATCATCAATAGAAGATATCCAAAATGACTTCGTGATTACATATGTTGATAAGGTCTCTGCTAATTATGCCGTAATTTGTAAATACTTTTACAGTAAATTATTATGTAACCACATTTTAAATAATAATTCCTTTCAAAAATCAATTCACATTAATAGAGGAGATGATAATCGTCTTTTAGCTTTGAACAAAAGACTGAATATTCATCTAAATAATATTAAATATCCAAGTATTTTTTTAACACCAAAATTTCATAAAAGCCCTATAAAATTCCGTAGTATCACTAATGGATACAATACATATATCACGAAGTCTGGGAAGATCTTACAATCTCTTCTTCAAAATCCAATTGATAATTTACAAAATACGGCAATAATTAAAAATAGCTTAGAGATTGCTAGAGTTACTAAGGATATGTTAATTTTTTCTATGCATGGTTCTGATTTCGAGGACCTTTTTAATTCTATAGATATTGACGATATGATTAAGGTTCTACAGTTAATTTATGATAAATATGAATTATATACTTCAATGAAAAAAGAAAAATTTGATTTTCTTGTTAACCTCGTATTAAAAGAAAATTTCATTGCATTTGATCAGAATCTTTATATACAGATCAAAGGATTACCTCAGGGTGGTCCAGCTAGTAATTGTTTAGCGAACCTATATTTACATTTTTTTGAAATAGATCATGTTGTAAATGATTCTTACTTGATTTATCGTTATATGGATAATTTAATAATTTTTGGTAAAAATAGTGAATACAGACCAAATATTACGTTCTACCCTGATTATCTCAAGTTCCTTAAAATTATCTTCAACTCTAATATGGTGGAATTCTTGGGCTTAGACTTGCATCTTATTAACAATAATGTAGTCAGTAACATTTTTGACAAAAGAGATTCGTTTAAGTTCCATATAATTAAAATTCCCGTATGGAATAGTAATTTGCATATATCAATTTACAGAAATATCATTTTGAATTTTTTATTTAGAAATGATAACTTAACTACCCACAAAATAGATAAATACAATAATATAAAACAATTTTTTCAATGTTGTTTAGATCATGAATACCCTTTTAATTTCTTAAGAACTTATATTCATCACAAATACATTAACCGTCTTGCTACTTCGAATTCCAAAACCACCACACAACAATAGGATTTCAAAGTCAGCATGTTAGTGGTCTTGCTGTGAAGATTATATCATAACACTCATATCACAGTTTACATTTTTCCACACACATCTTGAACATCTTACACATTGTTGACAACCAACCAAATTAGAGCCTAGCAAATTTACATTTTTGACAATCAACCAATTCAAATTCTACCGTATTTGATTGTCGTCTTTTTTTTATACCTGTCTTTGCTGGCTGGTTTAAAAGTCAGCTCAAAAGATGTGTTTATGTATTTTCGAATTTTTTAACTTGGTGAATAATCGATTTTCATTAATGTCAAGACGCTTGATTCTCCTCGTAAAAGCTCTGTGAGTAAAGAAATTTTGTTAAATTATTTCTTGAAAGATACTTTTCTTATGCAATTGTTTTAGCATTTTTCTACTTTTCTTACGCAATTATTTTGTGATTTTTCTGCATTAAGAGTTTGGGAGAGTTTGTTACATAATAGTAATGAGTGGGTTTTTCATACTCTCTGTGTTATCCAAACTCTGAAGTTTTGTTTATTTTATTTTATTTGGTTTTCCTACCGAGTTGCAAAGGGAAGGTTGGCGCCTTCAAACTAGTTTAACCCCACTTATTCGGTCCTAAGTCCGAAATTGCTTTCTGACTCGCTAGGTTCCTCTTTTTTGTAGTTTCTTTTTTTTATTTCTCTATAATTTTGTTCTTCATGTTCAGGTTTTATATTTTTATTATGCTATTTCTTGTTATGTTCTTTATCTATTATTTCTTATTTTTGATATATAATACATATTTCTTATATATATATATATATATATGTGTGTGTATATTTAAAATCCAAAATATAAAAATACACAGATAGTTATAGAACCTAAGATTACTATACTAAATAGGAAGAAATAGGCACAGTATCACAATAACAAACTCCTGGTCTTAGGAACCAGGATTGCAGGTTTAAAAAAGTTTTAGGGCTAGCCAACCTTCACCTGTAGTTTGTCATACTACGTACCAATAGAAAAGGAAAGAATAACATTTGGAGAAATTTAAATATTATATTAAAACCACTAAACTAATAAAATATAATTATAAAATTATAGCCTACTAGTATTCACAGTATAGATTTAAATTCGATGCAAAACGTACATAGTAAGATTTACTCCGGGAGTGTAACAACTGTTTATGTTTCCCGCCAAATACTTCGAGGGAAAACAGTTCCGCATAAAGTTAAATTACGATAGATTAAAATAAAGTTTATATATATATATATGTATATATATGTATATATATATATATATATATATATATATATATATATATATATATATATATATGTACTTTTAAAAAATCATAAATATATATTGATATAAATATTAGTGAAAAATATAACTGAATCTTAGAAATATTTAAATAATATTATTAATTAATTAAACATGTGGCGCCATCTATTTAATAATTGTATAATTAGTTAAAAAACATAATGTTAATAAGTCATTAATACAAATTGTATATCACAGAGAACTATTAGAAATATAATTGTAAAGAAAGATAGCAGGATATCCATGTCCAATACATTGTTTAATAAAGTTATTAATGTTTAAATAAATATTAGCTTTATCACTAACAAAAACATTATATTACGATAAATATAGTTAAAAATAATATTTCTAATTATAGATATTGATAAATTTGAATTCCAGTAAAGTACTTTAAGAATGTTAAAATTAAAGTCATCTCTTTTATCATAAATATTACTATGTAATTTCAAATCCTTACTATACAATGTTACATCTAAGTAATTAGTTTTAATTGGATTATTATAAATTTTTGCTAAGTTTAAGTAAGCCGGATAAAAATTAATATTGGGATTTAAATTATCATTTTTACCAAACTAATTAAATCATCAATATATTTAAAAATGTATTATTGATTATTAATAATATAATTATGTTCATAAAAGTGTAAATATAAATTAGCCAAACTATTGCTTGCAAATATATACTAAATGCTAATTAGTGTGGCAGGCCTTTATTTTGTTTATATGATGAACCATTAAAAAAAAATTAATGTAATTTTCTTTTAAGACAAAATCTATGAGAGTATTAAATTTTTTGAAATTAATATTAAGATTAAAAATACTGTGGTTTTCTAAAATTATTTTAATAATATCATTGATATCAATGGAATTGAAAAGATCTTCAAAGTCTTAACTATGAACTGAATAAATATTTTTATTTTTGAAAAAATCTATAATATCTTTACTATTTTTAATTATAGCTTTATTACATTGCTGATTAGTAAAGTTTTGTATATTATTATGAAGTATTTTGCCTGCAGTAGTAATATATGTTTTAAAACCATTTGTCAGAGTTCTAAATTTAACAGGACTTTTATGGAATTTTGGTGTTAAAAATATACATGGATACTTAGTTTTAGGGACACAAAAATGTTGACCGTCAATAAAATCATTATAGTTTTTACATATACAATCTTCTATGTTAATAGAAGGCGAACTATTATTGTAATTAAAGATAAATCTGCCCATCGTTTTGTGTTATATTTAAATGCTTTCTTAACAACCACATTTCTAACAGGAGAAAAAGTAAAACAAATATCTATTAAATACATTAGAAAAATTAATTTTATCAAAAGTTTTATTCATGAATAATAAAGTGCAGTACTCTGTAACAGGTTCATTAATTTTCTCAACATTTATTTTGAATTTATTAACCAGGTAATTATAAAAGTTTTTAACAATGTGTACTGCGTGACAAACCTTTAAGGAATCATTATTTAAGGTTTCATTTAACAATACAATTTCATTAAGACCAAACATGAAGTATTTGATCTTCTTGATATTAAAGTTTTTTTCAAAAAAATCACCAATAATAACTTTAATATTGTCATTTAAAAAAAATTTTATTTCTATTTTTCCTTTTAGTTCTTTTACTTCTAGATTTTCTTTTAGGATTATGATTTAAATTGTTAGCATTATAAAAAAATTCTTTATTATTGCTCTGTAATAGAATTTGCAAAGTATTTTTAGCAAAATAAATAACATTAAGACCCCATATGGGGATATATTGTATTAAAACTCCTAATAAAGTGATTTTCCCACCATAATCTATGCTTAGTATTTGGAATAATTTTAATAATAGACAATTCAACATTTTTGAAATCATGCATTTGAAAGTGTCTAAGTTCAACTTTATTAGAATTATTGGAATTATTAAAGTATTTAACACATGTCTATGTTGATTAATCCTGGTGTTAATAGTATTAGAAGTCTGTCCAATATATTTATACTGACAAACTTTACAATTTAAAAGGTAAATATAATTCAAAGTTTTACATAGGTTAAATTTAGATTCACATCCGTGTTGATCCTGATTTAACATAGTACAAGTCTTACATCTACTATCTCTACATTTATTGAATTTAATCTTAAGATTATTATAAGATTGAAAGTTTTCATAATTGTAAGAAGAAAATTTATCTTTATTTCCATGTAAAGCATTACTCTTAATGTAGCTATTATTACTATTTTGTGTAATGTAATTACTAAAATCTAACATATTTTGTTTAGTATGATTATTATGACTATTAATGAACTTTTTGTTCCAAAAAATTCTTGTCTTGAATTGTTTAATATTAGCATTGCTATTACAATCATTAAATTCTTTAATATATATATATATAATTATATATATATATATATATATATATATATATATATATATATATATATATATATATATATATATATATATACAATTATATATCTATATATATCTATATATATAAAGGAGAAAAGCGACCCACTCACTCACTCATTGACTCGCTGACTGACTCACTGACTAATCGCGATATCTCCGGAACTATTAAACCTACAGACTTGAAATTTGCTAGGTAGGTTCCCTTCATGAAGTAGACATTAGCTAAGAACGGATTTTGCAAAGTTCGAACCCCAAGGGGCGTTATAGATAATTATTTCCATTACTAAACTATTAGATGTACAGTCGTGAAACTTGGTACACAGATTTCCTTCATAAAGTAGAGATTCCCTACATAATGATTTTTACAAAAATCGACCTCCAAGGGGCGTTATACATAATTATTTCCATTTTTAAACTATTAGACGTACAGTCTTGAAATTTGGTAAGCGAATTCCTTTCATAAAGTACAGATCCCCTAAAGAATGGGTTTTGTGGAAATCGTCTCCCAAGTGGCGTTGTGGAGAATTAAGTGGCGTTATAGGCAATTAACTCCTTTTTTAAACTATTAAACGTAAAATCTCGAAATTTAGAGAGCTGATTCCATTCATTGAGTAGAGATCCGCTATTAGATGGGTTTTGGGAAAATCGTTTCCTAAGTGGCGTTGCGGGGGCTGAAGGTGCGTTATAGATAATTATTTCCATTTTTAAACTATTAGACGCACAGTCTTGAAATTTGGTAAGCAAATTCCTTTCATGGTGTAGAGATCCGCTACGAAATAGTTTTGGGGGAAATTGATCCCCAAGTGTCACTGAGGGGGATTAAGGGGCGTAATAGATAAATATTTCTGCTTTTCAACTAATAGAGCCACCTGCTTGAAAATTAGAAGCAGTAGTTCCGTACATGGAATAAAGTTCCTTTTACAAAGATTTTTGCGAAAACGGACCCCCAAAGGAGTGGGGTTGCGAGGGATTAAGGCGTGTTATAGAAAAATTCCTGTTTTTGAATTTAAGGGCAGTCGGAAAGGTAAAATTTGATTTTTTTGACAATTTGAGATTTTTACATTTTCACATAGTACAGATTTTAACCTTTCTAAAAATACCTTACTTTAACCTCTAGGGTAATTAGAAGCTCTAAAAACCTATTTTTAAATAATCGTTGAAACTGGGCCACGCCCATTTGACAAGGGAAAAAGTAAACAAAGTTTTTTGTTTTGGCTTAAAAGTTGAGCGTCTGGTATAAATCAAAACATTTATCTTTTATTGTATAAATTGAGCCTTTTATTATTTTATTTCCTTACCCATTTGAAACTTCACTGTATTTTTAACGGTCAAATCAATGTTTGTTTACTTTCAAAACTGCGTTGTAATTTTTTGAACTCGCAAGTATTCTTTAACATTATTAAGCTTAAACTTTCAAAAAATTGCTATAATATATCGACTTTATCATGCCTAGAGCATCAACTAAAGTATTTAAGAAACGAAGAGGAGTTTTTAATAAAGGAAGATGTAATAAAAGTAATGATGGTTGTAGTGAAAGCAATTCTACTGTTCCAAAGAACTCTGCTGATGAAAAGAATTGTGCTGATGGTGCAAAGCTTTGTACTAATGAAACTGAACCATCTGCCAGGGAGAAAAAAATTGTAAACATGGATATTTCATATTCGGATGAGGCTTTTTCTGGTTTCAGAAATGTTATTGTGGATATTAACCTTTTAGCTTGTGTGTTTTTTGAAGCTGTAAAATGTATAAAGTGTGAAAAAACAGGACTCAGGGTGCACCTCAGTGAAAGTAACTGTGGTGAAGCTGTGAAGTTTCACTTAAAATGTCCTTGTAAATATAACTATACGTTTTTTAACTCCAAGAAATGCGATAGTTCTGAGAATTATGAACTGAGAATACCCGGCTAGTGTATGCTATGCGATGCATAGGTAAAGGTGCTGAGTCTGCTAGGATGTTTTGCGGTATCATGAATCTTCCCCCGCCACCCATAAAATTCTCAAAGTACAACCACATTTTACTGCAGGCAACAAGAGAAACCTGTGAACACAGTATGGCAGAAGCTGTTCGTGAAGCAGTTGATGAAAATGATGGAAAAAGGGACCTTGCTGTTGCTGTTGATGGTAGCTGGCAGAAGCGTGGTTTTTCTTCGAAGAATGGCTTGGTGACAGTCACAAGTGTTGATACCGACAAAGTTATAGATGTCGAAGTTTTTTCTAAACATTGTATTTGTCCGAACAAAACCAAGCATCTTCAAAATTGTAAGAGAAATTTTGAAGGCTACAGCGGTAAGATGGAAGAGTAGCTGGAGCTCTATCCATTTTTCAGCGTTCCCAGTCTCTCTACAATGTTCGGTACACAAAATATTTAGGAGATGGGGACTCCAAGGCTTTTACTTCTATTGTCGAGAACAAAGTATATGGTGACCATTGCTCTGTCGAGAAATTAGAATGCATAGGTCATGTTATGAAAAGAATGGGGACACGTCTTCGACGCTTGAAAACTAAGATGAGAGGTCAAAAACTTTCTGACGGAAAGTCTTTATGCGGAAGAAATAGATTGACAGAGGCAGAAATCGACCGTCTGCATGCATATTATGGTCTAGCTATCCGCAGAAATTTGTCTAGCGTGAAGGACATGCAACAAGCCATATGGGCAATATTTTTACACAAGCTATCAACCGATGAAAAACCTCAGCATGGATTTTGTCCCTCTGATACAGATACGTGGTGCAAATTTAAAAAGGCAGAATTGCTTGGGGAGACTTATCATCCCAAAAATAGTTTACCTGTGGATGTTGTGGAGGCCATGCGACCTGTTTTTAGAGATTTAGCTAATCCAGAATTGCTAAAAAAGTGTTTACATGGAGGTACGTAAAATCCTAACGGAAGTGTAAATAATGTGATATGGTCTCGTGTACCGAAGAAAACATTTGTACAATTAGAAGTTTTGTCACTGAGTACATATGATGCAGTTTCCTCATTTAATATGGGGAATGTATCAAAACTAGAAATTTTGAGAAAAATGTGTATTGAGCCTGGTGATTTCACGGTACAGGCGATGGAGTGCCTCGACAAACAGAGGCTGTTACGAGCAAAATACTCTTGTTTACAAAAAAACAAAGGAAGTTAGGAAAGAAAAAAGACTTAAAAGGAAGAAAGAAGATGATGAGCTACTAAAAAATGCTGATGATTTAGAATATGGAGCTGGAATGTTTTAATTAAAAAGTAATTATACGTTAAAATCAATTTTTCTCAAAATGTCAATTTTTGATGTTCGATGTTCCTTTTATTAGAAACTACTGTTCACAGGTATGTAAATTTTTTATGATATATTTATAATGATGGCTATTATATACTGAAATGAGCTTTTTGTAAAAAACCCCAAAATTTATTTTTTACAAATTTTTTTATGTGAAAAACGGGTTAACGTAAACTATGTTTGATAAAATATTTTATAAATTATGAAAAAATTCAAAATTAGCTAAAAGCTCATTTGAGTATAATGAGAAATGTGTATTTTAATTATATGAAAAATTTCAAGCATGTACATATAACAGATTTTGAGAAAATGTACCTCGAAAACAGCCAATTTAACATTGTCGGTATAGAGGTTTCCGACTGCCCTTAACTCATTTACTTGAAATTTGTTGAGCACTTTTCTTTATAGTTGAATAGAGTTCCACTAAGAATGGATTTTACGGAAATCAACTAAAGGGGGAAGCGGGGAGAGTTATTGGGGCGTATTGATAGACAAAATTCCCGTTTTTGAACTGCTAAGACTATAATAATATAATTTGGTTTGCATGCTTCTCTTGTTGAATTGGAATCCGCTAAGAATGCTGTCAACGAGGTATTGATGATAAAAATTCCGTTTTTCTCTGTTGGATTTAGACTTGAAATTTAGCACGCATGTTTATTTTATGGAGCAGAGATCCACTGAAAGTTGCTTTGGTGGAAATCCACTTGATTATTAGGTTAAGTGAGCGAAAAAAATCTTTCTGCTTCTATTTTAGATATAAATAGAAATTAGATATTATAATTTATGTTCTTTTTATATCAAGGGGCGAGAGTGTAACAGCTATAAATATATTTTCAATACAATCGAATTCCTAATGCTAGATATCAATAATTAATATAAATGTAAACAGTATACATATATACAACATCGTGAAATACCCAGTGAAGCGGGTGGGTAATGGCTAGTATATATATATATATATATATATATATATATATATATATATATATATATATATATATATATATATATATATATATATAGTCTAATTATCTACAAATGGGAGATGAACATTTATCAATCAAAACTGAAAAATATAGTGATAGTAAGAAAGCTATACATTGATGGACATATGAGTAATTGAAATTTAAAAATGGATGCTGTAGTCTTATAGACTTTGCTGACTTAGGACAGCTTATGTATAAAATACTTTATATAAAAGTAGAGTTGAACATGTTTTTTTGACCAGCCAACCTTCCACCTTTTACTTACCTTAATAATACTGGGCAAAATCTTATTGAAAATAATGGATAGGAATGTCTAAATCCATCACACTTACCTAAAGATTGCACTTAAAAATGCAGAGCCTGCGCTATATATGCATTGCAAAAGGAGAGAGTGACCTAGTTGTTGGAATTGAATAAAATCATGCAAAACTGACCCTTACAATTGAATTCTTTTTCATTTATGATCTATTTCCCTACATTTTTCTTTTATGAGAAAAACAATGCATTCTTGAGATTTATGCTATAGAGAATAACGAAAATAAATAAGAAAAACTTTTCAGTTTTATTCTACATTCCATGCGGTTCATGTAATCAGAAAACTATCGAAGTTTAATATCAGAGATATATTAATACCTCACATATATATGACGTGCCATTCACCATTTCAAATCAAACGTTCTTTTTGTGGGCATTTTCCTGTTATTCACTCTGAAATTAATTGATCTGAGATTGGAAATAATCTGACCATCAAACGTCAGACTCGACAGAATTCAAATTTCTTTTTATTCGATATCATCCATGAGAAGAAGATAATATAAACAAACTTTCAATGCTCTCTGAGATGAAGACTATTCTATAGAAAATATGTGCTGATAACGTCAAAAACTGTCCAAATTATTTTGATGCTTACTTTGAAATCACATTTAGCTTAAAAAGTAATAAAGTTGAATAAAATATTACCAGAAATAAGTCTTGAGTATGTTATGTACAACAATTTATATTCAAAGTAACATTTTAGAGTCAAAATAAATCGATTAAAGTAAATAAAACTAACAATCAATTTTTAATTAGTTCTATAAGTTTATTAATTATTGAAAAAAAGGTAAGAAAATTTTAGAATATAATTCCTTCATGAGAATGCGATTGTATAAATAAGCTATACAATTGCATATTATTATGAAACTAATATTCAGTTTGGTTATGAAATTTTCCAATTGGGTTAAAGCTTTACATATTGACGTACTAGACAGACACTATTTTTACAGGAATATTTTAATGATACGAAACCAGTTTCGAAACAATTTAAATATGTCTGATAATCAAACATTAATAAGCAAAAAATACCCCGCTTCTACTTCAAATTAAAGAAACGTTTCTTTTTTTATGTATCTTTAAAACGAAAAAAAAGGTATAATCTAGTTTTAGCAAATAAGGTGAAGAATTTTTATTATTGGAATAACTAAAATATCCAATTATGAGTATTGTTAATATTTCAGAAAGTTCTTTTTCATGTAGTCAAACATTTTCCCTGTCTGAAGATCACACATACATTGAATGCTTTAAGGTATTCGACTACTTACGACAACATTTTATAAAAAAAAATTGGAGATATGAAAATTTTCTTACGATTTTTAGACTTATTTAGTACAATACAAGAAGAAAAATGCTAAAATTAAGGAGACAAAAAGAAATTATTTTTACTAAAACCGGAAAAAAGTGATACAAATTTACAAAAAAGTACAAAAACGGGACCGACCCTGTACAAAAAGTATATGAACAAACTCTAGGTTTTTCAATTTTGATGTGTTCCTTTTTAAATAACCTTTAGAACAAGAGATATTTTAATTTTTACAAAAACTAGAGCACTTTATATTAGTTATTATATGAAATTGTTTGAGAAAATAATTATGCTATTCACATAAGGGACTGTAAAGTTTTTAATAAATCAGTGATTGATAAATCTGATGATTAAAACACTTCTACTATTACACAGAACATACATGAAGAATTTCAGTTAATTATTGTTAAAATATTTTGAGCAATAGCTGTCCCCGTTTGAGTTTTTTCAAATATATATATATATATATATATATATATATATATATATATATATATATATATATATATATATATATATATATATATATATATATATATATATATATATATATATATATATATTGAGTAAAACGAATTTTTAAGTTCGACATCTCGTTTATAATTATGGCATCTTCTTTACTAAAGCACTTGTAGCTTTTGTTCTAGTGAATGGAAAGTGAAACACTTGGTATTTTTACAAAACTCATAAGATAGTCTATAAAATAAAATCATAAATAAGTCAATTTTTGTAAAAATTTATGATTTTTGGATACCTTAAAATAAAATGATACTTTATGCAACGTACAAAATTTTATTTGCTTAACATTATAATCCCTTACGTAACTATCTCAGAATACACCTACTGTTTCTATAGAAACAAATAAGTACAAAATTTCAAATGCTGTTATAAAATGGAGTAAATATAATAAATAAATAACTTATTTGCAAATAAAATACCTTTAAGAATGCTTTATATTTCGAAATAAATTTAAGCAAATTTTAACAACATTTAGTTATTTCAAACCATTATTTTGCTTTTTGCTTTTAGTGCACTCAGAGACTTGTGTATGTTGTTACATAAATGCAAACTCAAAATTATTTTGCATTTTTATTTGTTACTACTGTTCAATGCAGAGCTTAAATTTGAAATGTAACACTCTATCAGATATAAAATTAAAAGGTTTCCAACACACAATTATTATTTCCACGATTCTTAAAGACATTATCAAAATGTATAAAATACCTTTTAGTCTCCTTACCATGCTTAAGAATTTAACTAAGAGACTTCGGGAAAAGAAATTGCATAAATTTTTAAGTAAATGAATACGTATACACACACTCTACAATTCTACAATGTTTTCTCTATATTTCTATATATTATATGTAATAAAGTGTTTATAATTACATAAGAGGTGAATATATAATTAGGTAGGGGTTGGAGTGGTTATGGTATTGTAGGTGATAATTCTTGTCGTACATATAAATTGTTATTTTATTAATCGATTTGAAAATTGAAAACATTCTTTTACCCAGGATTTTTAAAATTATATATTTATTAGCCATTATACTCCCGCTTCGCCTTTCATGTTGTACGAATATATACATTTTACTTGTTCAAATATATTGAGAAATATATCTTAAAATTCTCACCTCTTTATCCAGAAAGGACAGGATGTGGTAATCTAAAATTGAAGTAGAATTTTCTTTTATACACCTATAACCCCCTAATCCAAAGTAGGTTTCCATAAAATCCATTTTTAGGGGATCTCTACTCAGCAAAATAAACATGCTTGCCAAATTTAAAGTCGAACTGTAATAATTCAAAAACGGATTTGTTTTTAATCCATAAGCTCCGTCACTTCTTTTGAGAGTCAATTTCCGAAAGACCAGTCCTTAACGGATTTCAATTCAACAGCAGCAAAAACATGCTTACTAAATGTCAATACTTTTGGTGTAGTTTAAAAACGGGAATTTATTTTACCTATACGCCTCAGTAAATCCTTGTCTGCCCCTCCCATAGAAGTCAATTTCTGTAAAATCCATCATGAGCAGATCTCTGTTATTTAAAGAAACACTCTTACCAATTTTCAAGTATGTGAATCTAACAGTTCAAAAACAGAAATTGGTATCTATAATGCCCCCTTCTTAACCCTTCACAACTCCCTTTAAGAGTCGATTTCGGTCGAGAGCTCAAACGTCCTTCCGTTGGTGTGGTGAGGTAGCTAGGAGAGGGGAGCACCAGCTCAGGTGTCGTCCTCGTAACTTGACCAGGTCCGTCGCCAAAAGCCCTCGTGTAGCTGACGTTAATATTCACTCACACACTTAAGAGCCGATTTTTGCAAAACCCGTTCTTTAACGAAATCTTCTCTATGAAAAGAACTTCCTTACCAAACTTAAAGTTTGTATTTCTAATTAATAAAAAAACGGGGATAATTTTTTTTATATAATGCACCTTAATCCCTCACAGTGGTCTTTTTTGTTGGATATTTGCAAAATCCCTCTTGTAGCGGACCTCAACTCTGTGAAAGGAACGTGCTTACCAAATTTCAAGTCTGTTAGTCTCATAGTTATAAAACGAGAATATTGAACTCGAAAGCCCCTTGTCTCTTGGGCGTCGATTTTCACAAAATCCGTTCTTACCGGGTTTTTACTCCATGAAAGGAGCATGCCTAACAAATTTCAGATATGTAGGACTAAAATACTTCCGGAGATATTGTGATGAGGGAGTCGCTTTTCTCCTTTACAAATATAGATTGGAAACAAAAAGTATTTGTCTATATCAGCGTTTCTCAAACAGTGCCCCCTCCAGGAACCTGATAACTCGATGAAGATAACGCGAGCATCTTGAAAAATCGAAAAAACAAAAGATTACTTTTTCAAAAAAAAATTATTAATTTGCTGAACGTAAACAAACAAAATACATTTGAGCATAATAAGAAATGAATGCAAATTTACACTGATACAAGGCACTTATAAATGTGTATCAGTAGTGCACAATGTATTTTATAAATTTATTAATACTAAGTTAAGAAATACCAGTGACCCCATGGGATTGTCATACATAAATTATATACAAATATATATTAACATTTATCTCGATAATTTATACCGTTTAAGGGGACTTGGTACCCTAAAAATCACAAACCTATCGTTTTTTTATTTTCATTTAATCTTATTCTTTGCATTATTATCTTTCGATTGATATATCACTTGTGCATGTCGGAAAGTTAGAAGTTGACTAAAACTTCATTTGAAAACAAATTAGGCAATTCAACCACACCCCCTTTTTAGAAAAAAAAGCTAATAAATGCGTTATGATAAAAAAATCTATTTTATAAATAGAAATAATAACTATAAAAAAGAATGTGTAGCATTAAAAGCAGAATATTTCCGAGGCAATACAATAATGTAATTTTTCTTCCTTGTGAAATGTGTGCATGTAAAATTTTTCAATTAAGGCATTTTATATTAATAATTTTATAATTTCAGTTCTTCTTCCTGATATATTTTTCATACAAATGTAATACTTTAATATTATAAGAAGAAAAAAAAACTAAAATTTCTGTCGTGACAGAAAAAAATTTTTTTAAAGTTTTTCTCGAGTTTTCTTGTGCAATTAGTACTCTCTAAAAGTTGATAATTTATAAAAATGTGTGGGTTGAAAACATATGAAAATGCAATTATTTTAAAGAAAAACGTATAACTAATATCTTAAAGTGGTATTTTAAGTTTAATTAAGCTTATAATAATTATTTTTTCAGAATTTTAACTTTAAACCTGTTTTCCTCAGTTTGTGGTTTTTCGAAACCTTAGTGCATTCAAAATGCTACTCCTTCGACAATTATTTACCAATCACTTCCATTTTTTTCTTGCGTGTTGAAAATAAAGCATGTAATAAAATTAGGGATCCGTTTTGCTATAAACTGAATACTTTTTCTTAAAAAAAATAAAATGTAAGACATGTTAGCTTTTTCGTTGATTTTTAGCCTGTATATCAACATTTTTTTTTTTTCTCGAAAACGAATGAAGTTATTCTAAAATCGATCCCTAAAGTTGTTAAGAACATCCATAAGAATATTATTAAAAAATTTCAGGTCAAAAAATTAATTTTTTACAAATGGAGTAGAATTTTAAAATTTTCCCAATTTTCTTCAAAAAAATTTTAATTTTTAAAATTGTGTGAATAATATATGAAAATTTTCATCTGGTGACATTTTCTTGAATAGAAACATTGTATAAAATGTTAAAATATAATTTTTAAATACGTAAATAAAGAAGTTTGCTCAAAGGGTGCCAAGTCCCCTTAAAGTAAATCCCTTAATTTTGATTAAAAGATACGGGATTCACTCCCGAGTGCCACATTTTTAAACGTAGGGGAGGGTATGTGGTGTATAGAGGATGGGGTAGCAGTGGTGCACACAGGAAATTTTCAAGGGGGGGAGGGGGTCCGCGGTTAAAAGTTCACCATTCTTGTATCATGCTCCTTTTGATTTTGTCGATTTTCGGGAACAAAACACAGTATAAAACTAATTATTGAATAAATAATTAGCATTAATTATAAAATTAATCATTAATAACAAATAATTAATTAAATTTTATGTACTATATACTTAGAATTATAATCAATCTGAAAAAAAAATCAAGGGCCCTGGGGGGGTCTGGACCCCCCTTCCTTGTTTGCGCCACTGTGGGGTAGAAAAGGAATAAATAAGCAAATCCTTCGAAATTATTTTATGAATAGCTGCGCACAGAAAATGTCGTACTTCGAAAAGATGTATATATACGGCCAGGGCAATTAACGCTTTGGCTGAACAAGATGTTTATCTACGCCGGTGGCACTTAAGAGGTTAAAGTCGTATAGTAGCTTTAGTGTCAAAGTATAGTAATATTGAATTCAAGACATTGTTAATGTATGGAGGGGGTGGGCGTGATAATGAATATTGAATCGCAAATATTGAAAATTTGAGAAGCACTGGTTTATATATTAATGTAGGAAGTTTTAATTAAGTTAAAATTACTTTTATAAGGCTAACATATCTCTCCATTTTATACCATAAAATAAATATAACTTATGAATAATTTGATTAATCAAATTCATTTAAATAAGAAAATCTAAGCCATTTTGCATTGTGCATATCATTCCATGTCCTTGGTGAGAACATCACTGACCTAAATGAAGATAAATTTGCTCTCGAAGAATATTTTTCAATGCCTACTATTAGCTCACCCCTTCTCTATAGTATATTTATTTATATATTTATTTATCTTGATCAAATTTTTAATCGTTAACAAAATAATTTCTATTCATCCATTTAAGTTAAAATAAGTGTTTTTAAACGTGTAGTGGATTAATTAATTAAACTTAATTAAATTAATTACTAGTTTTTGACGCCAACTTAGATTCGTCTCTATTGTTGTAGCAATGTAACTGTTAAAACAAAGGCAAAAGTTGGCGTCGAAAACCTGTTTCTCAGCCAAACTAGCCAAACCGGCTTTGCATTGATACAAAAATGCAGACAAATCATGATATTTTTTTCAATTCCTACTATTAGTTCTGTCTCTCCTTATATATATATATATATATATATGTGTGTGTGTGTGTGTAATAATTCCCTCTCTAGCATTCTTTTTATTAACTCCTTTTAATAATACTTAAACAAGCTATAATTCTGTGTTTCTAAACACTTTAATCTTAATCGTAATCAACTAGTATCCGGAATCCCCCTGTCCCGCCCATTTCAACCAATCAGGACTACTATTACTTAATAATCACGCGGTTGTCACTGCCGGTATATAAAGCGGAAATCTTTTGTGATCACGCTCTTTGTTTTTGTGTTCGTCTTGTAGAATGTAGCTTCTGCTTGTCTCTTTGTTTTGTTTTCCTCATGTAATCGTCGAAGTTTGTGTCTCCAGCTCGTCGACGTAAAAATGTAAAAATAGCTGCAGCTCTTTTATCCTTTGTGCTTTATCTGTGTGTGTGTTCGTCTCTGTTCTAATATGAAATACCACTGGGATTATTAGCTTTTGATGTGTGTGTCAAAATAAAAATGCCGAACGTCCATTCAGAAGATGTTCCCTGAAACCCTATTAACACGCAAAAAATAATACAACACCGGCTACTACGCTACAGATTTATGTATATCTTATTCAACTTTTCATAATAAAATACTTTCTATTCATCTACTCAAAGTAGGAATTGACATAAAAATGTTTTTTTAAATATTACTTGTTTTATGTAAATACTTAGTTTAATTTAAGTGTGTTCATTTTCTCACAAGTAAAACCTTTTGTGATAAATTTCAAAATAAAGATTTTAAAAACGTTTTTTTTAATAAATAAAAGAGATGATTCATTTTTTGTGGTAGTTTTGCGGGCCTGGCATAATTTTCGGTAATATGCATGAAAAATAACCGAAAAGAATTCCAACATATATACGAGGGGTGGCACAAAAAAGAGACTAGTCCAATAAATCATTTTAATTCCAACAGTGCTTCTCAGACTTTCAATATTTGCCACCCGATTTTCGATAATAATGTTCATTGCACCCCCATTACAATAATAAGGTCTTGAACACACTAAAAATATACTTTGAGGCTAAAGATACAATTACGACTTTTTTATAAACCATAAAAAGTATGGAAGTATTATAAACTTTGTATATGATAATCCTATGGAAGTTACTGATAATTATAAAACTTGTTCTTAATTTTGTATTGATAAATTAATCCTAAAATACATTGTGCAGTACTGATGCACTTGTAAGTATATCATATCCATATAAATGGTATTTTAATTTTATTATGTCAGAATGTATTTTGTTTTACTTCCTTTCAGTAAATTAATACCTAATCTAAATCTTTTATTTTCGACTTTTCAATAAGCCCCCTAACAAAGAAATCCCTCCCTCTTAAAGGGGCACGCCCCACAGTTCGAGAAACTTTGAAATACAGAATGAGTTCCCCTTGACATTATCAACCACAAAGTTGTTCCATTCAGCATTCACACTTGTCTGCATTTGGTGCTCCCACTGCTGGTAACAATTCCGGTAAGAGGTGTTTGGAAGTCCCTTTCGGAGATTTTTCGTTTTTACATGAAACTCTTCAACTGAGGTAAAATGGGCTCCCTTTCCGCAATATTTAACTGTAGGAAATAAAAAAGTCGCATGGGACCAAATCGGGTGAATAAGGAGGATGCCCCGTCATAGCAATGTTTCTGCTGTTCAGAAACTGCAAGACAGATAGGGCCATGTGAGCGAATGCATTGTCTTAGTGCAACAGCAATCTATCACTCCACAATTCAGGGAGATATCGGGATTAAAGAAAAATCGTAAGCAAAGGGCTCCAAATAAGCGAATTTTCATAATCTAGTACAGTGGTTTTCAAATTGTGTTCCTCGGAAACCTGGAGTTCCACAAATCATACCCAGGGGTTCCACGAGTCACAACAAAAAAAAAATTTATAAGAAATAAATATGTATGCAAAATGCTCTCCCTTTCTCTATGAAGTTTGTGAGTTACAAGTATCTCTAAAGCTCATTCCCCTTATCTCCATTAAAACTGAACATTTTATTTATATATAAAGAGTGTTTTTTTTCCAGGTATAGAAGTTTAAGTTGGCATTACTTTCCAAGATGGCGACCAATTTAACAGCTGTCAAGTGATTTATTCTCAGTTTGGTTTGGCAATTCATCATGAATAGACTCACGCCTGAACAACGCTTTCAAATTGTGCAATTTTATTTCGAAAATAATGGTTCTGTGCGGAATACGTATCGCGCACTACGTCCATTTTATCGTCGACAAAATTGTCCATCAGAGCAATTAATTCGATTAACCATGGAACGTTTTCGCACCACGTTTACTCTAATTGATAACTCGCATCCCCAGAGACGCCGTACGGTGCGTACAGAAAAAGCTATTGCTACTGTAGAGCGTAGCATTGAGGAAGAGCCGAATGAGTCCATCCGCCGTCGAGCACAGGAATTGGATCTGTGTCCATCCACTTTATGGAAGATTTTGCGGAAGGATCTTGGTTTGCGTGCTTACAAAATCCAACTCGTGCAAGAATTTAAGCCAAACGATCATCAAGCAAGGCGTAGATTCGTCAAATGGGCCCAAAAACGAGATTGCCGTTGTTCCCGATTTTCATAAGCGAATTTTGTTTAGCGATGAAGCGCACTTCTGGTTGAATGGCTACGTCAACAAAAAAAACTACCGCATTTGGAGTGAAGCTAATCCACAAGTGTATGTCGAAACATCGTTACATCCAGAAAAACTGACTGTTTGGTGCGCTTTATGGGCTGGTGGAATCATTGGTCCGTACTTCTTCAAAAACGATGAAGGCCACAACGTTACAGTCAGTGGTAATCGGTATAGAGCCATGATTACTAACTTTTTCATTCTTGAATTGAACAATCATGATGTCCAGGAGCTGTGGTTCCAACAAGACGGCGCAACATGTCACACAGCTCGTGCCACAATCGATTGATTGAAAGACACGTTTGGTGACCGTCTAATGTCACGTTTTGTACCTGTGAATTGGCCTCCGAGATCTTGTGATTTAACACCGCTAGACTATTTTCTGTGGGGCTATGTAAAGTCATTGGTCTATTCGGATAAGCCACATTCTCTTGACGCTTTGGAAGACAACATTCGCCGTGTTATTGCCGATATACGGCCACAAATGTTGGAAAAAGTCATCGAAAATTGGACGTCCAGATTGGACTACATCCGAACCAGCCATATGCCAGAAATCATATTAAAAATGTAATGCCACAAGATTATCTTTCGAATAAAAAAAAATCATGTCAGTCGAATAATACATCGTTGTTTTATTGCAATTTAAAGTTCTATACCTCTAAAAAAACACCCTTCAATAACTTCATTTTGCGAAACTTTTTAAATTTTTATTGCAATAAAAGAATATTAAAACACGCTCGTATTATCTTTATATATATATATACTTCCTATTGGATTGTGAATATTTTATTGTTGACTATCTTTGGTTCCCTGAGATAATTTTATACTCGTTAGTTAGCACAATGTCTTTCAAAAACAAATAGTTTTCTATTGGAAAGATAACCTTTTTACATTTGTGAAAAACAAACACAAATAATTAATTAAAGGGAAATACCATATTGTTACGTGGATCCGGGTTCAAGGAGTTTATGCAAAACAATCACAAATAAAATAAACAGTTCTTCAATAGCAATGCGAATTTATTATCGAAATTCCAATTCTTTAAATACAAGATTCCGCAGCAATATTCACAGAGTAAATCTCCGAAGGTCTTCACACTATCAAAAGCACTCAAACACAATTGTCATCGTTTAAAAATACACGTATGTAAAATATTATTCACAAGCACAGCCTATCTAGTCGCTAGTCAAAACAATGCTCACTACTCGTTGACTGAAATCAGACTGACCATCGTTCCGACCAGCATCTTTATTTATAGGCGTGGCAGAAAGTTCCAGAAATATAACTGCTCGCGTCATAAAGCGTGACGTCAATGGACCTCTCCACAAATTTCTAGAAGAATCCAGAGGGTTGCGAACTCGCCAACATGGTCACCAATGACGCCAAAAAAGTCACCAAATGGGCCGTCGAAAATGATGCCAACTGGGCTCTACTGCCAAAATTTTGCCAAGATCTCATTGAATCGCCATTACAACGTAAGGTGTGGCATTGCTTGTGTGAATATAGTACAATTTTAACATAAAATAAATATAACATTGAGTAATATAAATGCTTTACACATCCAAATACAAATTATTTACACTTTTACACAAAATTCTTAACAATATCAACGGAGTTGATGTTAAAATCTAAATTTAAGCAACAACAGCTTCAAAATGTTAGGTTGCAAATTCTCTCTCTCTCTCTCTCTGTCATGCAAAATACATGGGATTTCTCACACGGCTATAAACATTTCAATGTCATTCAGAACAATGTATTTCAGAGAAATATATTTCTGAACATGAGTGGCTACAAAAACAAAATATAAAAACAAATTAAACTCAGAAAACGTAATGCGATAGCATTTAATTTCAATAGACCTAACTTCGATAGTTCGTGTGAAAAAAAATGCCAGCACATATCCCAGTTACAAAATATAATGCATGGATAGACGACACTTGTATCAAAAATTAAAATTATTAATACGTAAATTATATTTAAAAAATATATTAGAATTTTTTAATAATAAATTTGATGCTTTTTTAAAATTGTCTTTACATAAAATGCCTGTAACATATTGATCTTCTTTAAATATTATTTTGAGATATATTCTTCGAAGTATGTGCATAGAATGGGGTTCCACGGAAATACTTTCTAGCTCTAGGGGTTGCATGAAAGCACCTCCAGGTTCTAGGGGTTCCGTGAATTGAAAAAGTTTGAAGACCACTGATATAGCATATCCGATTAAGGGTTAGGATTTCAGCTTGCTCCCAGAGTTCAGCTGTAAAAAATTCTAAGTTTTATAAAGTGTTATAAAGAAAAAAAGTAGTTATACAGTCGGACCTCTATATAACACACGCAGTCACTAAATCCCTGAAAAAAGTTTGTTATATGGAAAATTCGTTATATAGAGATTCATCTATTAATATACTTAATAAACCACATAAAACAAATTTTAAATTCATAAGCACTATACATTAAAAAAAGTAATTATTCACAACTTTTTTTTAAATATTAATATATATATATTATATTTTTAATATATTATATATATATATATATATATATATATATATTTTATATATCTTACCCATCAAAAAAGAAAGAAAGAAAGAAAAACTGCAATTAAAACAAGGAAAACCTATGTCGGAGAATTCACTGTACTTTCAATATTAAGAAAATAATTTTAAATACTAAAATTTAAAAACAAATGAATTTTAAGGACATTTTATAATTTAAAGCATACAATTAATATTAAACATACATTATTTTATAATTGGAACACGGAGACACGGGACAACTCCCCTGAAGGTGAAAGAGGATATCGATGATGTTTCAAGTGAACCAGGCAAAGAGTATCAAAGATTGAATCTCTTGGATGAAACGTCCAGAGAACTCTATAGATCTCGGTGAACTAGGATCAAACAAAACCTGCTCAAGATTTATGACCACCATAAAATGTGTTAAATAAAGAATAACTTGAAATTTATTCAGAAATAATTTAAAAAAGTCTAAACAAAAATTGAATCACCAAAGAAAAAGTTCGCTTTATAAAAAATGCACTTCGCTATAGAGAGGTTATTTAACGAAGAAAATCGTGAAATGTTCTAAGTTCCAGGAAAAAGTTCGCTATATAGATTAATTCGCAATATAGAAGTTCGATTCTGTATATATATATATATATTTAAATCATGTCTGCTTCTTCTTTAAACCCTTTTGCACCTGTGATCTTAGGACCGTGATATATTCCCACCTCTCATTTTAGTTTTTGAAGCAATAAAAGACAATTTGCATTATTTCTATTTTGTCAAATTCTAACGTAACTTAAAAATATTCATTCATCTTAGTGGGAAAATAATTCAAAATTAAAATAACCCTTTTTCCTTAACTGCGAAAACATGCCTAAGCTTTATATACAACCTTAATCTACTTAATAAGGATCCTTACATCCTGAGGGTAAAAGTGAAAACTATCTTTAATTGAAGAAACCTATCGAAACAGCTGAAATGAAGACGGATTTCTTTTAATGCCACAAGCCCCGCCACATTACTGACCCACAAATTAAGCAAAACAAATTCCAACGCGACTGAACGATTTCTTAATTAAATGTCGCCGACAATTCAAATAGAACGATTAATGAGATTTGATTGTTACTTGAAATCGAAAATTCTTTACTATTTTCCCTCACTAGGAAGTAGCAAATGTCAAATTAATCTTTTTAACATAGAATTTGGAATTGGTGTGGCGTAATTAGAATTTCATCCACTGATGCTGAAATTACATAATCATAGAAATTTAGAATTATATATATTTCAAGTCTTACGTTAAAAGGTCCTTCAAAACTGGATTTCAATGCAAACATTTGACTAATTAGTTTGAGGATGAAAAATTCCATCTGATGTCTTCCAGACAACTTTGTGATTGCATAACACTAAAACTTCGGTACTAGCACTTCGAAATTGAACTTCGCATTTGGAATAAATAATCTTTTAATGCAAAACAAGCTTTTATAAAAGTTAATCTGACAAAAAATAGGTTTTAAATTTTAATATATTACATTCCGTTCAAAAGTTAAAAAAAAGTATAAATTTTCACATCAAAAATTCTCTTGTAGTTTTATTTGATTCGCAAACACACAACCAAAGTATTTGCATTTTTAGGTTTTTATTGCATATGTAACTACTAAAGTGCTCGTAGATTCGCTTTGTTTCCTATACCATTAGGAGTTTTATTTATATTTCTTTTAAACCCTGTACAAAATACCTACATAGTTAAAAAGATTTAATATTCTTATTTAGATCAGATTCTATAAATTGTTTCTATGTTATTACATAAATGTAACGTAAAAAAAGTAAATTCCTACTTAGGTCATCGAAGAAAATTTTTAATTTAGTTAATTCTTATTAAATAGTTACAGTTAATATAAATATGTAAAAATGTATGACAGAGGCACAATATTAGGTGAAAAAATAGAAAGCGATTTTCATTCCAATTTTTCATTTTCCTTTATATATACGGCAAAGCTTCTGAAAGTTTCAATATTTGCGACTCAGAATTCAACCATAATTTTCTTCACGCACCCTCTCCTCCGAACAAAAACAATGTATTTAATTCAATAATGCACTTTGACACTAAAGCTATAATAGGACTTGAATCACTTAAGTGCCTTCGACGTATATAAACGACTCGCTCAGTCAAAACGTTAATTGCCCCGGACGTATACATCTTTCTGAAGTACGCTATTTTCTGTGCACTGCTATCCATAAAATTATTCCAATGACTTTGGAATGCAATAAAAGGACTTTTAAAGTGTTTGCGAAGGATTTACTTATTTGTAAAAGTTTGCTTATTAATATCTTTTCTCCCCCTCCCAATCATCACATTCGCGAGCCTACGAGAAAAATGGGAGCGTAGAGGAGCGAATCGCGTAATTTTAATTCAACAGTATCCGTAATTATAAACCGTACAAATTATCAAAATCAGTGTTGATTTCTGAATATAATTTTATACATCACATGCCTTTGGGTTCATTGTTAATTAATAATACTGTTTTTATTTAGTATTGTTAAATTATTTTCAAAATACATCGTGCAGTACTGATACATTTTTAAGTGTTTTTTTTATTTTTTATTATGCCAAAATGAATTTATTTGTTTACTTTCAGTATAAAATTAATATATTTTTTTAAATAATCTTTTGTTTTCGAATTATCATTATACTCTCACCACACTCGTATCACGCTCCTCTATGTGGGCACTTCCCATAGTTAGAGAAACTCTGATATAGGATATTCGGCAATTTTGTTTGTTTGTTTCTATGTATTCCATCATTAAATGTAATTATCCTAATTAAATACTATAGTCAAAAAGAAATCACACACATTCTCAAAAATGAGGACATTCAAGGTGGGATTCGAACAGACGAACTTTGGATTAGAAGTCCAACGCGCTGTTCTGTGCAATACGGGAATAAACGAACGAATTTCCTTTCTATATATGCTGTTGGACTATTATTTTTGTTTGGAACTATTTATTCCTTTTTTAACTTAGTTAATGAATTAATATTTGAAAAAACTGTTTTAACGTTGTGCCATCCCCTACAAAATTTTAAAAAATGTATTTGAACTTGAATGGATGAATAGAAAGTATTTTTTTAACGTTTGAAAATTTGAACAAAAATATATATATATATATATATATATATATATATATATATATATATATATATACGTAAGGAGAGAGAGTAGTTATAGTAGGAATTGAAAAAATAATTTTGGTTTCGTCTAGAACATATATTGCTTATTATAATCTTGAATTATTTATAGTAAATTCCAACTTTATAACCGTTTTTATTGCAAGTCCATTTCTTTAAGTGCCACTCCATTTCGAGAAAAGATATTTTTATAGCGATCCATTTGATTTCGAAATCTTTCCCCAGACGATACGAAGTAGCCTAATGGTTGGCGAAAGTACAAGAGCAATAAAATATTTTAAATCGAATCCCGATGGTCTAAAATAAGAATCCTCGGAAATGCAGTGGTAGGAAATCTTCCAATTTAACTTGATCATACTACAAAGATTTTCCCCTCAATGTAACATTTCATTTTTAAGAATTAAATTATTTAAAAAGAAATTATTTCACAAGAACATTGTTTTAAGAGCTTTTTATGATCTTGTAGGCCTAATAATTAGAGTTTAAAAATATTCTTATATTAAAAATCATTCACACATAAAACCTGTAGAGTTAAATGCTTTTTGAATTAATTACACTGCATCGAGGTATCGAATACTAGACTCAACAGGGCTGTCTAAAATCAAATAATACTTTTTATTTAAAAACAAAACTATGCATGTGGTTAAAATA
Organism: Trichonephila clavipes; assembly: GCA_019973935.1. Taxonomy (NCBI): domain Eukaryota; kingdom Metazoa; phylum Arthropoda; class Arachnida; order Araneae; family Nephilidae; genus Trichonephila; species Trichonephila clavipes. Next base: position 857,027 of record BMAU01019666.1, read on the forward strand.
AGTTGCTAACCAAATATACATGATTGAAGCCCCTTTTTGGAATCTTTTACTCCTTTCTTAATTGGTATCTATTTTAAGAAAATGCTTTTCCAATTTGTTGAAAGCTGGATCTCTGCATATTTTTTATCCACTCTCAAAGAATCCGGTTCTTCTTGTCCGTCTTCATGATCTATGAAATTATTGATAATGTCACTGTCATTGAAAGTTTCGTCTTTAATAAAGCGCGGGCTGCTGGAGCGTGGAAAGAAAGCAACTGAATGCGCATTGTCGGGATACTGTTTATAACAAATGAATAGAGCGTCTTGAAGTGTCTAAATTTCAGTGGCGTAAAGTGCACCCCCGCATCATAGGGGGGTCAGGACTCTAGGGCCCCATGGCCTAACTAATGCTAAATACGTATTTGACAATTTATAAAATATTAAATTCAAAACCTAACTTTCATGGGGAGGTCCTAACATTCTCCGTTACACCACTGGTAAACAGATAAAATACATTACAGTGGTACCAAAGCCATTGAGTCCTGCCACGGGGGGGAGTGATGGATACAAATTAGACGTATGACAAATCCAAATAATTGTATTAGATTGTTCTGCAAAATCGAATAAAAATGCTAAAAATATCCACAAGCGTAATTTATCAGTATTTGTTAAGACAATACCTCGAACCATCGAAAAAAATTCTTCTGTAACAATGAAGAAAAACGTATTTTGAATTAATTTCAAAGCACTATGAATTATATGTGTGTACATTGGGTCAGCAAGAAAGTAATTTCATCTCCCCCCTTTTTTTTAGTGTAGAACTTTTCTGTACTAAAAAGGATCTTTATTTAATTAAATATCTTCCATTCTGTCTAATTATCTGTTGCTATTTTACGGCAATATCATGATTCCGAGTTAATAGAATTCCTGGTGCTTCAGCAAAAAAAATCAACCAAATGCGATTTGAGGTCATTATTATTACCGAAATTTTCACCATTTAAGAAGCTTCGAAAACTTCGATATAAAATGTGAAGGTGGGGAAGATCAAGAATGAAAAATGGATTGTTTCCAATAACAATAATTGAAAGAGATTATGGTCTAAAACATAATGAATCATTAACACAATTTTTAGTATGACGTACTGAATTATTTTAACTTTGTTCGGAAGTGATGTCGCACCCTTCATATATAGATAACCCCGACCTTAAACCATCTAAAAATCCTTTATCTTGAATTTTGTAAAATTTTTAAATTGTAAAAGTTATAATAATAAAGATGGACTGAAATCATATTTGGTAGAGGGTTTTGCTAATAAGAACTAGAACTCAATGAGAGTGGATTCATTAAAACTTTAAGAAAAATGGTAACATATAAATGAACAAAATAGAAGGTATTTGGCATATAAAAAAAAAATTTTGTGTGTGTAGAAAATTTTCATGCTAAAAAAAACACAACTACTTTCTTGGTATTGCAGATAAATAAGTAAGTAAAGGGGAGAATGTGCAGATTTTGATGCATTGATAAAATACATGCCACTATATATTAAAACAGAATATTGTATTTTATTATATATTAATGAGTCGTATAATAATTTTAACTTTTTACAAACGCATTTAAAAACACATTTATTTATTTCCATGTCATAATTAAATTTAAATGTTAGTAATGACATTATTAAAAGTATTGTAGAAATAACGGAATGCACACATGAAAGATAAATATACTTATTTTATCTGAAGTTTAGATTTTGAATACCTGTTTAATTCAACAGACACTAAAGATGTGAAGAAAATACTTTTGCAATTTTATAAAAACAATATGATATTAAAAATTTAGTTAATTACGATAGCTATAATTATCTCATTAAGCTTAATTAATCTCATTAATTCACTTGTATTAACCCGGGAGAAAGCGCGTACTCCATACTAACGTTAATGGTCACTCGGGGTGACTGGACAAACCCCAATATTTTTTTTTATAATTGTATATATTGTACATGATAAAAAGTAGTAATTCCAGTGAGTAGTTTAATTAAGATATAATGTATACTTAACTACTATTACGAACTTTTCAAAATTTCTTTAAAAATTTGAGAAAAAACGCAATCAAACTGGCCTAAAATGTTTCAAATGTGCGTGACCTTAAAAAAGGACCCAAATCACTGACCCTTTTTGTTAACTTTAATGAAATACTATCTCCAGACAGAACCGTCGTATTTTATTTAAGTTATTGTAGTTTTATTGTTCTTTGATGATAGACAAATAGTATGTAGAACTTTATCTCGCTTGTGTCTCTTTGACAGGGAGCAACGTATCTTGTGTGCTCTTAGACTTAATATTTTTATTGATGAATAGTTTTAGGTAGCATTTGAAAACTTTACTTGAGCTATCGTGATAAATATACATTTCCGCATGTTCTTCCCTTGCTGGATCGATTTCAACTTCCTTCAATACAGACCACAGATGCCTATTTATTTTTTTATTATCTACTAATTAATATTATAAACTATAATAATTCGTACAACACAGAAATTAAAATCACTAAAATATTCACAGGGAGAAAATGTTGTATGTTCATAGAAAGTATTTTAGAACAAAAGTGGTTAGCCGGAAACCTAGTCGAAACAGATACCTCGTAAAAACCGTTTGCCACTCCCAACAAAGAGGGAGATGTGTGACAAATACATTTTAGCTCCCATGAAGGCCGTCACATAGGAGGATACTGTCAAGGTCATTGTTAACAACTAAACAGTTTTCCCAGAATTAACGATTTCGTAACCCTGGGATGACTCTGCCCCGCGCGACAACTCCCGGGATATAATTGCAGTTACTATAAAAACAGATTAAAGGCTTGTACTACAAGATTTACAAGTTAAAAATTGTCAAGCTTATTTCTATTTTCACATTTTTGAAAATACGAGGATTGGAGCATAACTCATGGCAACTATTTTTTTTCTTGTAGATATGCGAGTGGATCACAAACGTATATGTGTCGTCTGGAAGTTCTGCAAGCATAGTGTATATGTAGATCATCAGATGGCTCTGTGATAGCTGGTAGTAGCTCGGTGAGGGCTGTGAAAACAGTCAGTTGGTGAGTGCCGTGTAAGATGGAAGTAACCCATGTTGAGCAGTGCGCTTTCATCCAAATAGCCGCTCTCCGAGAGAGAAATGCGATGGAATGTCACAGTGAATTAGTGGAATTCCTTGGGAATAATGCCCTACCATACCGTACAGTAGCACAGTGAATAGGAAAGTTTCAGCAAGGACGTGTGTCAACCAGTAATTAGCAACATTCTGGACGACCGGATAGTGTGTGGACCGACTTGGCACGTACCGTCATCGAGCAGCTCATGAATTTCATTATAGGTCAAGGACTACATTAAGAGTCTTTAGGTCCAGGTTTGTAATGTAAACTTTATGTGTACTGTATTGTCATTCTTTTCCCCCGTGAAAGCTATATTGCCCTGTATACTATCGTAATAAATTAGTGTGTTACGATATTTTAGTGCTATCCATTGTCCACACATGTAGTTAAGACATTGAACTTTCATCTGTATCTGTCACATTTTCCAACCGGACTGGTATCTTCAAGAAAAAAAATAGTTGCCATAACTTTTGCCCCAACCCTCGTAGTTATTTTTGGAATAAAAATATGTACAATGTGTGTGTTGCTAAGTCTCAAAAACGAGTTACGTTACCATTAAGGAAGTAATATGGTGTGGTAGCCCTCTATCTCCCGTTTACGAGAAAGGCTCACGCTTTTGCTTTAATCGAACCCAACACAGTTGTTGCAAGGGCTTAACTGGTGCTATAGATACATATTCCTGTTTTAGAACTATTAGACTGGCAGATTTGAAATTTTGTAAGCACCTCCATTTCACAGAGTAGAGATCCGCTTCAAAAGAACGTCGTGAAAATTGAGCCTCAAAGGGCTTTGCGAGGTCTTAAAGGGTGTTATAGATAAATATTAAGCTGCACTCGTTAAAAAAGTGTTTTACATTTTCCTATACATTGTTTTATACCGGATTTTACTCTCCTTACAATTCACCCATGATATCAAGAATAATGTATCTTATTTTCAAAAAAAACTAACCCGTGCTAAAAACGGTTATTTTAGCTAGTACTTCATATAATTTATTAATTTATATCGATGGCATATTTTTGGAGAGAATAAACATTTCAAAGCAAATATAAGTTTCTATCCAGACTCTTTAAGGTATCCGACTACGTTCGGAACCGTGGTTTTTCAAAAGCGCTTAAATGGATAATTTTCATGATATTTAGTGTCACTTAGATTAGAATACAAGTATAAAATTGCTTTAAGGACACATTTTGACAAAAAAAATTATTTTAATACAATATTTTCGCAAAAAATTAACTTAGAATAATCTTTTTTCAAAATGTTCTTCTTTTGTGAAAAATGCTTCCATTATAATAATATTTTGCCTGTATATAGTTCAGACTTTTCTGCTGAGGCCCAACTAGAATTTTTGAAATATATAACTTAGAAGTGGGTTTATCCATGTTTTACGACAACAGAGGGGAGCAATCTTAAGAAAAAAACGCCGATAATAATTTAAAATGATGATAACTGAAAATAATGTGAATTTTTCAAAAATTCTAGTTGAGCCTCTGTAGAGAGGTCTGAGCTATATGCAGGCAAAATATTATTATAATAGAACCATTTTTCACAAAAAAAGAACATTTTGAAAAAGATTATTCTAAGTTAATTTTTTACCAAAATATTGCATTTAAATATTTTTTTTTCACAAAATGTGTCCTTAAAACAATTTTATACTTGTATTCTAATCTAAGTGACACTAAATATCATGAAAATTATCCATTTATGCGCTTTTTTAAAATTAATTATTTACAACGTGATAGATTTATTTTAAAAAAATCAAAAATTATATTACTCTTATTAAATATTGTGCTTAGAACAAACATACGCAATTAATTTTAATTATAATTACTTGCATAAATAAATTTTTAATTGTATGCATTAAATTCTCTTATGTAATTTTTAGTAGATGTTGTGAATAAATATAATACATAGAATCATATTTACAAAATTTTTTATAAATGTAATTATTACCCTTCTCAAAAATTGCAATGTAGTACTCTAAGATGTAATGCCTTCTAATAGCTTTTTTCTACTATAAATTTTACAATTTAAACAAGTACTCAAAAATATTCTTAATATTTGTAAGATTTTCGTTTTTTGCGTCGTATTTTTAGTTTATAGTTATTTTAGCAAAAAGAGTAACTTAACACTTGCAAAAAATGTGAAAATTAGGCCTTTTTTCCAAGCGTAGATCATGTATCACTTCTTTAAGTATCACTTTCTTTAGGTATTACCTTTTTATTCAATTCCTAATATTAGTTCACACTCTTCCTATGTATATATATATATATATATATATATATATATATGGTTAAAATTTTTAATCGTTAGTTAAATACCTTTTATTCATTCACTGAAGTTCAGACACATTTTTTTAAACCACTTGATGTTATTACAGTTTCTTCAAATATTTGTTTATTAATGAAATTTTGTTTTTTAATTTTAAATTAATTCTGGGTTATTGCTGAAGAAGTAACAAGTAACTACAACAAATGGCGCTACTCAAGTTCAAATATATATATTTCTTAAACTTGTGGATGACACGATGTGAATACAGTTTTTTTTTTCAAATATTAATTGATTCATTAAATTTAGTTAACCACAATATAAAATTTATCTTTGTTGGCCTTAGAAAGAATTGACTTTAAAAAATATTTGCGCTATATTACACTTCTTAATATTTTATTTAAACCCTCTATCCATTATATCTCATGAGATTTTGCTGAGTATAAAAAAATAGAAAACGGGGGCAGTTTTTCTAGACATAAAACTAGTTAATCCCTACTTTTTTGGAAGCTTTTTCAGTCAGCAATGTTTATGACTGCAGCATGTATGAGTTTGTTTCCAAAATTGCAATGATATATTTTGATCTTGTGAGAGGTCTTCACCTCTTTCTTGGGCACCTAGATATGTAGGAAGTAGGGAAGAAACCTTCGCCATGATCCAATCAATCTATTTATTGGTCACACAATAAAACGACGACACAAATTCAATTAATAACAGTAAGAGAATGTCTCGGTGCTCGCCGCGAAAGTAGAACAACGATGAAATACACTAATGATTAAGAGACAATCAAAATCGATCCTTACTTTATGTAGAATCTTATCTATTATCCAATTTAATCTAATATTAATTTAATCTCAGTGATCAATAGTCACTTTAAATATTTCCCCTAATAAGGATTTAATCACAATAATTCAATAATGATATTTGTCAGTAACGATCTCACCTCTGGTTTACACTCACTTTTACTCTCCTCTCACTAGAAAACTTCGACTATATACAATTAACTTAATTTGCATATCACGATTTATTCTTCCAAAGGACTGGTTGTGAATAATGGGAATTGATAGCTCAAAGATTTCACAAGAGGGTTAGAGGTAGGTACGTGAATAGATCCGTTATAACCATTCGTATTCGAGTCCAGCCTTTTGTGTTATATCGTGTTGACTAATTCTCAAAACAATTGCCGGAAATATTAAAAGGCAAATATAAAAAAAATTAAGATATGCAGAATTTGTTTGATCCTACAGTAGTGTGATAGAAATGACAGAATGAAACAATCATAAAAAGTTTTATTGAATCTTTCAAACAAATAGCAATAAAAAAGTTTTAAAAGTAATAATAATAATAAAACTAGAAGAACATTGCAGACTGTTTCTTACTTAAAGAAAAAAAAAAGGAAAATTATCTTGTAAAAATACATTCGCTTAACTAAAACACTATGAATTATTCATATGGAATATCTCCTCTGGCGCTTTTTAAACACGAATCTCAGACTAAAACCAGACATTTGTGTTCGTATTCAAAAATTCTGAAAATATTTTATCATCTAATTAGATTTAAATACATTGCTCATTGTCAACAATTTAATTTAAAGATACACAACTCAATTTGATATTTTGCAGATCAAATTTTAATTATTTTCCCTATCCTTTCCGAACTCAGAGGTGTTTGTTGCTCTAAGTGTCCATAAAATATTTACAAAAAAAATAATTTAGCTTATATTTTCTCGTCAAAAATATTCTTAAACTGTCTGACAAAAACTATCAAGTTTCCCATTAGAGCGAAATTTGTTAATGGTAATGCTACCAATGTACATATAAAAGAATAATATGTAATTTTATTTCTTTAATTGAAAAAGGAAACGGAACACTCCATATACATCCTCAAACATAAGATCGCTTTAAAATAAATTCTTACTAACACTTTGGAAAAAAAATCTTTTATTTATTTTGTGTAACTTGTCAGCTTATATAGAACTCGATCAGAGCTATGATGATTAACTACATTATATTGGCTTGAAAAAAACCCTGTTTCGGAAAAAAAGGTATTTTTTTCTATATACATGCAAGCTATTTTTTCTACTTTATAAAATAAAATGATTCTACCATTACGGAGGAAAGCATTTTTTTTCAACAGAAAATATTTAGAAATAAATGATTTTAAGAGTAAATGATCTTAAAACCTTTAAAAACGGGTTTAATAGCAAGTTCAGTTCCATTAATTGCATTCATTGAATCAAAACATTTTGACAAAGAAACTAAACTTGAAAAAAATCTTCAATTTTCTAGTCTATTAATAAATTATTCCAAAAATACTTCGAAAAAAATATTAACTTTATCACCATGTTTACGTTGATTGAAATAAAAATACTAGTAGCTTTTGAACAGTAAAAAACTGATCATCAATAAAACTGTATAACCTTGTTTACATCAACAAATTTTATTTATAGAATTATTAATTATTTTTCTCTTTTAAGAAGACAAGGTACCCTATACACACATTCTTTTTTATCTATATGTTTATATCTAAATGTTTAGAGGTACCCTGAAATGACGTGAGCCCTTACTGGGAAGCGTGTGGGGTAACACAACTTTTTACCAAAAAATATTTTATTCCAAATTAATAAGATATAACATTAGACTCAGTAGTAAATGTTTCCTCTTCACAGCCTTTCACTGGTGAAAAGTTCTAGTTCCGCTTAAAGTTAAAAGATAGGCTCCTAGGTGCGGCTGTCCCCCCAACCCATTTCGCTGGTATGGTTCAAAGTCTCTTCACTCAAGCGGTTGCTCCACAGACTTCGGCACTCCAGTCATCCCTGATTCTCTCCCTTGGTCATTGGTTTGTGCCCGCAATCCCCATCGAGTTTCTTGGAAGAAGAAAAAATAACCGTTGCGGAAGATAATGCAGAGGATATAAGAAAATCGAGAAGGTCCCCGTCAACATGCAAGCTCACTCTGTAAACTCCCCGGGCGAGTCTGTTTCACGTCCCCAATCACCTCTGATTGGTGAGCGTAGCGGATCTGCACACGACCCTCCTCACTTTAGTCCCAACTCCATTCGTGCTTGGAGACAATAGGCTGGTGCGTCTGAAACCACTCATCGCCGTACCTGGTATAGCATCTGCAAGGCTATAAATCGTCCTGTCACTTTGACATTGAGGGTATGTTTTTTCACAACAGGTAATTTCTTTTCATTCAAACAGTTCGCAATCCACATGTACGAGGGAGACCCAGCAATGAATACTTTTCACCGGAGATTCCTTTCCACAGATCGTGTTACTCGACGTTATCTGGAGGTCGATAAAAAGGGAAGTGGTGTGTTTTCAACATAACCCCGCCCTCAGAATCGGCGAGACATCTGTTTTCCCCTGGGCATTGGGGAAAAATACACGTTCTTTTTTTGGAGGATACAATGGCCCATCTAAACCTTTCGGTCACGCCCTACTTTAAGATTGACAAGTAGTGTTGGGAAGTGTTCTACTAATGAGCAGACGCTACAACCCCGCGTCAACAAGCGCAAGATATACATTTCAAAAAAGAAAACATTTTTTAAAAAAACAAGTAGTGTTCAAATTTTGATTTTATTAAAAATAGTTCAATATCTTAAAGTTTTTACTACTTAAATTTTAATATGTTTAAGCATTCCCTTCCCCCTTAATGTTCTTAGAAGTTTTTCTCAATGTTCTGTGTGTGGGATTTATATAACTTCATTTTTTCATAATTTTTGGAGGGTTTGGACAGAATAAAGAATAATTAAAAAACAAATAACTCTTTTGGTTTTTTTTTAAATTAATTATATTCACCTAAATATTTACTCTACGCAGAGAACCATCAAACATGTTATACAAAGCAAGCGAAAAGTTTCAAAGTTTTATATTTAATATAAAAAAGACCTTTTCGTGAAAAATAAAAACCTGATAAAAAGTTTTTCAAAGTTTTAGAGAGCTAAGTCATGTGTGCTAGTTTCAATTTTCGGAACGAAATATTGCTTAAAAGAAGTAACATTTTTGGCTAAATAACGTTGCAATGACTACGAAATTTTGTTCACTTTTAGAAAAGTCACACAATTAAAAGGAAATCATAAAATCATTAATAAAATAAAATTTGTAGCTCATTCTTTATGAAACTGTGGGGTGTGCCCTCTAGGGGCGTGTGTAACTGTACGAGGGGGTAGTGAGCATACTGAAAAATCGAAAGTAAAAGACTATCTAAGAAAATTATTAATTTATGGAAGGTACACAAACAAAATACATTCTGACATAATAAAAAATACGCATTTACATTGATGTAATACACTTATAAATGCATAAGTAATGTACAATATTTTTTGTAATTAATTTAACAACACTAAATTAAGATCATGTTTAATAATTAGCATTGACCCCATGGGCTTGTCATATAAAAATGTAACAAAAAATTAATGTTTATCTGGATAATATGTACGTTCTTCAATTAATTCATTAATTACCGGTTTACAGTTACGTGATTCGCTATGCAATCCCACAGTTTGCCACGCGAGCCCACGAATGTAATGTATTGAGAAAGGGGAAAAGGAAGAAAAGAATAAAAATAAGCAAATCGTCTGAAATAAGTAAATTCTTCCCAAACACTGTCATGGCCCTTTTATGGCATTCTGATGCCTTTGGAAAAATTTTAAGCCTCGTAGTGCACAGAAAAGATAGTACATCGGAAACACGTATGTATATGTCCGGAGCAACTATCGCTTTGGTCAAGTGAGATGTTTATATACACTCATGTCCATAAATTAAAGATAATTCAGAATCACACAGAAATTGAACTCTAAAATAAAAATTTCACCTGTAGAATTATCACACACATTTTGAAGAAGAATATGCAAGTTACAGGAAACCACCAGATGGCGTGGATAGTACGTCACAATGACGAGAGTGTAAGAGAGGGGTATATAAGGAATGGTGGCAAAGAAGTAAAATTGTTCACAAGTGCTTTGAAAGCCTTTCAGTACAATAACCGCATACTTATGGCACAAAGGAAGCATTTGGATGATTTTTTTACGTGGTGAAATTATTGGACGACTGGAATGTAGACGTACCCATCTAGAATTATCCGAGGAACTTGGAATCGCCCAGAGTGTCATCTCCAGGCTTTGTCAACGATTCCAAGCTGATGGTAATGTGAGTAGATGTTACAGCACAGGTCTCCCCCGAGTTACAACACCGAAAGAGGACCGGTATTTCGCAGCTACTGCCAAAAGAAACAGATGGAGCACAGCATCAGACCTGTCTCCTCAGCTCTCTTCAGCTACCGGTACGACAGTTTCAAGTCAGACCGTGTACAAACGCTTAGGGCACATTGTTCTATATGCTCGTAGGCCGTTCAGATGTGTTCCACTTACCGCAACTCACTGTCGCTTGCGATTAACCTGGAGTAGAGAGCATGCATTGTGGACACCACAACAGTGGTCTTGTGTGATGTTTTCCGACGAGTCCAGGTTTAGTTTACAGTCTGATTCTCGCCGGACTTTAATATGGAGAGCGCCAAGTACCCGTTACCACCAAGAGAACACCAATGAACGACACCGTTACGGTGGTGCATGATGGCTCGTTTTTGGAGAGGAATTATTCTTCGTTCCAGAACTGACCTGCATGTTCAGAGTGTAACAATGACAGGCCACATCTATCGGGATGTCATTCTGAAACAACATGTACGTTTGTTTCGGGGCGCCAAGGGTGCTGAATTTCTGTTTATGGATGACAACGCCCGTCTTCACCGTGAAAACATTGTAGACGAATGCCTTCAATCGGAGGATATCACCCTTATGGATTGGCCAGCATACTCACTGGACTTGAATCCAATAGAGCATGTGTGGGATATGCTTGGTCGACGAATTGCAGCCCGTCAACCCCCTCCCACCTGTCTACCGGAACTTCGGAGGGCATTGCTTGATGAGAAGTGTAATATTCCCCAAGATCAGATTGATATATTGATACTCAGCATGCCTAGGCGTTGTAAGGCCTGTATTGCATCGTCCGGGAGACATATTCCGTATTAACCATCATACTAACAATGTTATACTGTTTTTGTAAATAGGTTCTTTTTTGAAATTTGCTCTTGGGAGTAAAAAAATCGCAATTTTTATTAATTATGCCAAACATATAGCATCTTTCTTGCTCTTTACCTTTTGTTTAATAAATATACTTTACAAATAAGTCAAATTTGTTTTGCTTTTGTCTCTTTCTTTTCCTGAACTTCATTATCCTTAATTTAGGGACATGAGTGTACATCGAGGGCACATAACAGGTTAAATTGGAATTGTAGCTTTAGCGTCAATGTATAGTATTATTGATTTCAATACATTGTAATTGCACGATGAAAATTATGATTGAATATTGGGTCGCAAACAGTGAATTTTGAGATGCACTTTTGTAGCTCAAACAAAATTCTAAAATTTTGATAAAATTCATCTGAAAACGGTTTTAAACTGAACGTTTCCGAGTGAAAAAAAATCGCTTAGGGATTTAATTAACTAAGCTTCTTTCACCTCAACACATAGAGATTAGCTTTTTAGTTTATCTGTATTATGAGTTATAAAAATTTCCTTTATCACATAAATAAAACCAAAATAAATAGATATATCTGAAAGGGAAAATGGTATACAAGTTTTATTTGTTCATGAATACTTTTAAATTTCTTTATGGCTGCAAAGTTTCCGGTTTATTTAAAAGCACTGAATAAGTAACGTACAAATATAAATAAGTAAAATTTAAAAAATAATTCTGAGCATGTATTAAAATTATTTAAAGAAAATGAATAAGAGAAAGAAAGTGTATAAAAATATAAATAAATGCTTATCAGTATGTATAAGTGTAATAAAATATAAATGAATATTTAGATGTAGAAGCACATATCAATTCTGATTAAAATTTACAGCGAGATCTTATAAAACATAAAAATAAATAGCGCAATTTATATGAACGGGATACTCAATAGCTCTTTTTTTCTTGAGTAAGATTTCAATAAAGTAAATATTAAGTAAGATATTTTTATAGATTAAATAAATAGTAAAGATTTTGACTAAATATTCTCAACAAATAATATTTAAAATAAAAGGGATTCTGCTGAGATATATTTCAACGAACTGTTTGTAACATTCAGTTGTAGTTTTCAGTTCACGTCCTAGGGTTTCAGAAGTCTATGTAGCGTAATTCCCAGAGAATATTTTTTTAAAAAAATTTAGTGAAATACGCAATTTAAGATTTAGAAACACCTAATTGCTGAGGACAAAAGTACGTAAATTTAAACCACATAAAATGGTTTCTCCCAGCCCTCCCCTATTTGGCCAGGGTGGTTTTGTTATTGTCATGTGACAGAACCCCACGCTCAGCTGTAACCTTCCAAAACTAGTAGGCTTTGTTTTACGATGCAAAAAGATGACTTTTCTTAAACAGCATTGAACATTAAATTTTGACAACTCTTAGGTAAAACATGAGTGGAGACTAAGTAAGGTGTATGATAAATCTACTATAGTGAGATCCAAGGATTATGGATGGCCTCGGCGTTTTAAAGAGGGCCGAGAATCCATCGAAGACAATGAATGCGTTAGACGAACTTCGGGTTTACAAAACGCGGAAAATGTTGCATTGTTGTCTGAATGAGTTCGAAAAGATCATCGTCAAACACTTGCACAGATCGCTAAAGATACATATTTCTCAAAGACGTCGTTTAAGGGAATCTATTCGTCGCTGGCAGAGGGACGACTGGTATCTTTTGCATGACAACGCACCAGCACATCGATCACACGTGATAAAAGATTTCCTCAACGAAACTCGCACTGGCATGCTTCCACATCCCCCCTATTCATCAGGTTTAACCCCATGTGACTTTTACATGTTCCCATCAATGAAAAAGCATTTACATGGACGCCATTTAATGTCTTAACATGAGGTGAAAAAAGCATCGCAGGAGACCTTACGGGAGGTTGCAAAAAAGCCTTCCAGCTGTGCTTCCAGAATTTATACAAACGCTGACTGAAGTGTATCGTCACCCAAAGGGACTACTTAAAAGGTGGATGTGCTTCGGGGCTGTGGACTATTTAGGGTAAAGTTTTCTACTTTTAAAAAATCAAAAAAATAAAAATAAAAATCCTTGTCCTGAAAAAAATATATATTAAAGATTTTTAATAAATAATAATAATAAAAAGTAAAGTGGCGAACTTTTGGATAATAATAATACGCATTAGATATTGTAAATTCTTACATTAATACAAATTGGCTTAGGAACCAAGGTTGTAGGATTAAACATAGTTTTAAAGCGAACATCTGCCCCTTACCATTAGATGTCTACGAAATTGAGGTAAAAAGGAAGAGAAAATAGTTTAAGAATAAATTAAATCATCAATATATCTAAAAAAATACTATATTCATAAAATATGATTACAAATAACATTAACCTTTCACTTGTTTATATAAAGAACCATTATTTTCCATAAATGTGTTTTCTAAAATTACTTTAATAATATCATATAAATCAAGAAAAAACAAAATATGAACTGAATAAATATTTTATCATTAAAAAAAATCTATAATCTCTTTACTATTTTTAATTATAGCTTTATTACATTGCTGATTAATAAAGTTTTGTATTATATTATGAAGTAATTTGCCTACAGTAGTAAATAAAAAAATTTGTCACAGAAAATTAAAAAATGGATACTTAATTTTGAATACAAAACAGCAAATACGATTACTAAATGAAACTATGATAAAATTCTTTGTAAATTAAAAATTTTCTGTTTGATATCTTTAAAAGTAGTTTCATATTGAGAATGGTAGCTAAAATTCAGTCTTTTAATATATTCTTTAAATGCCTCAATAGGTAGTCCAATTGCAGATTTTGTAATAAAATTATCTATATCTTTACATTTATTACTCATTATATCTTTTAAAATATTAAGTTACCAGTAACTACATGTTTATGATGACCATCAATAAAATCATTATAGTTTTTACATATCAATCTTCTATATTAATAGAGGGGGCGAACGCACGGATATTTAAAAACAACATTTCTAACTGGAAAAAGAGACAAATGTCTATTAAATACACTAGGAAAGTTAATTTTGTCAAAAGTTTTATACATGAATAATAAAGTGCAGTACTCTGTAATGGGTTCATTAACAACATTAATATTGAATTTATTAACTAGATAGTTAGTAATGTCACTGCATGACTAACCTGTAAGGAATCATTATTTAAGGATTCATATAACAATAGACCAAACATATATATTGATTCAAAAACATCCTACAATGAGTGGCACGGTGAATCATATTCGTATATTGGTATGGAACGTCACACTATTCGTATGGCACGGCAACCTTTTAGTTGTGGTACGCCACACCAATATACGAATATGATTCAGCTTGCCACTCTGCAGGACATTTTTGAATCAATTTGATTCCCGCAATAATATATGCAGAGTTAGCAGAATGTACTCTGAATAGAGGTCAATAATACACTGGTGTGCAAAACTTAAGCAACAATGTAAAAATTTAGCAGATAGCCATGAAATTACAGAAAAGGAGGCCTAGAGATCAGTACAGTGAACAAGTAAGTCAGTAGAAATGTCATGCGTATGCAAATATCAGGAACGAAACGTCAGAAGCAACGTGAGCGTACGCAAAACGCGTGATGTCGGCGCACGCTGCTCAACAGTAGAATAAAATGAAGGACGGAGACGCAATTCAACATATTCGTTGCAAGTGCCAGTGAGTCAGTTCGTGAAATATGGCTAGAAGAAATCACCTGGACGACTTCACACGTGGAAGAATGATCGGAAAGCTGGAGGAGGGGCGTACCGTCACCAGTGTAGCTGCAGAGTTCGGAATCAACAAAAGTGTCGTTTCGCGCGCTTGGAAAATGTTCCAAACCGCAGGTACAGCTGTTAGAAAGGTTGGTGGTGGCCGCCCGAGGACGACAACTACAGGGGCTGACTGATATATCATCCTGCAGGCGAAAAGAGGCCAACGGCAATCAGCATGCGTCATTGTTCAGCAACTCTCTACAGCAACGGGACGACAAGTGTCGCGGTTTACTGTGGCCAGACGTAATCACAGAGGTGGCCTATTCACCCGCCGTCCTGAACGCTGCCTCCCGGTGAAAGTTGACCACCGACGCCACCGTTTACAGTGGTGCAGATAGCACAAAAACTGGATAACTGATCAATGGAGTCGTGTCCTCTTCGCGGATGAGAGTTGGTTCAGTACCAGAAGCGATTCTCAACGCGTTTTGATTTGGAGAGAGATCGGGACACGGTTTTATATCAGTAACATCAAGGAAAGACACCATTACAGTGGTCCTGGAGTTCTTGTCTGGGGAGGCATTATGCTGAACGGGTGAACTGAGCTCCACATTTTCGATAGAGGGTCTGTAATCGGGGATCGCTATTGTGAAGAGGTACTTCTTCCCCATGTGCGTCTCTTCCGAGGTACCATTGGCCCAGACATCATTTTTATGGATGACAATGCACGGCCACATCGGACTCTTGCTGTTGAGGAGCTGCTGGAAAGTGAAGATATCAAACGATTGGATTGGCCAGCGTACTCCCCAGATTTAAATCCCATCGAACATGTGTGGGATGCTTTGGGGAGACGTATTGCAGCACGCTTACATCATCCGGAGAACACCCAACAACTCAAACAGATGCTGATTGAAGAATGGGTACTCCTACCGCAAGAAATGTTGCACCAGCTAGTTCTGAGTATGCGGAGACGGTGCGAAGCAACCATTGCAGTGAGGGGAGGGCATATACCATATTAAGGTACATCTGCTTGTTGTTCTTCCTGTTGGATAGACCATCATGAGTCACAATACCATGCGTTCAATAAAGCTTGTTTTTGTTTGATTCCATACCGTATGCATTGTATTCCTTTTTCTGTGCCGAGGCTTTCGTCATCCTTTACGTACATAATACTCTCCCTCATTTCTGAATTTCGTGTCTCTCAGATGATTTTTCATGAAGTTATGGCAATAAACCCACCTGTTGCTTAAGTTTTGCACACCAGTGTATATATTTACAGTTTTATTATACATTAATTTTGCAACATTTAAAAATATTTCTTGATATAAATATAAACAGCATAAAATATAGCTATTTTTGAACAAAAGTAAAAAAATTTAAATTGCATATGCATTACGTATTTTTAAGGTATCCGACTAGCCTAAAATCATGATTTTTTTTCAAAAATTGACAAATTTTGTTTATGATTTTATTTTATAGACCACCTTATTAGCTTAAAAAAATACCAAGTTCTTTTCTTTTCTATTCACTAGAACAAAAACTACAAGTGTTTTAGTAAAAGCGGATGCCATAACTTTACACAAGATGTCAAACTTTAAAATGCGTTTTACTCGAAATGTGTTATTTTCAAGAAGCTCAAACGGGGACAGTGATTGCTCAAAAAGATTTGAAAATAATTTGCTGAAATTTTTTGTGTGTGTTCTGTGTAACAGTAGAAGAGTTTTGACCTTTAGATTTATCAACCACTGTTTTATTTCAAAATTTACAGGCCTTTATGTGAGTATAATCACTGTTTCTTTTATAACAGTTTCATATAATCACTAAGATACAGTGCTCTAGTTTTTGCAAAAATTAAAATATCTCTTACCCTGAAGATCATTTCAAACATGAATAACAAAGTTCTAAAGGGTGTTTTTTAGAGGTATAGAACTTTAAATTGCAATAAAACAATGATGTATTATTCGATTGACATGAATTTTTTTTATTCGAAAGATAATCTTGTGGCATTACACTTTAAATATGATTTCTGGCATATGATTGAAACAGCTGGCTCGGATGAAGTCTAATCTGGACGTCCATTTTTCGATGACTTTTTCCAACATTTGTGACCGTATATCGGCAATAACACGGCGAATGTTGTCTTCCAAATAGTCAAGCGTTTGTGTTTTATCCGCATAGGCCAATGACTTTACATAGCCCCACAGAAAATAGTCTAGCGGTGTTAAATCACAAGATCTTGGAGGCCAATTCACAGGTCCAAAACGAGAAATTAGGTGGTCACCAAACGTGTCTTTCAATAAATCAATTGTGGCACGAGCTGTGTGACATGTTGCGCCGTCTTGTTAGAACCACAGCTCCTGGACATCATGATTGTTCAATTCAGGAATGAAAAAGTTAGTAATCATGGCTCTATACCGATCACCATTGACTGTAACGTTGTGGCCTTCAACGTTTTTGAAGAAGTACGGACCAATGATTCCGCCAGCCCATAAAGCGCACAAAACAGTCAGTTTTTCTGGATGTAATGGTGTTTCGACATACACTTGTGGATTAGCTTCACTCCAAATGCGGCAGTTTTGTTCGTTGACGTAGCCATTCAACCAGAAGTCCGCTTCATCGCTAAACAAAATTCGCTTATGAAAATCGGGAACGACGGAAATCTCGTTTTGGGCCCATTCGACATTTCTACGCCTTGCTTGATGATCGTTTTGATGAATTGCCAAACCAAACTGAGAATAAATCACTTGACAGCTATTAAATCGATCGCCATCTTGGAAATAAATGCCAACTTAAACTTCTATACCTGGAAAAAAAACTCTTTACAACTAAATCGAAAAATTGACAATTTGTTCATAAAACTTTTGTACAGAGCGGGCCCCGTTTATGTAATTTTTTGTACATTTTCATAATAATAATTTTTTTTCCTGTTCTCAATTTTACGTTTTTCCTTTAAAATATACTAAATAAATCTAAAAATCACAAAAAAAAATCCCCATATCTTCATTTTTTTCAAAAAAAAAGTTGTCGCAAGTAGTCGGATAAAAACCTATTTATTAAAATAAGAAATAGACATATAGAATATATTTATCTTCATTATAGTTAAATAAAGAGATAAATAAAAATGTTAATACTATCCTAGCACTTGTAAAGCTTTCATATCGCAAAATCAGGGGTATAATGTGTGACTTAGAATTTCCCACGATTCTGAGCCATCCAGTTGTTAAATAATTTCTTAGCAGACTCGAAATATTTTTTATGAGTTAAGAATTGTTACGTACAAAAGTGGAAGTCAGAATACAGGCAATTTTCTCTTTTCAAACAATTAAATCTCTACGGCAATGCCATTGAATAATTTACAAACTAGCTGTAAACTTATCTTTGGAGATACCTTTGATATTTTTTCGTAATTCAGTAAATGTCCATAATTCTGAAAATGTTTGTTAAATAATTTTCATTACAAATTTATCAACTTCCATCCGCTCAAAAATTGACAAACCTGCAGAGTATTGCAGAGTGCTACTGATAATTGTACCACTGACCATGGGTTGCTCATCCCTGATATATACTTTTCTCAGTTAAATTTAAAAATAAAATAAAAAACTCGTCTATTTTAGCAAGCATAATATTTTTTGAGGAGGGTTAAGAAAGGGACAAGATAGCATTTTCAAAAATTTTAAATACTTTTTTTAATGAGATTGATCACCTAATAAACAATATTAAAAGAAATGTTTCCCTCACAAACACAAGCACCGAAACAATTGATTCAACAGAAACAGATTTGGAAATCTAAAAGAGAAAATTACTATGCTAAAGTTGTTTAAGAGAACCAAGACATTCTTAACTTTCAGAAAATCGAATTTTCCTTACCTTAAAAGAAAATTAACTTTAATGCTGATTCCAAAAATGTACAACATGTATAGGTTTAAAGCTTAATACCCGAGTAAAATTACAGTTTTAAAATGTAAACAAGAGTTATTGCGTTTAAACAAATGCCTTGTATTAGGGGAAGAGTAGATCTTCAAACATTCCCTCCAACAGCCAGTTCTTGTTAAGATTAAAACATAACTGCAAACATATACATAATTTTAAAGCATATATTTAGAAAGATTGAAAAGATATTAAAAAGATTGCATGATCGTACCCAGAACCCAAATGAAAGCTTCGATAACTGTGAATGGAATTAAGTTCCAAAGAACACATTTATGAACCCAAAAAAATTGGTGTAATGGACGCAGTGATATACTTTTATGAAGGTGCGCATGCAAGAACAAAAGTATTAAAAGAACTAAAAAGAAATCCTGAGATTAACACTTAAAAAGGGTTTCGAAAAAATGACAAAGTTAGATTTTGTGAAGCCGAGATGACAGCTCAAAAATCCAGCAAAGCGGCCAAGGCAATTGAAAGATAAAATAAAAGGAAGAAGAATTCTTTAGAAATGTTCGTGTAAGATGAATTACAAATACTGAATGCTTTAAATATCAAACTTTAGTAAGCTGTACCATTTTATTTAGTTTTTTTTTTTTCATATTGCTCACTCGTATAGCATTATTGTACACTTGTATAGCACTTTGTATCATTTGTTTTGCTGTCGTTCAACTCCTCTTAGATAAACGATTCCTGAGAATATGTCATAAATTCTCAATCGAATTTAGATCTGGTGAATTACCAAGCCAATTAAGCCCTTATTCTCTCGCATTAAAGTCTGGATCAATATCGAACTGGGACAAGGAGCTAAATCTTTTAAAAATATTTCGTCAAATGTTACCATGGATGGAACAATTCTACTGCGTAATATTTCTATGTATTTGACATAATTTATGAAGCCTTTAAAAGAAGCTAATCTTCCAATGCCATTTGTTGTGAAAAGAACCGAAAACATCTGTTTCGAAGGGTGTTTTACAGTCTGTTAGATACGATCTTACAGCAGAGTTTCAACTTCACTTCGTCTAACGACACTTGATTTGTATCTTTTCACACACAAATACGTTTTATCACTAAAAATTACCTTCTTCTAGTCGATAACAGTCCATGATTGGTATTTTTGGCCTATGTTAAACGTTTCTTTTTATCGTTTTTTTAGTTGGAAATTGTTTTTTTCTCGGTCATCAGGCCTCACGGCTAAATTCCAGAACTCTCTTCTGTACAGTAGAGGTACTCTCACTTCGAAACCATAATCAAATAAATCCCTTCGAAGGTCTGTTCTTGCCTTACTTTGATTTATTTTTCCATTTTTTTATTAGAATTTTAGGAGTTCTTAGAGTAATTTTCCGTCTGAGTCCACATTTTCCTTTTCTTTTTGCAGACGATGATCAGGAATCTTCAATTGTTTTTAAAATTCTGTGAAACGCTTTATTTTCCAACACCAACTACCATACTATATATCTCTCCCAGCCATAGAAGTGTGTTCAATAAGAGCGATTATTTTAAAACACTTCCTCAGAGTGATATCCATCTCTGAACAAGCAAAGCCAAACGTGTTACATGGAATGCAAAATTATAGCCACCAGCAACCACACTGAAAGATTCACAACTGAACCACTAATATACTAAAACCATTCAAACGACTAAATTATAGTCAAAGCTGATACTACACATTACTTCTGAGTAGATATAACCGGTTTGAGGTGGTTCGGGACATAATTGGTAATCCCATACCAACTGAGACAAGAAAAAAAAAAAATGTTTATCCCAATTAATTCGAACAATATAGTGTAATGCAGAAATAAGTTTCTGCTCTGCAGACTCTGGGACAAATAACCTGAATGAATAAACTCTAAAAGAAAAATGATTAAAAATATCTCATAAAAGATTTCTAATACTTTTCTATCATAAATAGTATAAGCAACCAAATTTAATGCACACACACAAAAAATTCTTTAAGTTTTTCATTTATACAAATCAAGATAAATGAGAGACCCTCACAAAAACACACTAGAAGATTTTGACAAAAAAATATATTCTAAATGCTTCTTCAAATATGTTATCACTTTAAACTGTAACAGTTTAAGATACTGAGATAAAACCAGCATAGAAATAATACTTATAATTTTATTAGATAGCTTCATTAACTTTATATGTTACATAATTAGAAATATTTGATAATTAATTACACATTTTACAGCCAAATGCCACTTCAAACTTAAGCTAACAATATTTAAGTAGGGATGACTTATATATAAAGCAGAAACTTTTCTACCTCTTACGCATGCATAATTAACGTCCAAAATTTAGATACATGTCACTATATAATCAAGGTGTTGTCTGACATGGGACTTTTAATATATGCATACGTTTCTGCTAAGAAATTCCTTAATTTTTAGCTAACCTTTTAACTGTCGTGCCCGAGATCTTCTAGGGCATAGACCGAGTGCTTTTAGTGACACGCCCGTGTCTTATATCCGGGGGTAATTTACTGTGGTGATGTAGATTGCTGTGATCAGGAAATATTCTTCCACCCAACAATCGGAAAACACCAAAAAATATTATAAACATTATTTTTACATTTACTAAACTAGGTAATATGGAATTCCTTTTTGTTTTATAAAAGTGTTGTTAGGAAACGAATTACATTTTTGAAATTTCAATTCCAATTTTTGAAGAAGAACGTTTTAATTCTTTTATTAAATATGATGATACAGCTTTTGGACAAAGGAATTCTGGCAGATCACCTACGGTAGATAACTCTTCCCGTCTTACTGAACGACATTTTATATCCGATATTCTATCTACTCCTGTGAAATGCCAGCCTACAAGGCAAAGTTTGTTGTTTAAAAAAAGGATACAAAAGAAAAAAAAAGATTAGGAAGGAAACACAATTCTGTTGTAGTAATCGCGAATTAGGTCTATGGTCCGAAAAGTGTTTACAGTTACATCTCACACAAAACTGAATTATTGAACTACTAATAAATATTCATTATTTATTCATATATTTATACTTTTGTTTTACTTTTTGAAAATAATGTGTGTGTGTGCTCCATTAGAAACTAATTTTACCACTACCTATCTATAGGGCAGCTACTTCAAGCACATATACAGTTGATACAAAACCAGAAAATTTTTATACAAGTAATTCAAAGTATCAGTTTTTAACTACTAAGTATGTTTTATATTTTGTACTAAATATTTTATGTTTTCAATAAAAAAAAATGATGATTTAGGTACTTAAATCGTCAAAATCACTTGACAGATAAAGAGCTAAAGATCATTTGAACATTTACGTACAACTCTGAATGTACGAAGTTAAATATGCAAGCGTTTAGAGCAGAATATGTTTGTAACATATATTAGCTTTCTGTAGTCCTCAGAACTAATAACGCAGTAGAACTGATACAGTCCTTCTCAGATAACATTTAATTACATATCGAGGGGTATCTATTGTACGCATAGAGAATGAATGACGAGTTATGAGAAATGTTTCTGTCAATAATATTATATATCATTACTCATATATTGCATGTAGATACAATACAATAATTATTCCATTTCAATACTAATTTTCATTACTATGCGTAAAATTATTACTCATATTGCTTTGCTGACAATATAATTCACATTATTCAATTACTGTAACTAAATCATTATTTAAGTGTTATTGGTAATAGATTACATATATCGTACAAATATTTCCGGGTTTATATAATTTGCATATTAATACACACACATTGGCGTGGATCGAAAACTTTTTTCCAGGGGTTCTTTGCAGTGTTTCTAAAGGGAAAAGTAAAATTAAAAATTAATTTTTATGTCTGAAGTATCGCTATAAGGGAAATTAAGTTTAGAGATGTTACAGCTTTTTGAATTCCTACTATTAGAGTTCACACACTCTCCCGATATTTTTTATTTATGTATATCATTAGTAAAATACTTTCTATTCATCCATTCGAGTTCAAATACATTTCTTCCACTTGTAGTGGATGACAATGTTTATACAAGTTTTTTCAAATATTAATTAATTCTATTTAATTAATGAATAAATAGTAACAAACAAAAATGATAGTCCAGCAGCACTTAAAGAAAGGAAATTCTCTCGTTATGTTCCTGTAGAGCAATGGCTAGCCGCGTTGGACTTCTAACCCGAAGGTCGTGGGTTCGAATCCCCCCTGTGACGGCCTCATTTCTGAGAGTGTTATTTCTTTTTACTATACTATTTCATTTGAATAATTAAATTTAATGAATGAATAAAATGAGTGAGAGTGAGTGAAAATTAACGTCGCACTGTGTTCAGCTACACGAGGGCTTTCGGTAACGGACCACGTAATTTTGAACTATGGTCAAATGACATGGACAACACCTGAGCTTGCACCCATTCTCCTAACTACCACACACCAACAACGAGGGGGTCGTTTCAGCTCTCGACAGATTGAACGTGCATCGTTGCCCTACACGGCGGTTCTTTAGTGGTACTGGGCTCGAATTCATGGCATGCCTGCAATAATTCGATACCTTGACCACTGGACTACCGCAGGCCAATGAATGAATAAAGAGTAACAAACAAAAATAATAGTCCAACACCCTAAATAGAAAGGAAAATGGAAAATTGCGAGGACAATCGCTTTCTATATTGCCACTTAATAGTGTGATTATCTCATATGTATATGATTATTTATATGAATTGTAGTTATTTAATAAAAGTTTTGTTTGTTGGCCTAAGTAGGAATTAAGAATTTTGTTTATATTACTTGTTGAAGGTAACAAAAAAGTAATTTTTAGGCATGTAATTCTGCAAGACAAAGTAATTCTTTCGGCACGTTTTGCTGAAGAGTGAATCTAATTGAAGAGTCAGGTTTAGGTGCGTTACGCTCACTCGGATTTAGTCGGCTCCAGTCAGCAATCGTGCTAGGGTTCCCGACGCGCGCTTAGGTTTGAACTGAAAACTCTTCAGGCGCGCGTTTTTTTTAAGTAAAAATTTCGTGCTCATTTTTTGCCATGAATATTTATTTTCTTTATTTAAATATTACTCTCGTGCAGCTCATTTCAACTCAACTGCAGCAAGTGAACGAGAGTAGAGCAAGCGAAAATAATTTGATGGGGAAAAAGATAATTCTAATGTCGGAGATGATCAGCAGTAAGAGCATTTAAGCACAGAAAAAGTGTCAAAAAATTAAAAATCCTGATAAATTTCTTAATGAGATTAGTTGGCGAAAAAGTAGCCAATATTTTGATTTACATCAGTGATGACAGCTAAGATATTACGAGAAAATATAAGTATTAATTATGAAAAAGGGTACGAACACACGTATTCTTTTTTTTTTTTGTCATTAGAGAATTTTAAGAAAGATTAATAAATCTCAAGGCATAAGTTTCTGCAGCCTTAGCGAAAGTTATATAAATAGTAGTTACGTATTATCGCATCGGTATTGGTGACATCATATGAAAGGAAGCTCATGATTACCAGTTCAGAGCGTGTGACACATGAGAAATCAAGGTTACCAACTTGGCAAGTTTTCTTGAATGTTGGCATTGTTGAGACTGTACTTGAGTAACATATAAACATATATATATTATACAAATTTTTCCTCCATCATTAATTTCATATAAATATTTTTAAATAATTTAACTAAGTGATATTTTAATAGTATATACTCATATATAAATATATAAGAATACATAAATCAGAATGGATGGCGACCACCTTCTCAAATGCACTGGACTCGATGAATACCCGGCTGACGACCTCGTCAGTCGGTACTGGGATGCTAGGCGTCAAATGGTCAAAAAGTCAAGCACGGGCGTTTGATAAATAAAGTAAAATAAAATAATTATTTTAAAAGAAAAACAGGTATTTTAATGCTTTTTAACATTTACTGCGATGAAAGGACTCCTACTTCTTAATTACAAAGGGAATAAAGTATCAAAATACATTTAAAAGTTTCCTTAGTTCTGAATTTAAAACAACTGCTGCCAAAATTACATTGCACGACACAGCACGAAGACGTGAAATAAATTATAGTTTTGTGAGTAAAGTATTTTATACCGAGATTTTTTTTTTTTTTTTAAGTATCCGAACACGTTTGGAGTACTTTTTAAAAATAACATTTAAACATTATAAAGGCTTTTTTTAGGATCAAATACCAATAAATACTAATATTTAATCATCAATATTTAAAATAAATTGCCTATGAATTTCACAAAAATCATTAATCATTAATAATTAAAAATCATTAAAATTAATCGTGAAATTTTAAATATTTTTGTAAAACTTCAAAGCAATTATTTTAATGAAAAAAAAAAAAAAGTAATATACTTATAGCAGTAAAAGTATTACCAAAGGAATTTAGATGCATTTATCTAGAGAATGTACTAACATTTCAATGTTTTATTAAAATTTGAAAATTTTAGAGCTGATTGAGTAAACATTATAAGAAAAATCGCATTCTGTATGCGACCGTTATTTAAATAACAAGCCGTAACTCAAAAAATACTTATACAATAAGAAATATTTTATACAGTCTCTAAAAAATAGAATAAATATCAAGTTCAAAAGTGTTATAAAAATACATGTGTAATGTTTTGAGTAATCAGACTCGCCATGATAGATTTCGAACAATTTAAATACCCAATTCTGTTAGATCAAAGACCTGTGGCTGCGGTATAGTAGTATAGGTATCGGATCGTGGCTTGCATTGGTCACGAGTTCGAGCCCAGTACCACTAAAGATCCGCCGTGTAGGGCAGCGATGCACGTTAAATCTGTCGAAAGCTGAAACGTCCTCCCGTTGTTGTGGTGTGGTAGTTAGGACTCAAAGGGGGTGCCAGCTCAGATGTCGTCCACGTCACTTGACCATGGTTCAAAATATCACGTGGTCCGTCGTTTTATAAAAGCCCTCGTGTAGCTGAACAGTGCGACGTTAATATTCAATCAATCAATCAATAGAACAAAGACCCACTTCCGGTTTTTCTAACTTAACAAAAATTGATTGTAGCTTGGCCTCTAGGAAGTGTGGAAAAAAACCAAGTATGTTTTGAAAAGCCAAAAGATAGCTCTATTCAATAAAAGAGAAAACAAAAATATCTGTTTTGATCGAATTTAATCATTTTCAACGTGTTCGGATACCTTAATCCGGTGACCTCTGAACCAATTCTCAACTGTTTTGGTGAAATAAATATTTTTTCATACATGCTCGAGTCTTTTTTCTTTTTTAATTTCCATTTTCGGAAAAACTGGTCAATAGTTTATATTATGGTCAGAAATTGCTAACCCATCCTTCCATTTTTTTCATAAAGAGCACTATTTTTTTATTAACAATGAACGTTTTCGCTTTAGAGTTGCAACTTAATCTTTTAGTTGCCAAATCTGGGAAAGGGAAATCGTTAATCCTTATGATCCTGATCAAGACAACGAGACAAAATTATTAAATTATTGTACTGTCATTGGTACATGTCAAGTGTGCAAAATTTCGATATAATCTCGAGTTCAAAAGTTTCTTTACGTACCGGTGAAGCTAATAAGAGTGCGTTAAAAACATCAAGTACATTTAAAAGCTTCTTTAGTACTGATCCCACTAACTTAGTAAACTTACTGTCAAAATTACATTGTACGCGATACAGCGAGAGTCGGGAAAATAGCTTGAACCGGACTGACTCGATGGCACGGGGTCAGAGAGCTGGGGTTATGAAATATATCGTTATGTACATTGCGTTATTCACTACCCACTACTAATCAATTGTCAATGCTTTTAGTCATTTATTTCGAAGAAACATGATTTTATTTTGATTTTAAATTCATCTAACTCGTATCTTTTTCGAAAATTCTTCGAGGCAATATTAAATTGTAATTTTTTTTTTTAGTTATTTTGTTTTATACAAGAAAACATCTTTCGCATTAGTAGGATTTTATTAATAACTAGCTGGTATACCCATTTTTCGCACTTGTGAATTAAAAAACTAAACAGTACATATTAAAGGATAAAGAGGATTTTAGTGACTTAATTTTACGTGAATTGGAAATTAAACAAAAAACAGCTTTTTTGCATGCCTCAGTTGAACAAAAAAGCCTGATTTGTGAAATTTTATGTCTTTAGATATAATAGTTGAGATAAAAAAAAAGTATTTATTTTTATTTATAACTCCCCGTAACTCTCTTTTGGGTCGATTTTTGAAAACACCTTCCTAAGCTGATCTCTGCTCAGCAAAAGTAACACATTGTTACACATTTTGTGTCATGAACGCTTAAAATAGTGTAAATAATTTATATCTGGATGTGTAATACATTGATATTACTTTCTGCTGTATTTATTTTATGTTAAATTTATAATATTCGCAATCAACGCCGTTCCTTACATTATAATGACGATTCAATAGAAACATAGCGAAATATTGGCGATAGAGCCAAGTTGGCATCAATTTTTTCGACCATGTTGGTATGCTGTAGCGCCACCTGGTGGTATGTTGCAACAAAGATAATAGCACAAAATCCTTCTCTATAAAAATGCATATACATGCCAATTTTCACGGCGTTTGGATGAACGGTGATGGAGTGATGCAATTTCATATATACAAACATCCACTTTTATAAATATAGATAACTTTTTTCTACAAATAACCACGATCCACCTTACTGCAAGCACCTTAAAATACCATATACTTGAAAGTATGCAACAAAATATTATTTAAATATTTTTTTACACTTTAAAATTCACTTGCAAGTGTTGGGACATATTGTCTCAAATGCACTTCAATTTTTTTTTAACTCTTACTTAAACAAATAACCATATTTCTATGTAGTTTGTTTTATATTTTTAAGACTGCACATGAAAAAAAAAGGTTTGGGCATAATATTAATCCATTCCACCGAGATTGGAGCCTTCTTGTTTATATAAGACGAATTCTCCCCTGAGGTGTAAAACTATTGCTTTGTTCGGAAGGTAGCTTGAAAATCAATATATACCGTCAAAAACGCAAAATAGTGTATTAATATCCACAATGAAATATCTTTCATCGAATGGCTTTCATATGCATTTTTCTCCTTCAGATTTCGACATTTTGAAGTCAAATGTCAAAAGGGAGTAACAGTACTCAGAACTGAAAACTGAACACTTCAAGATTGAAACGAGCACATCGTTCCTTGCAACATTAATATTTTGTAAACTCCAAAGCTTTTAAATAGAGTTCTTTTCCGAGATTATATAGTCTAATTTCTTAACCCATTCAGGATCATGATCACACATACGTGATCAAACGTTTCTCCCTCCAGAGCCCACGGTATCATATATGTGATTGCTCTTTCCCTGCTCTGAGGCTCATAATCACACCAGTGTGATCTGAGCTTAGAACGTTTTTTTATTAAGTTTTACAAGCACTAAATGGTGATTAAAGTCCGTTTTTATTCGAATAATGTTTCACAGAACTTTGAACTTTTAATATGTATTTTCGGCATCGAGGTTTTTAAATTATATCTGCAGTATAATGATAGATTAGATTGTGTCAGTTGAAGCCACAACAAAATTATGCGAGAGTAAATTTATCGTCTGAGATATGAAAAATAGTATGTTGTAAGTTTTGCGTCTATTTTATTTCAATCGTCATGAGGAAAAAAATACTTCTTTTTAATTTAAAATATATGCGTTTTCTTTAAGGCTGTTTTCGCCATATGTACGAGAGCGTGAAGTTGACGCGGAGTACATTTACGGACAGAAAAAAATGCCTCAATTTTTATTAAAATGTGTGACATTGTAACTCATGCATCTGTTTATAATATAGTGTTTTTACAATTTCAAAATATTTCATAAATAATTAGTTTTTCCTTTTAATATGTGAATGGATAGCTCATTTAGCATTACGGTATAGGAAACAAATTGCAAAACATATTTTATAAAAGAAAAAATGTGTCAACTCGGATAAAAATGAGTAGTATGATAAAATAAGTGGTTCTCGACAGGATAATATAGCCAAAATGTAATATTAATGTTTGAGTACTTTTATATTTGAAAAAATATTTCGGAATCGGCTCCTATTCTTTAACATTAGCCGAAAAAAACCTTAAAATTTGCAGTTTTTTTAGCGAAAATTTGTGTACTGTATATTTTCAGATATTATTAATGATAGTAAATTGCGAAATTTAGATTATTTGATGGGATTAAAAATTTTAAATGTATTTTTAAATAAAATTAGGTCTAGCGGGGAAATTCGTCCGGTCCCATGCGTAAGTTTTTTTTTTTTTGAAACGTGAGGGCCTGGGGATGTATGATTAAAATTGATTTTAAATGTATGATTTGTGAATGTAAGATGAATGATTTTAAATGTATGATTTGATTAATTATAATTAACGTCACACTTTGAAGAAACATGAGGTATGTTAGCGTAATTCTGAACCAAAGTCAAGTAACAAAGATGACACCTGAGCTGGCTATCCCTTTCCAAACCCCCACACCACGCCATCCAGATGACTTTGAGCATCGACAAATTTAACGTGCATCAGCCCCACTACATGTGATAGGGACATCTTAAGGAACTTTGAAGCCCTGGGCCTAAAAAGGAATCTTAAGATTTTTGGAGGCCCTGTCCCTTATATGCACACACACAAAAGTGACCCTACCTGAGAACTTTAAGAGTAGACAGTATCACGCATTGTCAAATACTATTTCAAACGGTAATATGAAACAAATAAATGTGTACGACTCTCAATCTCAAAAACCTATGCACAAACTGGTTCTATAGATGGCTACATTTCAACTAAATGAGTTGAATGATTGTGGTATTAGGCCTAGGCCTAGACATTGGCAATGGTCATCACACAATAATACAGTATTACCACTTTTACCAGTTGACTTGCAGTTTGAATTTTTGTTTTTTTGGTCAATATGTACGGGAATAATATTTGACCATTAAAATTATCTGGAAGATGATCTTATTAAGAAAGAGTTGAGAATGAAACTAGGTCCCCATCGAGAGTGAAGCCATAGGCCCGGGTCCAGTTGGCCCATGTCTTCAAACGTCTGCAGGGTGGATCTTCAGTAGCACTAGGGCAGGGGTGGCGAACCTTAATGGATAAACGTGCCATTTTTTTAAAGAAAATTTTAATAATTTTGACTTGTGATTAATGGGGAAAAAAACTAAATGCCACAACAACTCAAAACTCGTCCTTTACTACAAAAAAAATACCTTTTTCACTGTTTATTTGTAAATGCTTTAGTTATATGTGTAATTGAACTTAAAGTAACATTAGTGTGACTTCTGTTGTTACAGATTGGAGATTTTAGAGATGATTTTTAAGATTCTAAAATGTTGCTTTTATACTAGATTGCATGCTGAATTTGAATCAATGGTTTCAAAGCAATTCATTATTTTTGCCGTGGTTCACTTTTCTGACAAGAGGATTTGTGTTTCCTTTCAACCTGTCGTTTTACAGATGATGTTCCGCATACCACTGTTCCAGAACATAAAATCCACACGGCGTTGCCTTTACTAATAATGTCATGTTCCTAGATTCACCAAGGATTCACCTTTTTGTTCTTTTACTGAACCAGCCATGTTAAATAACAGTTAAAAATCGTAAATATAACATAAATAAACCTTAAATTTCACTAGTTTCAATGAAATTGACAATGCTATGCGCAGGCAAATTTTGCCTCATAAGCAACTCTGGTCTTCGACATAACTAAAGCAGAACAATAACAAACGAGTGTACTCCCGGCCAAGTTTGTTCGTAATACTACAAAGTGAACCTTGTGATTTTAAAAAATAAAATGCAAACCATTTTGATTACTTATGTGCCCAAAATATTGGGTCACGTGCCATTGATAGTACGCGTGCCACTGGTTCGTCATCCCTGCACTCTAGGGCTTGAACTCATGAAACGTCGGGGTGAGTTGGTGACATTAACCATTAGAATACCGCGGTATTCTAATGGTAATTCTAATACCGCGGTAACCATTAGAATACCGCGCATGTATAATACGGCTTCTGTTTTAAAGAATACTACAAGTCAGCGATTCTCAATCTTTTAATCGCCATACACCTTAAGGTATCCGACTACGTTCGGCACCGTGTTTTTAAAAAGGCGCACAAATGGATAATTTTCTTGATATTTAGTGTCACTTTGATTAGAATACATATATAAAATTATTTTAAGGACATTTTGACAAAAAAAATTACTTAAATACAATATTTCGGCAAAAAAATTAACTTAGAATAACCTTTTTTTGAAAATGTTCTCCTTTTTGTGAAAAATGCTTCTATTATAATAATATTTTGCCTGTATATAGCTCAGACCTATAGACTCAACTGTGATTTTTGAAACATTCTCATTATTTTCAGGGTTACAACCATTTGGAATAATTATCGGCGTTTTTTTCTTAAAATTTCTCCCCTCTGTTGTCGTTAAACATGGATAAACCCACTTTTAAGTTATAGATTTCAAGCATTCTAGTTGAGCCTCTTTACAGAGGTCTGAGCTATATACAGGCAAAATATTATTATAGTTGAAGCAATTTTCACAAAAGTAGAATGTTTGGAAAATGGATCATTCTATGTTCATTGTTTGTCAAAATATTGTACGTCAATAATTTTTTATTGCACTACTATTCTTAAAACAATTTTATGTACATTTTCTAATCTAAGTGACACTAAATATCATAAACATTATCCATTTATACGCTTTTGTAAAATCACGATTCCGAACGTTGTCGAATAACTTAATGTATCAGCTTGACATCGCGGACCCCTAAGATTTTTAACACGCCTCCGTGACTTCCAATACATGGCAGAGGGATTTACAGTTGCTCAAAAATCTGCCTCTGCTACTTATATAGACTTTTTTAGGATATTTGTTCCTTTAAGAAAGCAGAAACCATCTAATTAAAAGTATTACAAAATACTAATTTTTTTTTATAATTTCTACATTTCTTTTTTTCCCTACAAATGTTGTGATATCAGGTGCAGTCTCAATTCCGGTTCTACGCATCCTAAAAGGTTTCTGTCTACTTATTTTTAAGGATTCTCAATTAGGAAATCGAGAAGGATGCAATCGCTATTGTATTGGCTTGGTATGAATTCAATTCTTAATATTCACACATGTATTCCTACCATTTTTCTTTCCAAAAAGTACGTTGTACGGGTCCTGGGGGTCCGGACCTTCCCCCCTCAAAGCCCTTGATTTTTTTCCGATTGATTATAATTCTAAGTATATAGAACGTAAAGTTTAATTAAGTATTTGTTATTAATGATTAATTTTATTACTTAATGCTAATTATTTATTCAATAATTAGTATTTTACTGTGTTTTAATCCCGAAAATCGACAAAGTCAGAAGGAGCATAATACAAGAATGAACTTTTGACCCCGGCCCCCCTTGAAAAATTCCTGTGTGCGCTACAGCGTTGTAGTAATGGTTATGTAGTGGCAAACATTAAAACAAAACTTAATTAATAATCTTGATCGAACTACGTGTTCTAATAGAGATTTTTCATTGGGGGAAATTAAGTGACTTAGTCTAGGATGGCACATCTTTCTGTTTTTCTACGAGATCTTTCAGAATCTGTTAAAGAAAGAAATCTTAACATTAACTTTGCGCATCCCCCAGAAAAGCGCTGGGGACTCCTGGGGGTCCCAATACCACAGTTTAAGAACCACTTCTATAGGCAATTTATTTATTCGTGGTTTTACAAATTATAGAGCAGCAAAGACTGTTTTGTCCTTAAGTCATTTATAGAGTAAATATACAATTCTAGAGCAATGCATTAATACTTCATTTTATGTTTATTAACGTTGCTCTCTTCGATTGGTGATAAGAGCTCATGAATTTTCATTCAAGCTCTAGTGGACCTGAGGGCATTAGAGAAGTATGGAACACACTCTCATATTCTTCAATGGGAAAATTTTGAACCTCAATGGATTTAACGTGCGTCAGCCTCAATGTCTTTATTGAATCATAACTCAAACTGTGACGGGTTCTATCAGCGTGACTTCGATTAATCCTCTTGAAGAAACTATTCTTTAACTGTGATTTTAGTTTTAAAACATTTTTCAGTTGAGATGACTTGATTTTACGCTAATGTAATTGCTATGTAATCCCTGGCATTGGGTGTATTAGGTTAATCGTGGAATTGTGAAACATTAATAGTACAAAGTGATTTGTGACTAGAGAGGAAGTCGTACGAGCTGAAATTAATATTCCTCTTAGCATCCATTAAGAGTAGTTGAAGGAAATAGAAATTGATTTTGTACTACACTGTCGATGTTCGAGAAGTTGTCAAGGCAGCTATAAGAAGCTCCAGGGATAAAACATTTTGAATAACCTTATAAGTTACATTAAGTTTTCAGAATAAGATTGCTCCCAAAGTGAAGGAATAACTTGCAATTTGCTCATAAAAAGTTGGATCTGAAATAACAGTAATTAGTTTTAAAATCATGTCTACTTCATCCCCGAACCATATTATATCCACCTGCAACATCCGGGTGGCGACTGGACCATGACTTGAACTGAAGCAGATCCGGTCACGAGTTTACGACTATAACCACTAAGTCATCACAACTGCTTCTCTTTTCATTTATAGTCATTATTGCTAAATCCTTCCTCTTCTACTTATTTTACGTATTATTTTATTACTTATCATTATCTATGGTGTTGTATTATTCCTCATTTATTTGTAATGCTAATAAATTTCTATTACCAAATGTTATGTATTTATTTTCAAAAAATATACCCAACGTAACCAATAATTTAATTTTTAAACAGGAACACTTTGCTTAACTCATTCGGCATTTTAGAAAAAACAAGTAATCTAAAATATCCTGAGTATATGTCTCTTACAGAATGTCGTCCACACTTAATAGAAACGATTTTGTAATTAATTTTCTCGTTTGCATTTTGATATAAAAATTTGGCAAATTCAGAATAATCGACTGCTAAGGTTTTTGTTTGTGATTGAATGTAAAATAAAAAGCTTATTTTAAAAAAAGGCCCCTAAAAATAATATAAGGTTCGTTACTTAATTACGTTTTCCAAGGAGAAATATTTGTATCAACAAATTAAAAAGTAGTATAAAAATCACGGTTATTACATTTCAATCAAAGATATTTATAACGTATTAAATTTGAAATGGAAAAAACGTCTAGCAGAGAGAAAGTGATAATGAAAACATAGCCACTAAAATTTCATCCTAAGATTGTTCAAATGCAGGCAGCATTCAAGTAACCGAAGTCTCTGGTACTAAAAGAAAATCCACCGACTCAAAAGATTCATTACATCTCAACTAAAAATGTCTTTCGAAACTGTAATTAAAATTATTCATAAGGATTTAAAGCTAAAATATATGTTTAAACCTAAAGTTCGTTTCTTTTTCAATTCCTGCTATTAACTCACACTCTCTATATATTTATTTATTTATTTATCTTGGTGAAATTTTCAATCGTTGATAAAATACACATTAAAGCGCTCAATTGAGCTGACATTTTATATACATGATTATTTTAGATGCCAATACAGTAATTTAATTATAATTAATAAAAATTAGTTGATTAAAACTAATTCTTTAAAGAATTAGAAATACAGCCACGTTGGCATCATTTTTGGTGACTTGTGTCAAAAATTGAATAGGTGTTTTACTCACGTTTTAAAGCATTCACTTGAACTGAAATTTTATATACACGATTGTTTTGGATGACAATACAATACTTTAATGATAATTAATAACATTAGTTACCACTTAATGTTGTGACCCTGTCATATGTATATACATATTTAAATTAATTGTAACTATTTAATAAAAAGCAGCTAAAGTAACATTTTTCTTTGTATGCCTAAGTAGGAATTGACTTAATTTTTTTATTTTACTTGTTTTAAATCAAATTGCTGAAAGAGAAGCACATTGTAGAAAAATATGAAAAAACACCTGGGGAATGAAAAATGGAAATTTTATGTGACACTCTAGGTAGTATGGGTATAAGTGACTGTAGTAAAAGAAAATCAATTTTATATTGCTCAAATGACGGAAATGACTATTTGAAATGGCTTCGACGGTGTACGAAAAAGTTTCCAAAGAGTTTCATGAATGTTGAAGGATTTTCTAACAGTGAATTTAAAGAATCAGAAAGGTCTCAAATAAAGTCAAAATTAATTCACTCTACTATCAGCAGAATATTTTAGAATCAATTTTTGAAGAAGAAATTCCATCTTTATGTGGAAAGAACATTCATGAAATTGGGCTTCATGTGTACAAAGCCTCTAGTCACGCGTTTAAATCATTTGACACTTATTTAGCAAAGGAAGAATCAGAAAAGGAATAAAGTGCATCCCATTTGATGAAATATATGTAAAATTATCCTACGGTTCTGCAATGGATTTCTGTGCTTTCGGTTTATTAAAATAAGCCTTAGGAAAACGGCATCCAAGAACACTGCACGGACTTCCACCAAAAATACGGTATTTATTGATAAAAATTAACTATATCGAAATCATTTCCATAAAGTGTGAACGACCTTCTGTATTTGCAACATAATAGTTCAAAATTCCAATATAAATGGAGAAAATTATTTTTTCAACATTCAAGTAACTCAGATTCCTTCAAGTTATGTTTCTCTTATATTAAAATTACTGCATTTTACACACATCATTTATTTATTTTAAATATATATTCTTTGAAAAATATAAACAATTGGAAAAGCAATACATTGCTTTTGCACACCGTTGATTCAAACACATGTGTGGTGTAAATCCATTTACATTCATAGCATTTGCGCATTGATATATTCTTATATTAAACAAAATACATTATTCATTGAGAAAAATCTGTAAGTAAACACAAACAGTATTATTTTTTTTATTTCGTAATAAGTGTATGTTTTGCGTGGCTAAAATTATGACTTTTATTTCTTCACGGTTTCGTAATGTATGAGAGCAAATTTCTTTCGTAATTTTTTTTTAAAAAAAAAACCTTAATCATATTTTATAAAATACCCCGTACATTTTATACTAAGTGCTCTAAAAAACGAAATAATAAATATTAAATTTCTGATAATTTTCTGAATAAAGAAATTGAAATATCATCGTAAAATACAGCCAACTATATTTAAATTTCTTGCCCCATTAATCAATATAATACAGTAATACCTCGACTTAAGCTGTCCCGACTTATGCGAACTTTGAGTTACGCGATTTTCAAATCTCGTTGATTCGTCTATTGTTTAATAAAAAAAAACTTGCCAAAATTGGTGAAATCTACTGTATGATTGAAGAAGTTGTTACCAGACAAATACATTTGGGATAGTGATGGGATTAAAGAAAGGCTGAATCTCCACAATCAGGAGCTGACAGTTGATGAGCTCATAAAAATGCATGAACAAGATCAAGAAATTGAAAAATTTGAATCTATAGACCCAGTTTAATCAGAAAATCGAATTATGGTTGGTAATTTCATGGAAAGTCTCGGTTTAATTAAAAACGGGTTGCACATTTTAGAAAATATAGTCTCTAAAGATGGGCTTAGTTTTTCGACAAAACATGGAATAAAATTTATTTAGTGATGACAATTGTAGAGGGGAGAAAAAAATCTTTGAGCCAGCAGACTACCTTTCTAAATCAAAATAACGCTTGTAGGCAATTTTGTAATTGTGTGTTATCTAATATTTTATTACATTACTTTTTCTAAATTATTAATTCCTTTCATCTCCGGCCTCAAATAAAAAAAACTTACAAGCTTTTATCTGTGAAATCCTACCCCGACTGATATTGTTATCACACTCAGCCCCACCTCTCGTGAAAATTCGGGGTATTTCCGTAATTTAATTTATGTATGAATAAATCATGATCCCAGGTGTTAAGTTTTAAAAGATAACATCCACAATTCTCTAACCAATCAGTTACTATTTCATCATTATTCAATTCCTACTATTAACTCACTCTCTCTATATATTTATTTATTTATTTATCTTGGTGAAATTTTTTCAATCGTTAATAAAATACATTTTAAAGCGCTCCATTGAGCTGAAATTTTATGTACATGATTATTTTAGATGCCAATACAGTAATTTAATTATAATTAATAAAAATTAATTGATTAAAACTAATTACTTAAAAAATTAGAAATGCAGCCACATTGGCATTATTTTTGGCGACTTGTGTCAAAACTTGAAAAAGGTTTTTTTCTCATGTCTTAAAGCATTCAGTTGAACGAAAATTTTACATAAACGATTGTTTTGGATGATAATACGATACTTTAATGATAATGAATAAAATTAATTGCCACTTAATGTTGTGATTCAGTCCTATGTATATACATATTTATATTAAATGTAGCTATTGAATAAAAAGCAACTAAAATAAAACTTTTCTTTGTTGATCTAAGTAGGAATTGACTTAATTTTTTTTATATTACTTGTCTTTTTTATTGTGACCAATATACAGTTACACCACATTAAATTTATGCACGGCCATAGCACTTTGAATTTAAAGACTATTTAACCAAAATGTATCCACTTCCAATATGTATAAAAAAAACTGTTAGAAATGTTTTTTTAAAAAACTATAAAAATAATGTCATGCTAGAAAATGAAGTCCTGTTATCTGAACACAACAATTTACATACAGAGAGATAAAACGAATTTATAAAATTTAATGAGCATATAATACCTCGCTTTTGCTAACATTTACACTAAACAAACTTTCTGTAAAGCGTTCGAGCTCCAACTGTTTGTAAAATTTTAAAAAATAACAATATAAATCTTACAAGAATCAGCAGTTTTAACAATAAATATGCAAAAAAGGTAAAGAAAAGAGTTTTGTAAAGTTTTATAAGACTCAAAAATCATAAATAGTTTTGTAAATTTTTCTTATACCTGTTGTATATTTCCCTGTATATTAATAAAGTATTACGTATACTCTGTATATTTTATACGAATTATTACAATACTTCTATAAATATTTATAGTAAGAAGTAATCTTAGAGTTACTCAGAAATTGTATACGTTCAAGAATATGTCGAAAGAATGCAGCTTTGTTGAGAATTTTCCAGCTTACGTTATCCTATATTGTGTCTACAGAGATTCTTAAAATTTATTACTAGTTAACTTTTATGATTCACCGAATATGAGTTTGAATCGAACCTTCGTAAAACATTTAAAATACATTTTGTTATTGCATCTTCTTTAAGTACTACGCAATGGTTAACATATATCTACGTCAAAGAAGGAGCTTCGTCTCTCATTGGATCTTGTTAAACATTTTAATGCACTTTCAATGGGAATAAATGTTAGAATTAAACCTCTCAAAAGTTGATAATGACTGTTGAATACATCAAATGTTTATACATTGTCTAAAAATCTTATAAATTTGATTATTACAGTAGAACCTATTTTTGTGCGGTTCTTTTTTATGCGATTTTATTTGTGTGCGATTTGTTTTGTATGATTTTATTTTTCTGTGATCCTTTTCTATGCGATGTATGAATTTTGACGGCCTTGGATCCACTGTAATGTTTTCTATCAGTGTTTATATATACACTTCAAGACGGTCTGCTCATTGGTTACAAGCAATCTCTTGACAATGCACATTCAATTGCTTTCTCTCAACGAGCTAGCAGCATGCACTTGATTGAAGACAAAACTTTCAATGACAGTGATATTATCAAGAATTGGATAGATAATGAAGACGGACAAGAAGAACCGGATTCTTTGAGAGCAGAGAAAATCTATGCAGGGATCCAGGTTTCCAACAAACGGGAAAACATTTTCTTAAAATAGATACCAATTTCGAAAGGAGTTTGAAATTACAAAAAAGAGCTTCGATCATGTATATATGGCTATTGTGACGTCTACAAGCAAATAACCAACCGATCGTTATCACAAAAACTTATCACTGTGTGATGTCAAAAATTAAATCAGTTGAAATTGTATCTTCAAGTTGTGAAAGAAATTTGGAACTATAATTCATCACAGGAAGATGCGCGTTTTGGATTACGATGTGTAACAGTGAATTATTTATGGGCATTTTGAAAATTTATCCATGTATACAATGAGAAATTAAATGGTTTAAAGATGTTTCCACGTGTAATTTAATTACATGCGGAAGTAGGTGTAAGTACGTTCTCATAAATTTCGTAAGTAATTGACATATTTTTTTAAGTTTGACTTTTTTCATAGGGTCCCTCTCCACCGTATAAAAAAAAATTTCTGTAGTACGTCGATACATTTGTTCTTTATATGTAAGTATTCATGAAATTTTTGCATACTTTTTTGCGTGGTATCTTTTTATGTGTTCCCTATTGATGCGACGCTATTTTAACTTCGTTTAAATTCTAAAACTTTGAACCCAGATATCTAATTTCACATCGCATCATGACAATTACTTAAGTTAACTAAACTCATCTCACAATAAATTATACACTGATCGTATAGTTTTTAAACATTATTAAATTTATTTTTAAGGTATTTGGAAATTTACTTCATTACAAAATCAAAATTTAACTTTTTGAGAGAGGGAAAGACCAGGGGTAGGAGAATGGACAGAGTTTTTTTCTTCCGATATTCTCTAGCTCTGGGATCGGCTCTGTCTCGCTAAATCGGGGTGCGTCCCATTTAATTTTCCGACTTTTTCACACCAAAATCCAACAAACCCCGAGGGTTTATTGAACTTTCGGGAGCACGGGAAATTTGTTGACGCACCCCCACAATTTATGGGTCTAGTGACCCCCAGACGCGGGAACTTTTTTGGAAAACACCCTCCAGTGAGAATTCCAAAAAACTGACTTTGAAATTTTGAGGTTTGGCCTCCCATCATTATCTACCTCACAAAACAGGTTTTACTGTAATTATATATATACGTTTTTGATTATTAAGAGCTCACGGGACTCTTAAATTGCAATATTTTCAATTTTTTGAAAAACAATACATGTTAAAGCCTCAGTGATTTTGAGCATTTTGATACCAAAATTGTGTTGATACTGCGAAAACTTCCAAAATTACTGAGAAATAATTATTGAAACTTAAGCAAAAGCCATATCTGTTTCTTATTTTTAACTTACTTTTTCTCAAAATAAAAAAATTTTAGTTTACGCGCAGGATTTCTCGGAAACTATTTATAATGTTAGTTTGAAATTTCACACACGTGCTCAAAAAAAGGCTCTTCATAACTTATGCATCATTTTTTTTTAAAAAAATTAATAGAATGTTTTTTATTTGAGTTTGAACTTTTATATTTTTCTTAAAATTTTTGTTATAATTGTATTTAAAATTTTCTTTTTTTCTAAATTCCTTGAAAGTCAATATAACTTTAAAAGGGAGCATTCTTATACCAAGTAAAACTATTTTTGTAAATTTCTATCAATTTTGTACTTCAGAATCCTGCGTGGTGTAAAATACTGATTTTCATAGTTATGAAAAATTGTCCAATTTATATTTCTTTATCATTTTTAAACTTTTTTCTCAAATTCTCTGAAAATTTGAGAAGCAATGTAAATATATATGATTATCACGTATGAAATAATTAATACCTGTAGTATCACTTATCATTTGATATTACAGGTAAACTTGTTTTAATGTAATTTTGCACTGGTATCATACACGAAATCCATTGCACAAAAAATTGTACTGGTCATTGAAAATTTGCAAAGGGTACTATTCTCGTGTATTTCTACTAATTCTTTTAGGAAAAATATTATTTAACTGTGATTTTTGTTTAAAAATCGTTTTCCATAGAGATAACTTAATTTTATGCAAATACAACTACTTTTTAAGTGCCTGTCGTTGAGTATGTGAGTCCATGGTTGTTGTTACCAATGCCACCTGATCGAAAAAGGTTAGATCAAGGCCCACGAAATTCATCATGGAAAAGGGCTAAGTGACGCCTGTCGTTAGCCGTAGCTTTGAGCACCATGCAGGTGGCAGAACTATTTAGCTCGGTTGAACCCCAATTCAGAGGGAGAACACTCTGGAGGTGGTCAGAGGCCTCCGACCTCTCTTCCCCTTTCACCAAACTCTGGAGAGGACTTGCGGCTCGACGGCTATTTAAAGTACCCCCATGCCGCGAAGGCACTATACATTTACGAACATCCGTGTCTTTTCCGGGATTCGAAGAAGGCTCAACGGCTCAGCAGTCAGCGTCACTAACCACTATACCGGATGGTCGACGAGTTGATAACTAAACGTGAAATCCAAGTATTAGTAATGGTGCACAGCGACTGGGTGGTAGCGCATCTTGAAATTCGTAGAGTTATAGCCATGCATCTATATATGTAGAGTTATAGTCATACATCTGAATATACCATAGTTTTCTTTCAACAAATCCATTGCTATAAACGTACGGAATTTTTATTATTGTTTTTTAATCATTCGAAAATTTTATAAATTCATATTTCATTCCGAAAATGTATAAAAATTAGGTATGATTCATCTTTGTAGCCTTTTTCCTAAATATGAATATAATACAATTGAAATGTAACATGCAATATATGAGGGGTAAATTATAAATAGTAACTATACAAGCATTTCAGTTTAGTGTTAATAGATAATAATTCATAATGGAGTATTTAACACATTCCATTATTTGACCCAACGTAACAGCATTTGCAAGTTAAATCTGATAATGCGATTTCAGCTTTCATTGGAAAATTCATTACTGAATAGGTTTTCGTAAAATTACTTAGTGTGGTCATTAGGCCCATTAGCTCCTATTGCAGTCTATATGGCATTACTTTAGTTCTAAGAATTTTGGTTCAATTAGGTAATAATGAAAGCGTCGGTTAAGAAATTCACATTCGAATTTTCTAATTGTAGATTAGGACTAATTTGTATTAAGTTCCGTGGAAATGGCGTAGAGTTTCTTGAAAGTTCGTAAGAATATGGCGTAAACTTATCACGATATATTTTATACAATTGAGAGAAACAGGCAAGAGTAAATGAGAACAGTAATTCTGAGTGATATAATTTTTTATCTATCTTTAAAATGTCTTTCGTCACATTCTCAAAATTTATAGCTGCATAAAACTCATATGGTTCTTAGTATCTAGAGCAGAACAAAAAAATTATGATATTAAATTATATATTAAGTTAATTAAAGTATCCGACCACGTTCGGAACCGTGATTTTAAAAAAGCGCATAAATAGATTATTTTCATATTTAGTATCACTCAGATTAGAATACATGCATAAAATTGTTTTAAGGAGATTTTGACAAAAATATTTATTTAAATATAATATTTTGGCAAAAAATTAACTTAGAATAATCTCTTTTCCAAATGTTCTCATTTTGTGAAAAATGCTTCTATTATAATAATATTTTGCCTGCATATATCTCTACAGAGGCTCAACTAGAATTTTTGAAAAATTTACATTATTTACAGAGTTACCACCCATTGAAATACTTATTCGCGTTTTTTTCTTAAAATTGCTCCCCTCTGTTGCCATAAAATACAAATAAACCCACTTCTAAGTTATGTATTTCAAAAATTCTAGTTGAGCCTCTGAACCGAGGTTTGACTGATATACAGGCAAAATATTATTCTAATAGAAGCATTTTTCGCAAAAGGAGAGCATTTGGAAAAAAGATTATTTTAAGTTAATTTTTTGCCAAAATATTGTATTTAAATACATTTTTTTTTGTTAAAATGTCCTTAAAACAATTTTATGCATATATTCTAATTTAAGTGACACTAAATATCATGAAAATTATCCATTTATGCGCTGTTGAAAATCACGGTTCCGAACGTAGTCGGATAACTTAAGACCATAAATTAATTTATAAAATTATTTCATAAAAGTACAATTTATTTGTGAAATCAAATCAAATAAAATATTGTGAATAGCCCAAGGTTCTAAATTTCATTTTAGTACGAATATATCGAATAATAGCTGGTTTATTCCACGGACGTCTTTATTTTTATAATTACTCAAATGTTTAAAACAGATTTCCAGATGTATGATAATATTTCAAAAAAATACAAAAATTAAATTCATTTTAAGTTTAATCAGCATCAATTACGCTTTATAATTCTTTGCTATGACTGAAAAAAAAATATTTTGAATAATGACAAAAGATGTAACATTAAGCAACATAATTTTCGAAACAAACGATTATAAATCACAAATAAATTAAGCAATCAAACAAATTAGAGTGATATTAATTATATATTTAAATAAAACAAACTATAATAGTATGGAATATAATTTTGAGCCTAAAATTATCTACAATTAATTAATGATTCAAATATAGAGAATTAAAATTAGTTCAAAATAAAGAGAATAAGTTTAAATAGAACTGAATATTTTATAATACGAAACATTTGTAATCTCTTGAGATTTTCGGAAAATTTTTTGTTAGATATATTTACTTAATCTTTTTGGGCAAACGACTTATACGAGAAACTATTTTATTATTTATTTATAATTTTTATAGTCCTTTTCTGATAAAATGCTTTTTTTTCTTTTTTTAAAAAACATATATTTTTATAATGAATAAAAAAATTTAATTAATACTTTTTAGATAAAAATGCAGATTATTTATATATATATATATATATATATATATATATATATATATATATATATATTATTTATATATATATATAATAGTGGACACCACAAAAGTGTTCCTTCACTTGCAAATTCCTATAAAATTTTAAGTTTTCGACTAATAAAAATTAATATATCGAAATAGTAATTTTTTTATGATATCTGTGCAAATTATTCTAAATGAAATGACATAATAAATTTTTGAAAAAATAGTATAACTATTATTTTTATAAAAATTATATAATAATCAAAAAGCTACTAAAAAGAAAAGTCTTCGTACACTTAACAAACATCTCAACATAGCTTTAATTATTGTACTTTTTTCTTAATTTGGTACTTAGTAGAATATCTTTTAGTGTCCACAACAACTTTTAAACGTCTTGGTATAGACTTTATCAGTGTTTTGTAAATTCTGCACCAAAATTCCTCCATACTTCCGTGATTATTTTTTTTTCTTCCCATTATGTGTTTATATATTCTGTTTTCTTTTTTTAAAATCAAATTCTTTTCAAATATGTTCTACTGGGTTA
Source organism: Trichonephila clavipes (assembly GCA_019973935.1). Classification (NCBI taxonomy): domain Eukaryota; kingdom Metazoa; phylum Arthropoda; class Arachnida; order Araneae; family Nephilidae; genus Trichonephila; species Trichonephila clavipes. Next base: position 901,155 of record BMAU01019666.1, read on the forward strand.
AATAAAGTGATTGAGAGGTGTTTTCAGATTTTGGGGACAGTAATAGAGGTACCAGCGGTGTACATAAATAAATATATGATAACAAATAATATTTAATAAAAATATAATATTTATTCCATTACTTTTACCGACGTAATATACATAGTGCGATTCAAAAATTAGGGGATTGTGGCCGTTGCTGATGACGAAAGTAAGTACTTAAATTAAAATCTCCTGAAATGAGAGAGAGAATTCTCCAAAACCTTATCTACCTGTCAAGATTAGTTTAGTTAATGTCATGTGACAAAATGGCATTCGCAGCTGTTATCTTCCGAAGCTAGTTAGCTTTGTTCTGCAATGTAAGGAAGATAGCTCTTCTTCAACAGCGTTAAACATTAAATTCTGTCAAAGCTTAGGTAAAAACAAATAGAGACTTTGGAAATATTAAGTAAGGTGTATGGTTAATCTATCATAGAGAGATCCAAGGCTCACGAATGGCATTGGCTCATTAAATAGGGCCGATAGTCCCTCGAAGACAATGAACACATTGGACGATTGACTTTACGAAACGCGAAAAATGCTGCGTTGGTGTCTGAATGTGTTCGGAAAGATCATCGTTAAACACTTGCACAAATCGCTGAAACTACACACTTCTCGAAGACGTCGTTTGGGGGGAAAACATTCGTCATAAGCTGCCTCAGTTCTGGCATTATGTCGACTGGCACATTCTGCATGACAACGAACCAGCATATCGATCCCAACTGGTAAAAGAATTCCTCGCCAATACTCGCACTAACGTGTTTCCACATCCCCCTATTCATCAGACTTAACCCCATGCGTGTATGTGTGACTTTTCCTGTTCCCACAAATAAAAAAAAAACATTTACAGGGACACCGTTTCGTGTCATCAGATGATGTGAAAGGAACATCACAAAAAGCCTTACAGGAGGATGTGAAAAATGGCTTCCAGATGTGTTTCCAGAAGTTATAGGAACGCTGGTCGAAGTGTATCGTCACCCAAGGGGACTACTTTAAATGTGGATGAGTTTCGGTGCAGTGAACTATTCAGGGTAAGGTTTTCTACACCTTATACGCAAATATTTGGAAAGTACTACGTATATACTTTCAAAATATGTTAAGAGGCAAAATTTTATATTACTGTATTCCAGACAGTTATTGTACATTATCTCACTTTTTAAGCCCTCACAAGTCAGAACCAATTAAATAATTAACAAAAAATGCGAAAATTCCAGGGTAGAAGGATCGAAAAATGATGGGAAAAAGTTTTTTTCGTCCCATCCTGATGTTTACTAATCACGTGATTTTCAATTTGCGGAAAAAATATTCTAAATAGCCTGTTTTATTTCCCCAACATCAATAATAATTCGGGAAAAATTTTGTTTTATTGCATTGAAAATGAAAGATAAAATAAATCAAATGGAAATCATTAAGGAAATCTTTAAGAAAACATTCAAATTTTACATCAAGAAATATTTTTTAAAATAAATAATTCTAAGCATCGTACACACACGGTAATATTCATGAGCTGTCTTCTGTTAAAAAACTGAAATAAAACCATCTTTATCTTAATTTTTGTAGCAAAGCAATAATCCTTCATTTTCTTAAATCTACATACATACGTAATTTTAAATTAATATCTACTAAAAACTCGAACATTTTTTTTATTTATAATATCTTATTCGTAAACCCCAATACCCTACTTCGAAAGACATCCTCTAATTTATCTTTTTCTAAAATATTGAAAAATTATTTTCAAAGATATATTAGCGAGTCCTCGTTAAAAAGATTAGACGCATTTTTGGTACATTTATTAGTGATTCCAAGTAATAGAATATTCTTAATAATTTACACGTGTCTTATTAGCCGCTTTCAACTATTCCTTAAAAACAATGATGTAATTTCTATAAATAACTAATATTTCACTTCGCTTGAAAACACGTGAATATATATATTATATTACGTTTTCCCCTGTTTTCCCTTAGAGTATTTAAATATAGAATCTGGATAATTATATCATGTATTTTAACTCTTAGAGCGAAGTCTGCGCTTAAATATATATCTTACCTTAAAATAAAACATTAAACCCATTATATATATATACACTGCTGGACAATTGCTAAGGACGGATCACAAATTGCTATGTAGCATAACATTAAGCAAGACATGAGGCCTAGTAGGATAAAATATAGTTGCCACACTGTTCAGACATTAGAATAAAGAATATTTTATTGTTCTTGAAAGTACAAAAAGCTGTGAAACATCTGAAAGAAAAAAAATGTTCATTTGATCTGCGTACGGAGAAATGGAACAATGCATCTAAAAGTCAGCAGGGCACCTTAAAGAAAGGTATCAGTACGGGATATGTCCACCGTGGAGTGTGATGCAACATTCCACACGTCGTACCATACTTTGCACAACATTATCAGGCAGCTGTTGAGGCAATTTATCCCAATCCTCTGTGAGTGCACGGATGAGGGTGTTCTTTGTTTGTCGGAGGATAGTTTCGACCAGCAACTTGCCTCGAAAGCATCCCACACATTTTCAATGGGGTTTAGATCTGGAGAACGCGCTGGCCATACGAGACGTTGAATACCTTCGCTGTCTAGACAACCTGAACAGCGAGTGTTCGATGACATGTTGCGTTGTCGTCCCTAAAGCAAATTTATCACCGAGCACCACGGAAAAGACGAACATGAGGAAGTAGAACTTCATCAATGTATCGTTGGCCCGTCATAGTCCCATTCGCAACCACATGTAGGCGCGTGTGGCCATTGATCATGATGCCGGCCCACACCATGATACTGCATGTCGGATATCGGTCCTTTTCCTGGATATTTTCTGACGATAAGCAGTACCACTCTCGCCAGATCAGTTGGCGTCTACAATCCGATGACAGACTGAACCTACTTCATCTGAGAATCATGCCCAGTCCTGTTCAGTCCAATTGTGATGCTCACGACACCATTGCAAACGGGCAGTACGGTGCTGTCTGGTAATGGGACACACAACAGGTCTGCGTGCGTATAGTCCTCCTCCCCTCAAACGTCTGAAAACAGTTTTTCGGGAGATCTGCTTTCCTGAGGCAGCAAGAAACTGGATTTGCCACCTGCTGAGCTGTGGTGCGCCTGTTCCTTTTGCTGATAGGACGATATATCTGTCTTCTGCAGGCGTCGTACTTCTACACGACCTCCCCCGTGCCGTCTACTACACATTCCAGTAGTTTTAAATGACTTCCACAGCCGTGAAACAACGCTGTGAGTGATGTCGAACTCCCTGGCAACATCTGTTATTTTTCGCCCTTCTTCGATCTTTCCAATAATTCGGCCACGCATAAAATCATCTATGTGATGTCGGGAAGACATGCCAAAAATTTTAAGTTCGTCTGTTAAATCTTTCCTGTAAAACTTTGACTTGAAACAACAACTGTCCACATGCGTCAAAACCTTTAAAGCTCTTATGAACGCTATCACGTGATGAACAGACATGGGAAAAAATTTGCATACTCATACTTCTTCTACTAATATCCCGCACTTATTCTAATTTTTCCACATTTTGCTTCCTTTCATTTTGTGGTTGCTATGGATGATAGTGTTATCCGTCCTTAGCAATTGTCCAGCAGTGTGTATATATATAATATTCCCATTATAGAAGATTGGTAATAATAATTGTTGTAAGACGTGGCGAGTGGTTGATTAAATAATGGAGAACCAAAGGTTGGGCGTGGCCGGTGGTGTGACTTTCTGTGTTACGAGGAGCATTGTCGAGTACGGTATTATCAAAGAGGCACTCATGTAAATCCTTATTCTTTTATTTCACATCTGGGAACTTATAAAAATTCAGTAGGATGGCATTACACATACAAGAAGCAAACATGGACGACACAACACAGACAAAGTCACACACAGAACGTGCTGCAGCCGGCTATATGACTACGGACAAAACGAGCGAAGAAAGAGCGATTACCAGAGACATCGGTTTTATACTGACGGTGAAAACCATGTGACATTTTTGTAATAAGAGCTCTGATTGGTTACAAGGTGCGGGAAAAGGATTTATGATGTAATATTATTAGTCGATTACGATTAAGATCAGGGTGTTAGTTTCGAACCAAATAATTAAAAGTTTATTTGAATATTATTAAAAATAGTTAATAAAAAGGATGCTAGGGGGAATTATTACATATATATATATATATATATAGTGGTAGTAATGAACTCGATCTGTTTTCATTTTTGTACTCGATTAGTTTTTAAGTTAAAATTCCTCTGACCTGACATCTCTCTCTCTCTATATATATATCTATATAAAGGAGAAAAGCGACTGACTCACTCACTCACTCACTGACTAATCACGATATCTCCGGAACTATTAAATCTACAGACTTGAAATTCGGTAGGTAGGTTCCCTCCATGGAGTAGACGTCAGCTAAGAACGGATTTTGCAAAGTTTGAACCCGAAGGGGGCGTTACGGGGTTTAAGGGGGCGTTATAGATAATTATTTCCGTTACTAATCTATTAGATGTACAGTCGTGAAACTTGGTTTCAGATTTCTTTCATAAAGTAGAGATTCCCTACATAATGATTTTTACGAAAATCGACCTGCAAGGGGCGTTGAGGGCGCTTAAGGGGCGTTATACATAATTATTTTTATTTTTAACCTATTAAACGTACAGTCTTGAAATTTGGTAAGCGGATTCCTTTCATAGAGTACAGATCCCCTACAGAATGGGTTTGTGAACTTCGACTCCCAAGTGGCGTTGTAGAGAATTAAGTGGCGTTATAGGAAATTTACTCCTTTTTTAAACTATTAGACGTAAAAGCTTTTAGCTCGAAAGCTCGAAATTTAGTGAGCTGATTCCATTCATTGGGTAGAGCTCCGCTATAAGATGCGATTTGTGAAAATTGTTTCCTAAGTGGCGTTGCGAGGGCTTAAGGGGCGTTATGGATAATTATTTCCATTTTTAAACTATTAGACGTACAGTCTTGAAATTTGGTAAGCGGATTCTTCATAGAGTACAGATCCTCTACAGAATAGTTTTGTCAAAATCGACTCCCAATTGGCGTTGTGGAGAATTAAGGGGCGTTAAATGCAATTAACTCCTTTTTAAACTATTAGACGTAAAATCTCGAAATTCAGTAAGCAGATTCCATTCACTGAGTAGAGGTCTGTCATAAGATGGGCTTTTAGAAAATTGTTTCCTAAGTGGCGTTGCGGGGGCTTGAGGGGCCTTATAGATAATTATTTCCATTTTTAAACTATTAGATGTACAGTCTTGAGAAAATTTGGTAAGCGGATTCCTTTCATAAAGTACAGATCCCCTACAGAATGAATTTTGTCAAAATCGACTCCCCAAGTGCCGTTGTGGTGAATTAAGGGGCGTTATAGGCAATTAACTCCTTTTTAAACTATTAGACGTAAAATCTTGAAATTGAGAAAGCTGATTCCATGCATTAAGTACAGATCTGCTATAAGATGGGTTTTGTGGAAAATCGTTTCCAAGTGGCGTTACGGGGCTTAAGGGGCGTTATAGATAATTATTTCCAATTTTAAACTATTAGACGTACAGTCGTCTTAAAATTTGGTGTTTAAATTCCATTTCATGGTGTAGAGATCCGCTACAAAATAGTTTTGGGGGAAATTGATCCCCAAGAGTGACTGAGGGGGATTAAGGGGCGTAATAGATAAATATTTCCACTTTTCAACTAATAGAACCACCTGCTTGAAAAATAGAAGGTATGTTCCATTCATGGAATAAAGTTCCTTTTACAAAGATTTATGCGAAAATGGACCCCAAAGGAGTGGGATTGCGAGGGATTAAGGCGTGTTATAGAAAAATTCCTGTTTTGAATTTAACTCATTTACTTGAAATTTGTCGAGCACTTTTTTCTTTAGTTGAATAGAGTTCCACTACGAATGGATTTTTACGGAAATCAACTCCAGGAGGAAGCGGGGAGAGTTGGGGCGTATTGATACACACAAAATTCCCGTTTTTGAACTGCTAAGACTATAATAATAAAATTTGGTTTGCATGCTTCTTTTGTTGAATTGGAATCCACTAAGAATGTTGTCAACGAGGTATTTATGATAAAAATTCCGTTTTGCTCTGTTAGATTTAGACTTAAAATTTAGCACGCATGTTTATTTTATGGAGTAGAGATCCACTGAAAGTTTCTTTCAGGAAATCCTCTTGATTATTAGGTTAAGTGAGCGAAAAATATCTTTCTACTTCTATTTTAGATATAAATAGAAATATTTAGATGTTATTATGTTCTCTTTATATTGTTATTATGTTCTCTTATGTTCTCTTTATATCAAGGGGTGAGAGTGTAACAGCTATAAATATATTTTTCAATGCAATCGAACATAATGCTAGATATCAATAATTAATCTATATGTAAAACAGTATACATGTATACAACATCGTGAAATACCCAGTAAAGCAGGTCGGTAACGGCTAGCGTATATATATATATATATATATATATATATATATGTGTGTGTGTGTGTGTGTGTGTGTGTGTGTGTGTGTGTGTGTGTGTGTGTGTGTGTGTGTGTGTGTATTTTGCCAACCTTATGTGTTCATATATAGTCATACATAGCTTTGATTTTTAAATAAATGATTTTATTTTGTTATTTTAACAGTGATACCAATTCTGTCCACCTACAACAAAAAAACTGCAAAAAAATTTTTAAGCTTATCCCTAAATAGCCAAAACTTTAAAAAGTGAAGAATAATAACAAAGATAAATGAGCGATAGCAATTTCTCAAAAAAAAAAAAATGCTCCATTGGATTTAATTTTTTTATAACAGTAACTTTGATCCCAGCCGAATTATTTTCCAATCATTTAGTACTCTTATAGAAAATTCCTTTGTGGCTTTTTATGGCTCAATCTTTTAATTTCATTTAGTTCTTACTATGGTATTTCTTTAAAGAAAACAGAAAAAAAGTTGTCACGGCAACCTGAAAAAGCGGTCAAGGTATCGGATCGTGGCTTGGATATTACGGGTTCGATTTCAGTACCCCTAAAGAACCACCATGTAGGGGAGCGATGCACGTTAAATCTGTCGAGAGCTCAAACTTCCTCCCGTTGGTGTGGTGTGGTGTTGTTGTTAGGAGAGGGTTGCAGCTCAGAAGTTGTACTCGTCACTCGACCGTGGTTCCACTTACGCGGTCCGTCACCACACGCCCTCGCGTTGCTGAACAGTGCAACGTTAATAATCACTCACGCACTCAGTTTATGAAGAAAAAAAATTCCAGATAAAATTTCTTGCACATTGCAATTATTATTATTTATTATACAATAAAAGTACTACTTAAAAGGTCTTTAATTTTTTTTTAAATACGAATTTAAAACTTCTCCCACTGAAAAAGTTCGAAGTGTTGTTTTTTTCCTAAAAACTTTCAGTTTGTTTTACGTTTAAATGTAACACATATTTTACTGAAATATCACTTAGAATTTTACGTAATATAAATACACGAAAAAAAAAAACCCGGTGTTAAATTATAATTAGAAAAATGACGAATACTTTGAAAACATTTTTTTTATGTATGAAGCATACATATAATAAATTACTCTTAAAATAAATTTCTTGAATATTCAGCGAACGTTAAATATTTTAACATTTTTTTTACCTCATTTGCCTTCCAGTAACACTCACGATGACTTTTAGTATTAATTATATACTAATGTTTCATAAATAACCTTAGTCTTCTAATGTATTAATACACGTCTTATCTCCATAGACATCGTGTAAACATCATTAATATTCACTCTTTGCATTTCGAAGAATTTGCATACTTTTATTATTGTTATACAATATTATTTTTAAGGATAAATAATAATAGTCGGAAGAACAAAGTGGAAAAAGTTTATTTCTAAAAAAATAAATAAATAAGCAATTAATTATGCAGAACCTATTTATTAAGCGCATTAATCTTAAACACCTTAAGCTTATTAAGTTTAATTATTTTGCTTCGTTCTTTTATTTTAAGCGATATAATAACACTGATACTTTGTGACAATTTGATTTTATGCATAAAAGGTATCCGAAACTTGTTGAAAAATGACCAAATTCAGTCAAGATAGATACTTGATATTTTTGTTTTTTATTTAATTGAATAGAGCTATCTTTTGGTTTTACAAAACATATTTTTTTTTTTCTACACTTCCTACAATCAATTTTATTAAGCTTAAGTTCGTAAAACCGGAAGTGGGTTCTTTGATCTACCAGAAATGGGCATTTAAATTGTTCGGATTGTATCATGGCGAGTCTGATTACTCAAAATATTGCAAATGTATTTCTATAAAACTTTTGAACCTGATATTTATTCTATTTTCTAGAGAATGTACAAAAAATATTTCTTATTGTATAAGTATTTTGAGTTACGGCTTGTTACTTAAATAATGGTCTCTTAAAAATGTGATTTTCTTATAATGTTTACTCAATCAGCTCTAAAATTTTCAAATTTTAATAAAACATTAAAACGTTAGTACATTCTCTAGATAAATACATCTAGATTTTTGGTAATATTTTTACTAATATAAGTTTATTACTTTTCTCTAATTGCTTTGAAGTTTTACAAAAGTATTGGTAAAATTTCCCTTTATAATTGTGATTTTTTGCGAAATTAAGGCAATTTATTTTAAATATTGATGGTTAAATATTAGTATTTGTTGGTATTTCATCCTATATAAAAAAGACTTTATAATGTTTAAATATGTTATTTTGTCAAAAAAAGTACTTCGAACGAGATCGGATTTCTTAATTCACAATAACTATTTTTAATCTACTCTAATTTGAAATGTATTTCTTACATAAATACAAACCCGCTTAGTATTTGTTATGATACTTACGTGATTAGCAGAATGCTGACTGTCTGGTTTTTAATTCTATTATTTATATTGATTAAATAGATAGATATTGCATAAAAGATTTTCTGACTTCATACAATTAAACTTTTATAGCTTTGTTTGATGAATTAATATTTTATCTAGATATCTAAACATGTAAAAAAATATTTTTATTATTCTTGCCCGCTATTCAACACAGCGTTAGAATCGCGCATTAGAGACAGCAGATTAGACCAAGGAGGCCCCTTATGGAATACAATTATGGAATGTCACTACAATTGTTGGTCTACGCAGATGATATGGATGTTATTCAAAGGTCAGAAATGGCAATTAAAAAGGCTTTTATAGACCTTAAATCTGCTATCACAAAATATGGGCTTCGCTTTCAATGAGAATAAAACGAAATTTATGGAGATCTCATAATGATGGTAAATTATTCTAATCCTTTGAAAGCATAAATGATTACACTTATGAAAAAATGGATGAATTTAAATATCTTGGCACAATAAATAATCATAAAAATATGTAATATAAAAATAAAAATTTTTAAATCAATTCCTGCTAGAAAACAACAAAGAAAATTTATATATATATATATATATATATATATATATATATATATATTTCGTTACTTTTTATTGAATTATTACAATTAATATAAATATTGTATATACATATGGCAGAACAGTATTAAGGGCAATTAACTTCTATTAATTATTTTTAAAGTATCGTATTGTCATCCAAAACAATCATGTGTATAAAATTTTAGTTCAACTGAATGTCTTAAGAGATGAGAAAAAAACAAGTTTTTAAAGTTTTGACCCATGTCACTAAAAATGAAGCCATTGGGACTATATATGTCATTCTTTAAATAGTTCATTTCGGTCAATTAATATAATTAATTATAATTAAATTATCATATTGTCACCCCAAACTATATTATGCATAGAAAATTTCAGATTAAATGAGAGCTTTAAAAAGTGAAAAAACCTTTCAAAGATTTGACACAAGCCCGCCAAAATGGTCGCTAAGTAGCCAAAAATAATGCCAACGTGAGTGTATCTGTAATTCTTTGAATAATTAGTTTAATCAAGTAATTTTTAATAATTATAATTAAATTACCTTATTGTCATCAAAAATAAATGCGTATATCAAATTTCAGCACAAATGCGTTCTTTAAAAAAGTATTTTATTAACGATTGAAGATTGGAACCAGGTAAATATATAAATAAATAACTATATAGAGGGATTGAACTAATAGTAGGAATTGAATAAAATAAGAAAAAGTTGATAACAGAATCCAATTGTCTAATAAAGGCTTCTGGGTCTAAGAAGACAGTTAAGATATAATTTAATCAGCCGCAAAACTAAATTAAAAACTTTCAAAATAATAACATTTCCGACCTATTTCTTTTCAAGTAAAACATAGACCTAAAACAAAGATATGGGTGCTCACACTGGACATATTTGAGAGAAAATTCTCAGAGCTATCTTCGGCCCAGTGTAGGAAGGAAGGCTAGATATAACTTTTATACAGGTTCATCGGCAACCACACAAATCACACAAGCCAATCATAATAACAGATTAAGATGGCTTGGTCATATTTAGGGAAACTCGGAAGATAATACCATGAAGATCTTGACATTTAAGAAACCTGAGAGAAATTCAAGCTAAAAGAGAACCACCAACAAGATGGTTGGATGACATTGAAAAAAAGTCTTAAATAGAAAATTAAAAGTTGGAGAAGAATTGCTAATGAATTTGCTACGCAACATTTTTTTAAAGAATGCAAAAGATTTATTGAAAACTGTTGAACATTTATAAACAAAAATTATATCATTTTGTTAAGCCATCGACGTATGTTTGCTACATCAGTGTCGAAATTTCAATAGCCGCTCCTCTGTTTCCATTTTTTTGAAGTGATAACTTCTATAGACGCGTTTTTCTGGAGAGTAAACTTGAATGAAACGTTTTAAAAAGCCAAGCATTGTTACGCTTGGGTTTGTAACGTTTATAACAATGATAACAATACTACTGAAATGTAGCAATACTATCGTAACAATACTACTAAATGGTAACAATTCTATTCGTAACAATACACTTGAACCATTTGAGTTGTATGAGTCATGTATCGAAGAAATTTGTGAAGTGAAATGTAGAGCAGAAAATGGACAAATAATTCTAATGGTTACCATTTATATTTCACCAAATCAAAATGTAGAAAATTAACGAATTCATTCACAAAAATTTAGTTGCCGTCACTGAAGCCGGGTCAACTCTTCTGAACAAATTGCCTATTATTTTAAGTGAGGATTTTAATGCAGATTTTTCAAAAGACAAATTAATAAAGCCTTTAGTAGATTTTTAAAATCAAAATTCAATTTAGTTTTGTCAAAAGATCCAAATGAAAGCATAACAAAGTACGGAACAACGCTTGACGGAGGTGTTTTAGATATTTAAATATAATTTTGAATCTAAAGTATTTATAACCTATTTCAGCTACCGTAAACCTATTGTTTCCTTCTTAGAATACAATTAATTCACAAATATGATTGCATATTTTGCAAAAATAAATATTACTTTATGAGTACAGGCACATGAATAAATAATTTTTTATGACAATTCTATCCCCTTGTTTTTATTCACTAAACTAATCCCTGAAATAACATTACAAAACTTGAAGTTATCGTTTCTGTCATGTGGTCAAAAAGAACACACACTTTTTTTGCACTTAACATTGCCTCCCTTTTCATACTTGCGTCATAGTACATTCCTCTTGAGAATATTACCGATATCTTTGAAGTTTGGTTGATTAAAAAAAATCGTATACGAAAAAGAAAATTCCTATAAACTGTTACGTAGATCCGGATTCATGGATTTCATGCACATCGCAAAGAAAATAAGCAGTTCTTTAAGAGCGATGTGAATTTATTATCGAAAATCAATCCTTTAAATACAGGATTCAGCAGCAATATTCACAGGGTAAATATCCGAAGGTCTTCACACCTTCGACAGCATTCAAACACAATCACCAGTGTTTAAAAATACACGTACGTAAAGATTATTCACAAGCATAGCCGAGCTAATCGCTAGTCAAAACAATCCTCACTACTCGCTGGCTTAATCAAGACTGATCGCCGTACCGGTGAGCATCTTTCATAGGCGCGACGAAACTTCTAGAAATATAACTGCTCGTGTCATTGAACGTGACACTAGTGGATGGATCTACTACTTTCTAGAAGATTCAGAGGGGTTCGAACTCGCCAACATGGTCGCCAATGACGCCAAAATGGTCACCAAAAATGATGCCAACCTAGCTCTACCACCAAGATTTCGCCAAGTTCTCATTGAATTGCCATTATAACGTACGGGACGGCATTGCTTGTGAATAGTACAATTTTAACATGAAATAAATATAACATAGAGTAATATAAATGCATTAAACACTCAAATACAAATTATTTACACTTTTTTACACAAAATTCGTAACAATACGAACAGACAATGATGTTTAAGATAGACTGGATACTGGAGATAAATTGCGGAATGAGACAAGTCATCGTCGCATGTAACCAGAATGGACGGTCCCATTTTCCTTTTGAAAGGGTGAGAACTCAACCTTCCACATCTTACAAGTGTTTTGTCTGCGATTGTAAGCCGCACACTCCCGATTTCCCTGGAAATGCGGCTTGGATTTGAGTAAATACGGTACAGGGCAATCATTAAGAAACCAAACACAGTTGGTTTAAAACTTTGATTTATTTCAAATAGCACTGATTTTTGTTGTTAGTTTTAAGCTCTGAGAGGAAGATTCTTTCGAGAGAGAGAACTTCTTTGAAAAAAGTATTTAATTAATATAATTCAGACGTACACACATAATATGATGTTGCTAGAAATGATTTCCTCTGTTTATATTATTAGTATCACAAAATACACTTTTACACTGTATATATGTCGCCCAACCAGTATAGTGGTTAGCGACGCTGACTACGCAACCATAGGGACTGGGTTCAAATCCCGGAGAACACATGGATGTTTGTAAATGTATAGTGCCTTTCGGGAGGGGGTACTCTTAAAAGCCGTCGAGCCGCAAGACATCTCGTGTGGTTGGTGGAAGGGGAAGAGAGGTGGGAGACCCTCTGATCCCCCCAGAGTGTTCTCCCTCTGAATTGGGGTGGAACCGAGCCAAATAGTTCTGTCCCCGCATGGTGCTCAAAGCTACGGCTAACGCCCTCGCATAGTCCTTTGCCATGATGAATTTCGTGGGCCTCGATCTGGCCTTTGCCGATCAGGTGGTATTGGTAACAACAATAACAATGTATTTATTCATTAACAAGTCATAGCAGTATTCATAGCGCAGATCGAAAAATGTTAGAATTTTTCGAGTTATAAAAAGCAATTTTTCCTTCAAAAGGTTTTCAGAAAAAAGTGGAGACACGAGAAAAATATTGAGTAAATGTTTGTTTGTAATAATTTTCTTAAGTTGATTTGCAATTTAAGAAATCTTAAACATTGCTAAAATTCATATATATATTATCTTGCGTTAATAGTAAAAGTTCGCAATATATTTTTATTATTATTATTCAATTCCTACTATTAGTTCACTCTCTTCCTATATATATATATATATATATAATTAAATTTAAACAATATATATATATATATATGTATGTATGTATGTATATGTATCTTGTTTAGATTTAATTTTTAACGTTAATAAAATACTTTCTATTCATACATTTTTCAAACTTGTAGTGGTTTACATTTGATGTTAGTACAGTTTTTTTTCAAATATTAATTAATTAATGAAATTAAAAAATGAATAAATAGCAAGAAACAGAAATAATAGTCCAACACCATATATAGAAAAGAAAATCGATTTCTATTTTTACACTTAAAGTATGATTCTGTCCTATGTATATACATATTTACATTAACTGTAATTATTTAATAAAAAATAACTCAAATAAAATTTTTTCTTTGTTTACCTAAGTAGGAATTGACTTTAATTTTTTCATATTACTTCCTATTTTTATTATTTTTAGGTTAAACTGTATTATTACAACAGACATTTGCAATGCTCTTTGAAAGGGATTAGATTTTCATTGAAAACTAATTAACTATCTATTCATTCAGAACTTTACTTTGGTTTTAAAGTTTACACAAATGTATACACATTATTTTGTAGAAATATTTTCAGAAAAAGGAAATTTTACCAAATGAATTAAAGGAATTTAAAGCTAAATAATCCAAATAACATACGTTTCATAAATAATTAGAAAGCTAAAGCACATGGGATTTTATTAATAAATAAACCAGAAATATATCTATACCTTCTGGGTCTTTCCGAATGTTTAAATATTTTCACGAAACTAATTGGGTTCTACCTAAACATCTTCTTATTAGTACGAGTTTCCCTTTAGGGTTGAATGCTTAAATAATTCTTAATATGTTCAATGTGGAAACTGAAGCTTTATTAAAAGTAAGCGATATCAAACGTAATAAATTAATTTTAATAATTATTAGATACAATTTCCATGAAACACTTAAATAAAAGATATATCCATGCATTTGTTTGGTTTCTAAAAGTATAAATCACGCACTCTTGAACTCTCATCAATTAATTGTGTGTGTGTGTGATTAATGTTTAAATCTTTCAGAATCAAATTATTTTTACTCTCACAGTATATAAAAATGATATATAAAATTCATAATCGTATACTAACTTGCCATACATTTAATAAATAAAAGTAATAAACATAAAACCTTCCCTTACAGCCTATACCACTGGGCTACAATGCATACACATAACGTAGTACGATCTAAAAATTCGGTGACTACAGCTGTTGCTAACGACGAAATTAAGTACCTAAATTTAAACCACTTCAAAAGGATTCTCCCTCCCCTACCCTACCAAGAAAAGTTGGTTTAGTTCATGTCATGTGACAAAGCCGCACGCTCAGCTGTTATCTTCCGAAACTATTTAGATTTGTTCTACGATATAAGAAATATGACTTTTCTTGAACAGCGGTGAACATAAAATTCGCTTACCACGCTTAGATAAAACACCAATGGAGACTTTAGAAATTCTAAGTAAGGTGTATGGTGAATCTTCCATTGCAAAGTACCATACCAAGATTTACGAATGCATCTGCGTTTTAAAGAGAGCAGTGAATCCACATCGAAAACGAAAGACGACCGACTTCAAGGAACGCGGAAAATGTTGCGTTGGTGTCTGAATATACTCGAAAAGATCATCGTCAGACGTTTGCACAAACCACTGAAGATACACACTTCTCGAATAGGTTGTTTGCGGGAATCTATTCGTCGTAAGCTGCCTCAGGTCTGGCAAAGTGGCGACTGGCACTTTTTGCATGACAACGCACCAGCACATCGATCCCAATTGGTAAAAGAATTCCTCACCAATACTCTCACTAACGTGCTTCCACGTCCCCCCTATTCACCCAGACTTAATCCCATGTGTGTGTGTGACTTTTACCTGTTCCCCCAAATAAAAAAAATCATTTGCGGGGATGCCGTTTTGTGTGATCAGATGAGGTGAATGGAACATTGCAGGAGGCGGAAAAATGGCTTCCAGACGTGCTTCTAGAAGGAACGCTGGCAGAAGTGTATCGTCGCCCCAAGAAGACTACTTAGAAGGTGGGTGTGCTTCGATGCTGTGAACTATTCAGGGTAAGGTTTCGTTCACCTTGTCCCCGAGCTTTTGGATCTTACTACGTATATACAAACTTTTTTTTATCATAGTTTATTGTTTCTCACAATAACAAATAAAAAAATCCAAATAGTTAAATTTATTCCATTAATATTAAATTATAAATGTTATATACTTTAACAATCGTCCCGATTTTCTCTGTAAACTTTTAATTGTACATGATTTTTTTTTTATTTTTAATAGCAATATCAATACAAAAACAAGGACTTGAGTTCGTATCTGTAAAAATATAAGCTCTCTAAACGGTTCCAAAATACTTTCATGTACTTCACCTGTCAGCAAAACTGCTTTGTACTCTTCGTGGGCAATTAATTGCCTATTCACATGAAATTTCTCTAATCTGTAGTGTTTACACTGTAAGTACACATCATTTTATGCTGATATTTAAAAACTAAATTACTATAAAGCAGCTTCAAGCAATAATGAAAGTAATTAAAGCGCGATTTTATTTTTCTTCCGAAATAAATTCGAGGCTTGCCTTAAGGGTCTCTAGCCTCGATGACTCGATATAAGTTTTGATAAAAAAATAATTATGTACTTTGAATTTTATCGGAGAATTTTTTTCCCACCATAATTAATTCGGTTGATCAATGGGGTAATTAAAAAATCGAGCAAATGCTTCAGCAATTAGGAGCAGCTAATGACAATCATCGTAGTTTATGAAGTTTTTTGTTGTTGTTGGAGTTCTTTTGCTGTTAAGTATTCTTTTCATCGTCAAATTTTGTTTTGGACAGTAAATTATGCTTATTTAGTGTGGATGTAGGAAAAAAATACGTACTTGCTTGTAATATTAGATTATTCTAAGGTCTTCTGAAGTAAGCATATATTTAACGAATTATTCATCACGAAAAAGAATGTTTCTGACATAAAAAGTAAAAACTTGACTAAAGTAATTACTAATTTTGATTTTTAGAGAAATAATAAAAATATTAATCTGAAGATAGTGTAACTCTCTACTGCTTAAAATTAGAATATATATGTTTGTTTTTTTAATTTGGTATATATATATATATATATATATATATATATATATATATAATTGAGGTAATATTTTTTTTGTATTTAATTGCTTGAACTAAACATGTTTTATTCTTTAGTGAAGTAAATATATATTACTAGCAAAGGCTGTTAGTACTACCAAAGGAATTAGAAAGAAAATAATTCATTTTGTTTTGCATTATCCTTTTATTTTATGTTTTGTGTTTTATAATTCTGTTCAATAAACACAATACAAAGTATTTATAAAACATGGTATTCTTAGAGAGGATTAGTTAAAATTTTCCTTACTACTTCATAAAAATTTTTAAAAAAAAAACATTATTTTGAAATCTTGCGATAAACAACTTTTTGCATGGGTAAGAACAGCCTTTTTTCAGAGAAAATATTCACAAACTATTACAAATTGTTACAAATATTTTCTTTGTAGAACACTTTTTATTTAATTGAATTTGTTTTAAATTTCAAAAATGCATAAAACTGAACTTAAATAAATTTTAAATAAGTTAATTCATCTTTTGTAACTCATTTCGAATGTTTCTAAAACTGTACATATTTCTTCGTGTGTAATTTCATAAACTTCTGCGTGGATATTTTTTACCTCTATATTTTAACTCATAATTAAATAGTATTTTATTCAATACCATAATTAATATACTCGGTGCATAGTAAAAAGAACTTCGTGTTAATTTTAGAATTTTAAACAGTTCATTCTCCAAAGCATAATGTGTAAGCTGATTTAGGATTTTCATTTTATTTAGAGTTCCCTATTGTTTTCCCTTATTAATACACGACATCTTTTATAGTTCATCCAATGCAATTGTTTTAAAAAACAATGTAGGTTTGTATTTTAGTGCCTGATTTCTCATAAAACATTATTGCATTTATGTATCAAACTCAAATCATCAACCAACTATAAAATCTTTTTTGTATCTTTAAATTCATTAAAATGCATGTTTTACAATTTCATTATAAACTTAATATTCAACAATTTCATTAAAATGTGCACTTCATTATTTCATTAAAATTTATGTTTCACAATTCCTTTAAATGTATTGCTTCGCAATAAAACACATTCCATAAATTATTAACCTGCAGTTAAATCGAATTTTATAATTGTTGAATAATTTTCCTTACTATGTGGGAAATTTTACTGATAATCCATTTTTTGGTGCACTTAAAATTTTTCTCAGTTTTAAATATTTATCTAATGTCCAAAAATATTATCCGTTCTTAAATTGAACAAAAAAATTAAACATGGATAAATCATATAAGAACTGAAATGAAATTAGGGGAATTTCAGCCGACTACGGAAAAATTAGCACAATTACTTTTTAAATTCCTACTATTAGTTCAAAATCTCCCTATATATATATATATATATATATATATATATATATATATATATATATATATATATATATATTGTTCAAATTTTCAATCGTTAATAAAATACATTTTCAAGCACTCGATTGAGCTAAAATTTTACATACACGTTTATTTTGGATGGCAATACGATAATTTAATTATAATTATTAAAAATGAATTGATTATTAAAACTAATTTTTTAGAGAGAATTACGGATACAATTAAGTTGGCTTCATTTTTAGCGCCTTGGGTAAAAACTTTAAAGGATTTTTTTTCTTGCATTTAAAAGCATTCAGTTGAACTGAAATTTTATATACACGAATATACAATACGATACTTTACTGGTAATTAATAAAAATTACTTGCCGCTTAATATTGTGATTCTGTCATATGTATAGACATATTTATATTAATTGTGTGTGTAATTATTTGATAAAAAGTAACCAAAATAATTTTTTTTGTTGACCTAAGTAAGAATTGACTATTTTTTTATATTATTTGTGTAAAATCATATAACAGATATTATTTTGGTAAACGGTAAAATAATGTTTTTAGTACATCCATATATACACATAATGAATAAATTAAGCATACATGCGCTTCTTTATACAAATATTTTTAAGTTATAAGAGTAATTTTTTAATAAATTATATATATATATATATATATATCGAAATTAAATGTCTCACATATGATTCTGCTGAGTTTCTTCGATTATACACCAATGCACAAATTGGGAAAAAAAAGTGCAATAAATCATAAATATTCAACGTTTTAATTCCCCCAATCGATTTTTAAAACGATCACTATGTAAAAAAATGTAAATGAATTATAAATAAGAAATTTTAAATTTATCATCATTTCTCATAAAACAAATAATTTTGAACGAAAAATTCAATCGAGAAAATTATCTATTCTCTCTTTAAGAACACTCCTCAAAGCGTAGTTCTCAAGCTAATTGATTTTTTCCCAAATTAATGAGTAATACAAATTGCCAAGACTAAGGCAAAACATGTTTATTTGCCAAATGCATAATATTTATATTTTAAGTTTACTTAATACATTAATCGAATTAAAAGATGAATTAAAAATAACACATACGAAGATAAATTGGGTCATTATATTTTTTTCATTAAGAGGAAAAAAATTATAATGATCATTTGGTAGCAAAAAGAATGTTTCCAGATTTATTTTAATTGATTTATTTTTGCTTTATGTAACATATAATTTAATTTAATTCATTGGGCATTCAATGGTATTCCTATATTGTCACTAAGAAGTAAATAAGTTGATATTTTAATGTGACTTTTTCTTCATGTATAAAAACAAGATACTCTCAGACGATTCATTATAATTGTTTAAAAAGATTTTGTTCTATTTTAGAAAGAAATTTGATACATACAAATAATAACAAATTTAAAGTAAAATTTCTTGATTTTGAAATACAATTAATAGAACAAAGTAATTAATACTAATATTTACGACAAAAGAGATAATTTAAATTCAATCTCATTAAAGACAGCATTAGGAAATTTATATATATTTATTAAAATTCAGAAAAATTATTATTAATTCCAGACAAAACAACAAACTTCTAGTTTTAAAAAGTTCAAAAAAAATTATAAAATCATAAAAATCTTATTAAATACTGTTTAGTTCAAAAACACTCCATTAATTTCATTAATAGTTATTTACATAATGAAATACTAAATTTTATGGATTAAATTCTTATTTGAAGATTAATAGTTTATTATTATAGAATATATTGTACATTTTTATATTTCCAAATTAGATGCGCTTTTGATTACCTACATATTCGATTCCCAGAGAGCGTAACAGTAGCATTTAAAATTAAGTATTCTAAAATTATTTTAGTACTAATAATTTTATACTTTTTTTGTTCTACGATCAATAGTTCTATAATATATTTGAATAAAAGTTTGACACACACACGCACTCTCCTTCCCTCATATGCAAATTTTTCTTACATCATATATTCAAATATATTTCTTGTAAATAATTGTATGCATTTTGTTTAAACTTGATATATTCTTTAATGTAAAAATATTTAATTATTTGATTTCATTAAATGTTAGTTATTAGAAAAAAAAATAAATACAAAATTATCGCTTGATGTTTAAAATTTAGATGACATAATCAAAAACAATTAGAAGAATAAATTTAATTGAAGCATATTCAATTTTCAATGTTTGAGCCTTTAGTGAATAATTGTTTACTTTAATTAAAGTTGTTAATGAAAGTAAAAGTTCAATTAACACTAAATAGAGTAAGCATAAAATTAAACATCCTAAACAAGGAATATCTGCTCAGCGGATCACGTTTTGAATGTTAAAATACGAAAGAAACCATAAAATAATAAAGGAAAATAAAAATCAGAGGGGTTATAATATTAAAAATTCTTTGTTAAATTCAGTATCAATTCATTTTAGAAACATTTAATGAACGAAATAAGAATACCTTCAATAAAAATCTCCAATATTACATAAAACCCATTCCAATAGGATTTCTATTGCAAAATTACTTTTTATACATTGTTTTGGTTCAAAGAATGTTTATCAGTAATAAGCAAAATATTCGAGGCAAATTAATTCCAACAATGACAAAAAAAAAGATGCTATGTTAATTAGAATAGCCAGTCAAATAAAAAACTAACATTAATCAATCAAATTACGCAAGCATTTTCAGACTTAAGCAGGTTACGTGGTGTTCAGTGTTTTGTTGTAATCGTTAACTATATGCAAAAGAATCGCTAGGAGGCAACATGTAACTTCCGCTGGAGTGTATTGAAACCTTTGTGTTTCACTATCCTTCATCCGCATAACTGCTGATTAAAAGTCCTGCAATTCGCTTACCTGTGCCACCGTTTCTCACTTAGGCGTGTATATGCGGTGTATTGGGAGAAAGGAAAATGCTCAAATAAGCAAACTGCTCTGTGAAATAAGTAAATACTTCACAAAAACTATCTTCATTTAATTGCATTCCAAAGCTTTCGGAATACTTTTACTCATTGCACAGCAAAGAAAATGACGTATTTTGGAAAGACGTATATATACGTCCGGACACTTAATGCAACGCTTGAGTGAGACGAATATATACGTCGGTGACGGTCAAGGGATTAAAATTTGGAAATCCTACAAAGAAAGGGGTAAGCAGTCTAAAAAAGAACGCAAGTAAATCTTTGTGAGCGTTGCATGTTGCATTTTGATTCTTTGTTTGAAAGAACACCCAACTTTATTCAATGATTGAGCGTGTGATTTACGTATCAAATATTAAAAAGAATATGGATTAAATAGTTTTAAGTATAGCCAAAAAAATTACAGTTTTTTTTTTTTTGTCAAGCTATTTTTTAAGTATAAAAAAACTATATTCAAAACTTGTTGCAGATCCAAGGATTTATAAAGACCAGGGTGAAACAAATTTTTAATTACTGAAAAAAAATTAACTGCATTATATTTTACTACCATCTACGATTATAAAGGATAGTTCAAAGAAAAGCGTGAATGCATTTTTATTCATTTAAAGTGGAATTTGATGGTTTGAGCAACTTGTGGATTTCGGTGCTCCATGCAGTGGAAGGGTGAAACACAAAGAGTTACAAGAAAAATTTGTTGAACGGGTTCAGTTAAAAAACCATTTATCGTATTTAGTTATTATTTATTTTAAGTTATTTTACATATTGAATATCATCTTTTTCACACATTGAATTATCTTTTTTCAGTTATTTATTATTACGTTTATGTAATAACTATTTTTCCTTTTCCACAAGGAGTTCTTAAATGTGAATATATTTTAAGAATAGTATTGGTTATGCAAGCCTTAGTTACTTCAGGTTGATATTTGACAAAGCAATTGAGTTAAAAGAGTTATTTAATGTTAATTTAGAAGGCAAACTATGCAGTATAATACTTCTATGAGTAGTTTGTGAATTCATTGACTTGTATTCTTTGTTATTATAGGTGCATTCTTACCGTTTTGTCAATCCATACTACTTAGACCCAAGTAGTAAAAAAAAACAAGATTTATTTTAAACTAGTCTTTGCTGTGTGTTTCGTTATTTACTATGATTATAATATAATACGTTTAAGTTATCTAACTCCCAGCCAAAAGCTTTCAACTGCATTAAATAACATTATTATGGCGTTCACACCCCTCCCTAGATTCGATTTCTCCAAATACTATTGTTAACGAATCTGTACTAAAAAAATGCTTACCGAATTTCAACTTTGTAGGTCTTATTTAAGAAAAGATAGAAATTTTATCTATAACGCACCCCACAATATTCTTCTAGAGTCAATTTCCTCAAACCCCTTTCCTTGTGAAACTCTACTCACCAAAATAAACCTGATTACCGAACTTCAAGTCTGTAAATCTAATTGTTCTGGAGATCTCACAATGAGTGAGTGAGTTGCTCTTATATATATTTTAAGATGTTTATCAAAGTAATGGAAACACCGTAGATTTATATTCAGTCATTTATAAAAATAATGTAGAACCACCTGTGGCATGTAACACAGCTTGCATTTGCCTAGGAATCAAATTATACAAGTGTCGAATAGAGTTTAGAGAAGTATTGTACCATTCTTAAGGTATCCGACTACGTTCGGAACCGTGATTTTCTAAAGCACATAAATGGATAATTTTCATGATATTTAGTGTCACTTAGATTAGAATATATGCATAAAATTGTTTTAAGGACATTTTGACAAAAAAAATTTATTCAAATACAATATTTTAGCAAAAAATTAACTTAGAATAATCTTTTTTTTTCGAATGTTCTCCTTTTGTGAAAAATGCATGTATTAGAATAATATTTTGCCTGTATATAGCTCAGATCTCTGTTCAGTGGCTCATCTAGAATTTTTGAAATATACAACTTAAAAGTGGATTTATTCATATTTTACGGTAACAGAGGGGAGCAATTTTAAGAAAAAAAATACGAATAATTATTTGAATTGGTGGTAACTCTGAAAACAATGTGAATTTTTCAAAAGTTTTAGTTAAGCCTCCGTAAAGAGGTCTGAGCTATATACAGGCAAAACATGTTTATAATAGAACCATTTTTCACAAAAGGAGAACATTTGGAAAAAAGATTATTCTTAGTTAATTTGTTGGCAAAATATTATATTTAAATACATTTTTTTTTGTCAAAATGTCCTTAAAACAATTTTATGCATGTATTCGAACCTGAGTGACACTAAATATCATGAAAATTATCCATTTATGCGCTTTTTGTAAAATCATGGTTCCGAACGTAGTCGGATACATTAATGGAGATATTGTGAAAATTGTGGGAAAGATAGGATATAGCTTATAATAGACTATAACGGTACAATTATGTTGAGGTCATGTGACTGTGATGGTCAAAGTAGATCTTTAACTTCATCATTTGTTCCTCAAACCATGATTGGACTAGTTCCGCTGCATGGATAGGTACATTATCACCCAGAAAAAATTCCATCTCCTACAGGAAACAAAATTTGCATCATAAGATGGACTTGGTCACTAAAATTTCTCTATACTTTTCCCCAATGATCCTTCCTATCAGAGTTACCATTAGCCCAGCAGAAAATCACTACAAGGCTGTTGCTATCATGACATATACACCTCCATGCCTGACAGTTGGAAGGAGGAGACAGCCATGGTCACCAGTACTGTTGTAGGAAAAAGCGTGAACGACGATTCGTAAGACTGTGACGGGCTCACGCGTCTTTTCATTAACATGTCCTTTCGGGTTCTTTGGGACCAGAATTAATGACAACTCTTTTTCAACCAAACCAGGAAGTGAAGCGTGATGGAAAGTTACAAATTAGGAAGCTCTTAAATAACAAAAGTTTAGAGTAAGCGGTGTGGAATTTGAGGAATGATATGATAGTCCGTGATTCAAGTGTGAAGAGGATTTGAGAGGTTAAGTGACAGCCAACAGAAGTTATCCGTGACACAGAGCCCTAGGTCAAGGTGCATACCATTGCACGCCAGTGAACTGCAAATTCAAATCGTATTAAATAGAGTGATACTTCGTGGGACGATAAAGGTAGGAGTGACTATTTAAATATTCGGATCCGTGATCGCATTTGAATTCAGCTTATTCGAGTTAGTTATTGATAGTGGTCCAAGTTACGTTATTTCGGTATTATAAATAGTGTGTGTTTAGCCACCATAGATTCTCTAACATATCATATTATTATCTAATATGTTAGAGGTTTAAGTTTAAGGTCTTAATAAAGTATTTTAAGATGATGGCAGCTTCTAGTTCTTCATTTTTTTCCTACACCTCTAGCTCACGCTGATACTCCAGGAGAAGGGCACCTGAGGGGGGGGTGCCCTTTCATGATCATATTACTTTCTTACACTTATCAATCGACCAAATTTTGTGAGTGTGACACCATTGAAAACGACGTTTGGCATTAATAATCCGTGATCAGTGACTTTGGAATTTTGCTACTCTTTTGCCACTGTACTTTTTATGAAGGTGACTTCTAATAGTAATCATTGATACTGGGGAATCCAGATACTATACTTTTGTTGCAGTTGCTCGCTTTGTAAACATTATAATCCACTTCAAAGCTCATTGTTCTCTTTAGCTGAGTTTCTCTTTTCATGCGCTATTTTTTTTGGCGAGTTTGTCTTACCGTGTTGTATGTATGGTATCATGGCTTAGACACCTTACTTCAAGAAACACTTAAAAGTTAGGAGGTTTCGATCACACTTATTCTAGCTTGATGGGTTCCCACGATCTGAGAGGTTCACCATTTCATCCTTTTGAGAAAAATAAGACAATAATTACAGACTTTTTGAATAAAACTACCGTATACAACCCCAGGATATATACATTTCCAGTTACAAAAAAAATGCATTTGAATTCATGCGTAGCGCAGACAAAAATGTCACTTTTATTCACAGGTGTGTTCGTTATTTTGATAACCTCCTGTATATACACTCTGTCGCAAAAAAATATATGCACCCAGAAGAAATCAAGCTACAATCACGAAACTCGGCAAGAATGTAGTCTGGTAAGAGATATGCAAATGATTAAAATTTCGAAGCCAATGAGACAAGGCTAAGTGTGCTATGCGCATATTAGTTGCGCAACTGGGAGAGTTTAAAAGCATGAGTACGAGCGCCGTACGGCTATCCAAACGAATCTGATGACTTTGATAGACGATATTGAGACTTAGGATGCCTCCAAGACGTAACCGGCGGCAGTACGATCAGCTGACGGACTTTGATAGGGGCCGTATAATAGGCCTCAGAGAAGCAGGTTGGTCGAATAGACGTATCGGCCGCCACCTCGGTCGGAGCGATATGGTAGTTGCTCGGTGTTGGCAACAGTGGATCACAGAAGGTAGAGTGTACCGTCGCAGAGGGTCAGGACGTCCCAGGAACACAAATGATCGCGAGGATCGTGCAATCAGAAGAGTGGCCACTTCGGCACCAACAACGTCGCTAGCATCGATTCAACGCCACTTACCTCCTTCCAGACATCCAGTGCCATCAAGAGAAACCATAAGGAGACGACTGACCGAAGTTGGCTTGAGGAGCCGACGTCCGCTAAGACGCTTACCACTGACCCCACATCATAGGCAGTGTCGACTGGATTTTTGCCGACCTCGGGCAACTTGGAGTGTGACAGACTGGAGACGTGTCATCTTCAGTGATGAATCCCGATTCAGTCTCAGTGATGATGACCACCGCACACGTGTCTGGAGGCGCACCGGCCAGCGGTCCGATCCGGCATTTATTGTCGAGTGGCATACAGCAATTTCACAAGGAGTGACAGTGTGGGGAGCAATTTCTTGGGACACACGATCATCTTTAGTGGTCCTTCAAGGCACTTTGACAGCTCGCAGATACGTGGACGATATTTTAACGCCGATTGTGCTACCCATGCTATCAAGTCGCCCAGGTGCCATTTATCAACAGGATAATGCTCGTCCACATACTGCGCGACTCTCCCAACAATGTCTTCAAGGATATGACGTCCTTCCATGGCCTGCCAGGTCACCAGATCTTTCGCCAATAGAGCATGCCTGGACGCTGGGAAGGCAACTGCAGCCGTCCCGAGATACAGGAGAGTTAACTGCGCAGATGCAAAGACTATGGCAGGATCTTCCACTGGGAGTCATAAGTGATCTAATTGAATCGATGCCACGCCGAATTTCGGCTTGTATAGCTGCCAGAGGTGGCTTTACTACTTACTGATTTTTAACCTTTTGCAAGCTGTAACCGCTTAATAAAATGATATTTTGTTCTGAATTTTTAATCATTTGTTCATTTTCATATACACTACATGCATACCAAATTTCGTGAATGTACCTCAATTTCTTCTGGGTGCATATATTTTTTTGCGACAGAGTGTATATACAGTCCAACCTCTGTATAACGAAGTCGCTAAATCCCGGAAAAAAGTTCGCTATATGGAAATTTCGTTATATATATAGAGAGAGAGAGAGGTTCATCTCTTTTAATATACTTTATAATAACACAAAACGAATTTTAAATTCATAAGCTTTATGTATTAAAAAAAGTAATTATTCACACATTTTTTTTAAATTAATATATGTTTATTTTATGTATCTTACCTATGAAAAAAGAAAGACAAAAAACTCCAAAGAAAACAAGAAAAAAGAATTTTGAAGAATTCACTGTATTTTCAAAACTAAGAAAATAATTTTATACTAAAATTAATGAATTTTAAAGGCATTTTATAATTTAAAGCATACAAATAATATTTTACATACATTATTTTTTAAAAAGAACACAGGGACACGGGACAAATCCGCTGAGGGTGAAAGAAGATGTTTCTAGTGAACTGAGCATTGAGGGTTAAAGGTCGCACTACTTGGATGAAACGTCCGGAATTCTATTGCTCTCGGTGAGTTAGGATCTAATAAAACCAGTTCAAGATTTATAACCACCATAAAATGAGTTTAAGAGAGAATAACTTAAATTTTTTTCAGAAATACTTTAAGGCTGTTTTCGGCTAATGTTAAAGAATAGGACCCGAATTCGGAATACTTTTTCAAATATAAAAGTACTCAAACATTAATATTGTATTCTGACTTCACTATCCTGTAGAGAATCACTTATTTTACCACACTACTCATTTTTATCCGAAATGACACATTTTTTTCTTTTATAAAATTTGTTTCACATTTTTCTCCTATACCATAATGTAAATGAGCTACCCCCTTACATGTTAAAAGGAAAAACAAATTATTTATGAAATATTTTGAAATTTTAAAAACACTATATTATAGATGAATGCATGAGTTAGATGTCAAATTTTTTTATAAAAATTCAAGCATTTTTTTCAGTCCGAAAATGTGCTCCGCGTTAAGTTCACGCTCTTGTGTATATGGCGAAAATAGCCTTAAAAAGAGAGAACAAAAATTGAATCACAAAAGAAAAAAGTTCGTTATGTAGAAAATGCACTTTGGTTATTAGAGAGGATTAGAGGTGGAGGTTATTTTACGAAGAAAATTGTGAAATGTTCAATGTTCCTGGGAAAAGTTGGCTACATAGAAAAATTCGCATTATGGAGGTTCGTTATGTAGAGGTCCGACTGTATATATATACAAAGTGTAATGGTACAGAGGTTACACACTTTCGGGACAGATATAGTATACCCAGGAAAGCATTTCCGTCCATGCATTACTATATAATTTCCCATCGTCTATGCCTACTCTATATGTCCTGAAAGTGTTGTAACAGCTGTACTGAGACACCATGCCTAGATAGATAGATAACTCTTGAAACACAAGCACATAGCACATATTAATTAAATAAATAGTTCTACAATAGAATGAAACTTCAATTTAAATGTAAATCATTTATTTGGAAAAATTTCTGTTGAAATATCTCAGAATGAAGCACGATAAAAAATTATTATTTTTAAATAAAATAAAAAATATATTTCTCTTATTCATTTCGAAAACGAAATTAAAAGATTTTTTTTCATCCCTTGTTTACATATGTCTCTCCAAAATCGAAAATCCAATAGTTTCGGTGTATTTTAACAAGCTTTCTTTTGAAACCATACTAAATCAAGAAATACGGTATCGAATGGAACTTTTATTATTTTTTTCACAGTAAGCAAAACCCTATTTACTCCGTGGGAAAAAAAAGCAACAACTCGCCTTTTCTGAATAAGTATCATCGATTATATACGAATACCTTTGAATAGTTTAAGGTAATTTCCCTAAGCCGATAAAGCAAGGCGGAATGAAATGACTCCATTATTAAATGCGTGCTTTTATCAATTCTAAAGTAATCCGATTTAAATTTCAGTTTTATTTCTTCGAACAACAGTCTCGGGTTTGAAAATCGCCGAGCCATTGAATTAGTTTACCCATGATCAAAAATATAATGAAACACAGATTGTTGAATATTGTATACTAGTTTTAAATATATGCAATAAAATTAACTCATGGTAGTGTTCTCAATACTCCATAAACTTTGTTAGATATATTCTACACATTCTTTGTGCTATAAACACTATTACAATAAGAGGTGAATATACAATAGGAAATTGTACTACAGACTTCAGAACAAAACTCAAACTGTAGAACTATTGCCTTACACAAATTCTTTTTTACAAATCAGTTACAGAAATAATCACTAGTTAAGCAAACAATGGCAAACGATTTATTTAAGCAAATATAAAATATTCCAATTTCAAACGATTTGTGAAATATGTATAAAATGTATCTTTCACAAAACCGTGGAAAGAAATTTCATTTTTTTCTTGAAATAAAGAATACTAAAATGTTTTAAAAAAGATACTTTTTATTTATTGCTATTAAACAAATTAAGTGTAAGACTATTTTGTTCGTAAGCGCAGACAACCTAAAGAATATTTATTATGTATATTTTTTGTGTGTGATGGTAGTTTTTTTAAAACAATATCTATTTCCATCGATACAATTTTGGGTGCATTATAAAAAAACATGTTTGAATAAATGTTCTAATATAAAAACCCGCAGATGGACAAACTGTAACCTGTGAACAACTCGATCATAATTTTGGAAAAGGAGAAACATCACCCTAAATAGTTTTTGTAACAAACTACCCTATGACTGCAATTAAAGCACGAAGAAAAATTGAAATAAGGTTTTAAAATTTTGCATTTTACTTAAATTCTCCATCGAACTGCAGCTGGAGATATTTCTTGTAATAACTTGAAGTGTACAAATGAAATTTTGTTATGGTATTATTTTTAATTTTTTTACTATTATATAACAGATGTTAAACACTGAGTTTTGAACCAGAAATTAAATCATACTAATTTTATAAAAACAATACGCTTCCAAACTGCATTAAAATAAGAATTTAAATATTTTACTAAACCATTTTTTAAATGATAACCATTATTTAATTTTTCTTCACGTAGTTACTGAAAATAAAAAATAGCTGATTAATGCAATTAGATTTCTATCCTTAAAGATAAAAATTTTAGAATTGCACAAATAATTTAACCCTTTAACGAATAAACGGAGGGAACCGATTGGGGTGGAACAGAATCAAATCGTACTGTCACCTGCATGGTGCTCAAAGCTATGGCTAACTATAGACGTACAACTAGTCCCTTGCCAAAAAATTTACGTGGGCCTTGATCTGATGTTACTGTCGATCGGGTGGCATTAGTAACAACACGACTAAAATAAATATCCCCCCCCCACTTCAAAATTGGTGATAGTCATATT
The DNA here is from genome assembly GCA_019973935.1 of Trichonephila clavipes. Classification (NCBI taxonomy): domain Eukaryota; kingdom Metazoa; phylum Arthropoda; class Arachnida; order Araneae; family Nephilidae; genus Trichonephila; species Trichonephila clavipes. The sequence goes on from BMAU01019666.1 coordinate 930,829, forward strand.
TCATTATAACCCTACCTGCATTTTTTTATACAAAATGTCAAAATAGAGAATATGTCGCAATACATAAACGGAAACGCTTGGAGAAAAAGAATTGCTAAATTATTTGACGCTAATGATAAAACATTCGAATCTCGACTTTGTTATTATTTCAGTTTATTACACCGTGTAATGATATATAATTGGATTTTCTCGCATGTGTTGTTCGCTAAATTTATTTTGTGCAGTAATAAGGTATATTTGAACAAATGAAAACAAATCCCTGATAATACTATAATTTGATTCTAATCGGATAAACTAATTGATCCGAAAAAGCTACACATTGTAATGTATTTTGCCAATTATTATTAATTATTTTTATTCGAAACAAACTAAAATAATCAGTTGCCTGAATAAAAGTTACTCATTCACTCATCACGGTATCTCCGGAACTCCTGGGAATTTAGTCTTGAGTTTTGGCAGTCATATTTCTTTGATGGAGTAGAGATTCGCTAAGAAGGATTTATGTTAGGGACAATGCCAGTAATACAAGGGAGTGATAGTAAAAAATTCCCGTTTTTGAACTATTAGACTACAGACTTAAAATTGGGTGAGAGTATTTCTTTTGTTGAACAGAGATCCGCTAAGATCGGATCTTACAGCAATCGACTGTCATAAGGGTTTAAGGGGCATATTGATTAAAACTCTCGACTTGGACTTCGGCTTAAAACTGTGCAAGCATGTTTGTTTTGTTGAGTAGATATCCACTATAAATGGGATTTCCGAAAATTAAGTTTGGAGAAAGGAGTTATGGGAGCGTGAAAGATCTGTATACTTCATTTTTTGACAATGGATACAAATAATAGATAATTTTTTATCTTTACCTCAAAAATGATATACCGATAAAAAGAATTAATGAGACAAAGGGCTTTTTTTCTTCTTTGTAATAAAAAATGACTTAACAGGGCAAATAAATTCAAACTTGGCCAAAATATCATCGATATAAGCACCAATATATGGGAAAACAAAAATCAGCAGAACTTGCAAACTAAATAAGGTGACTGGTCATTTGACCAGCAAGGCAATTAACCGACGCCCTTATGCGGGAAAAAATGTCTATTAGAGTGAATGATCGTCTCGTCTCTTAACTACAGAACTCTAGCATCGGTGTTTCAAACTTTTTACCATAGTCTTTATCAACCCCTGTAGCATTCTTGAGCTCATCGATGGTCATTGGATTTGGTCTTCGAGCAGCAATTGAGCGTCTAAGTACATTCTATACATGTTCGATGCGATTAAGGTCAAGAGACATCGCAGTCTACACCAATTGTTGAATATCCTCCGATTGGAAGTATTTATCTTCCAACTGAGCCTTGTGTGGGCGTGCGTTATCGTCCATAAAGACGAAATTTGGTCCATATGCTCAGTGGTAAAGTCTTACATAGCGAGCAAGGATCTCGTCTCCGTACAGCTGACACGTTATATATCTATCAAACACATGAAGGTCGGTATGTTTGTCTGCTATGATGTTTGCCAAAGCCATCCAACCGCATTGATCATAGTCGTCCTTTTTGACAATGTTATAGGCTCGACATCAACGTCCGAGTTATCTCTAGGTGAGAACACGTCTCGAGTCTATCCAGACTGAATCACATCACAGAAGGGAGCCAGCCCCAAGTACCCTTTGTCCAAGACAGGTGTTTTCGGCATCATACTAGACCAGGGATGGAGTTCCAATGGTACGCGTGTCATTGATGGCACGCGACACAATATTTTGGGCACGCCACCGATCAAAACGGTCTGCATTTTAATTCAAAATAACAAAGTTCAATATGAATAATCACGAAAAAACGCGAGTGATTGGTCGCAGTATTTAAGTGAGATTTTCTCAGTTTGAAAAATTATCGGAAAAACTCAAGTTTTTTTTTATGTACCCTGACGTTCTTCACTTAATAAACTGAACATGTCCCAATTCGATTGTTTGGAAATTCAAAAATTTGAAATGCTACTAATTTATTTCCAGTCTAGTTTAATATGGATTCAAACATTTGTTGAAAAAAGGAGAACATTGGAATTTATTGAAACAAAACGATTAACAAGCAATATAATTAAAAATGAAAATTTGGAAGCAGGCAATTCGGTTCCAGACACATTAAACTGTTTGAAGAAGCTGGGTCATCCTATTTAACCATATTTTCATCTACCTACGCCTGCGATTCGTTATTTTCAGAGATGAATAGCATGAAAGACTCGCTTAGGAACCGTTAGGTAGATGAATCCAATTCAGCATGCATTCTGCTAAAAGTAACATCTTACAATCCTAACATAAGTTAATTTTCACTTAATCTGAGCAGCAGAAATCACACTAAAGTTACTTTAATTTGAAATACGGGTATATAGCTAAAACATTTAATACTGAAAAATACAAAATGTATTTTTCGTAGGGAATTAAGAGTTTTGTGTGAGTTTTTTTATAGTATTTAGTTTTATTATTTTCCCAATAATCACAAGTCAAAATCATTTAACGACATGTCTATACCTCATTAAACATTTCCTTAGAAAAAATGGCACGTTGATCCAAAAAGGCTTGCCCCCTCGGTACTAGACCATCCTTTTTGTGGTTCATAGTCAAAGGGATGCAGACTACAAAACGTGTGATATACAGGCCCCCTGCGTTAGCCCTCTCACTGTGCGTCCCGTGATCTCCACGGGTATGCATTTTTCGAACTATTTAGCTGCGCAATCTGTACTGCTCTTTTTTATGTTTTTATACGTTCATATTTTGATGATCTAATTCTACGTTTTAAGATAAAAACTATTTTACAAAAATTTTTTTGCATATTTTAACTCTAAAATGTAGATTTAATATGTAGATTTGAAATACGTAATAAAACAATACGCAGTTTTTGAGCCTACTTTGATAAAAATACGTAGCGAGAGGGTTAAGTCTCTGCGTGACTGTTATCCGGGAAATGGGTGTTCATGTTGAATTATATAGGCTGCGAGACAGTTGTGTTGCTCTCTCGGACTTATCCCTTTTGGCTAGAAGTCTCAAATGGTGATCCGGAAACGACGTTGTTACCCTTTTTGCGGCTTTGGCCATGTCGGTTTACCACTTTTCCTGTCTCTGTGAACTGTTTTCACAGAGTGAACACGACATGTCTCGACTTCCTGAAATCCCTAGTGCAAATGGCCTTCGATTGAACCTCTTCGAGTTTTCCTACTTTTGAAATATCTGGCTTCATGCAGTCGATGACGATTGGCCATACTAACGATGGGTAGGTAAATTACTTCAAAATACAAGGATTGGGCTAAGTCAGTGTTTCTCAAACTGTGGGCCATACCACCCTAGGGGGCGTGATAACTCTGCAAGGGGGTGCGAGCATATTGAAAAGTCGTAAACAAAAGATTATTTTTTAAAAAATATTGTTGTTGCTATTTTCGTGTGTATATTAGTGGAATACATACGAAAGACGTGAGATAGATGAATAGAAACATATAACACAACCACAGAAGAATACAGATTTAATTACAAACGAAGATCCCAGCATATAACAAGAAGAGGTGCGCTGCTTTTCCTTTCGAGACGGAAATCCATTTCATGCGAAAGACCGACTTCTTTCCCGAAGAAGATACAACCAAGTCTTACTCGGTATTCCAACCCAAACCCACTCGGTTTACAAGCCGAGGGTCCTAGCCACCATATTGGCTGGGCGACAAAAAAATATTAATTCACTGAAAATAAACACAAAAAATAATGCATACTAACATGATTGCACTGATTAACATTACTCGCATAATTACACACAGTTACATTGATACGTATAATAACTTTATAAATGTATTAATACTGCAGAATATATTTTATAATTAATTTAACAATACTAATTTAAGAACAACTTTAATAATTAACAGTGATCCCATGGGCTTGTCATATGTAAAATTATATGCAAAAAATGAGACTTATCTTGATAATTTGTGTGGTTTGTAATTAATCCCTTAACTGTGCCGATAAAAAGTTACTCGATTCGCTCCCCGATGCCAACGTGTTCCACGTAGGCACGCGAATGTCATGTATTTAGGGGGAGGAAAGGGGAGAAAATGAATAAGTAAGCAAATCCTCTGAAATAAGTAAATCCTTCGCAAACACTGTCAAAATCCTTTTATTGTAATCCAAAGCCTTCGGAATAATTTCATGGACAGCAGTGCATAGAAAAGATTGTACTTCGAAAAAGACGTATATATACGTCCGGGACAATCAACGCTTTGGGTGAGCGAGTTGTTTATATACGTCGGTGGCACTTAAAGGGTTTAAGTCACATTGTAGCTCTAGTGACAAAGTATAATACACTGCTGGACAATTGCTAAGGACGGATAACACTATCATCCATAGCAACCACAAAATGAAAGGAAGCAAAATGTGGAAAATTAGAATAAGTGCGGGATATTAGTAAGAAGAAGTATGAATATGCAAATTTTTTTCCACGTCTGTTCATCACGTGATAGCCTTCATAAGAGCTTTAAAGGTTTTGACGCGAGTGGACAGTTGTTGTTTCAAGTCAAAGTTTTACAGAAAAGATTTAATAGACGAACTTAAAATTTTTGGCATGTCTTCCCGACATCACATAGATGATTTAATGCGTGGCCGAATTATTGGAAAAATCGAAGAAGGGCGAAAAAAAAAAACAGATGTTGCCAGGGAGTTCGACATCGCTCACAGCGTTGTTTCACGGCTGTGGAAGTCATTTAAAACTACTGGAATGTGTAGTAGACGGCACGGGGGGAGGTCGTGTTAGAAGTACGACGCCTGCAGAAAACAGATATATCGCCTTATCAGCAAAGAGGAACAGGCGCACCACAGCTCAGCAGGTGGCAAATCAGTTTCTTGCTGCCTCAGGAAAGCAGATCTCCCGAAAAACTGTTGCCAGACGTTTGAGGGGAGGAGGACTATACGCCCGCAGACCTGTTGTGTGTGTCCCATTGACCAGACAGCACCGTACTGCCCGTTTGCAAAGGTGTCGTGAGCATCACAATTGGACTGAACAGGACTGGGCATGCGTACTATTCTCAGATGAGAGTAGGTTCAGTCTGTCATCGGATTGTAGACGCCAACTGATCTGGCGCGAGAGTGGTACTGCTTATCGTCCAGAAAATATCTAGGAAAAGGACCGATATCCGACATGAAGTATCATGGTGTGGGCCGGCATCCTGATCAATGGCCGCACGCGCCTACATGTGGTTGCGAATGGGACTATGACGGGCCAACGATACATTGATGCAGTTCTACTTCCTCATGTTCGTCTTTTCCGTGGTGCTGTCGGTGATAAATTTGCTTTTAGGGACGACAACGCAACATGTCATCGAACACTCGCTGTTCAGGATTGTCTAGACAACGAGGGTATTCAACGTCTCGTATGGCCAGCGCGTTCTCCAGATCTAAACCCCATTGAAAATGTATGGGATGCTTTGGGGAGGCAAGTTGCTGGTCGAAACTATCCTCGGACAAACAAGAACACCCTCATCCGTGCACTCACAGAGGAATGGGATAAATTGCCGCAACAGCTGCTGGATAATTGTGTGCAAAGTATGGTACGACGTGTGTAATGTTGCATCACACTCCACGGGGGACATATCCCGTACTGATACCTTTCTTTAAGGTGCCTACTGACTTTTAGATGCATTGTTTCATTTCTCCGTACGCAGATCAAATGAACATTTTTTTTCTTTCAGATATGTTTCACAGCTTTTGTACTTTCCAGAACAATAAATATTCTTTATTCTAATGTCTGAACAGTGTGGCAACTATATTTTATCCTACTAGGCCTCATGTCTCGCTTAATGTTATGCTACATAGCAATTTGTGATCCGTCTTTAGCAATTGTCCAGCAGTGTATTATTGAATTTAATACATTGTTATTATAAGGAAGGGGGTGCGATGAAAATCATGATAGAATACTGGGTCGCAAATAATGAAAGTTTGAGAAGCACTGGGCTAAGCGAAGATGTTTCAAAACATCCTTACGCTGCAATTTCAGCGAGCAAGTGAGGTACCTCTACACAAGTGTGATCACAGCGCCACTGCATGGCAGAGGTGTCTGCGAAAATTTTACCTAACATTCGATATACATTATTTGCAAATAGGAGTCATATATTTTTGAAAAAAAACCTTCATTTTCTCCCTTTAATTGTTTTCACGAGTGTAGATAAAAGCTATTAGATAATAGATCATTTTTTGATTAATGTGAGTCCTGTTCTTTTTAAATCAAGGAGTGGGTGTGTTTTAAGAATAGTTTTCAATAGAATCAAATGCTTGATGTAAGCACTTAGATATCAATGATTTATATAGAGTGAACACATATATATGCATACTATATGAAATATCCAGTAAAGCTGATGGGTAACGGTTATATACTTATATTTACTCTCAGTAACCTTATGGTTCTATAAGGGTTAAATACATACCACATTTTAAGATATAAATAGGGTTAAGATATAAATAGGGTAGGGGAATAAAAATTCCTCGTCTACAAAATTTTAATTTACCTGAACATCAACGTCCAAATTGAAAAACAATAATATTCCCTTTCTACAAATCTATATCAACATAAAAAATATAACAGCCATAATCACAGTACAACCAACAAAAAAAAGGAACACGGTTTGCTAGAGAACTGGACTTTTTATGGTTGTAAAGGTAGAGTGATCTACTGGATGGCGCTCCTGAGAAAAAGTCTTATTTTCTTTTTCAAGCAGTGGGGTTGATGCATCGTGATAAAACATTGAAGCGCTTTTATTTCAGTAAGCGACTGTTTATACATAATGTATAAGAAAATCCAGAGTTATTTTTCTACAAGAGCTATTACAGCGAGTGGGTTTCTTCTTCTCAAAATGCCGGTGAGAGACGTAAGTTCCTCTGAGGCATTATATGCTGAACTAACAATACAGAAACTGGCTTCTTTTTTTTCAAAGGAGCTTTACATAGAGCTGCTTCACACCTTTCTTTTTACACAAATAAAAAAAATTCTCGTAGAGAAAATTTTGTATGAAATAAAAAAAAGTTGTGTATGCTTATGACTGACCACTCGATAGAAGTGAAAACTTTATTCCGGGTAAGATAATTCAATTGTTCGGATGTACTATGTTTTTTTACGACATTTTTGCACGCGGGCGTTAAGTATTTCTTCTTTTCGTACCTATCCATTGGTGGATTTATTTATTTCATATATTTTCTAAAAATGGCTATGTTTAAATAATTATGCATTCTTATGTATTTGTACGTGAGTATATACGTATTTAAATGTTAATTAGTCTAATTTTTTGAAACATTTATAAGTAAATCACTTATGTAGATTACATTTGCATAATATATATGTTTATTTTGTACTTACGCCCTTTCGATACAGTATCAACGTTAAAAAAAACCCAAGTTGTCAACCCTAATTGTCCATGTGACATACACGCTGAATTGGCGACCATGTGCTCCTTTCATATAGTGTCCCCAATGCAGTTGCGGTAATACGTAGGAACCATTTATATAACATATACCACCGTATAAAATGCAAAACTAGGAACACTTAGCCCTTTATTTTTCGTAAATTATTAAAGTAAACAAAAGAAGATTGTTCGTACTTTTTCACAATTAATGCTTTTATTTTCTCGTAATTTCTAGTGGTCATCAATAATATAAACCAAAATATTGGCAATATTCTCACCAATTAACCATAGAAATTTCGTATTTTAATTCTTTTGGTACATTGTTAAACTTAAATGATCTTTCTATAGAAATAAAACCAGATCCCATGTTTCGTTACTTCTTATCTTTGATCTTTCTTCTCCAATTGTTTTCGCTCGTTTCTCTTCTCTCGTTCACTCGCATGACAGTAATATTTAAATACATAAAGTAATATTTCGCGGAAAAAAGTGGGCATGAACTTTTTACTTGAAAATTGAAGAAAAAAAAACACTTGCCTAAAAAGTTGTCAATTCAAAATTAAGCTCGCGTCGCTGACCCGAGAACGATTTCCGACTAAAGGCAAAAAAAGCAGACTGAACGTAAAACACCCGAATCTGATGCTTAATTTAAATTTACTCTTCAACAAAACACGTCTAAAGAATTTATCACTTTAAAATAAGAAAGATATAGGGGTATATTCAAGATGTGTGGAAATATTTGTGAAGATCCCCTTGGATCTCTCTCTCTCTCACTTTGAGAACGAGAATGATTTGGAGTCAGATAAGAGCCAGTAGCCATTTTTATAAATAACTTTATTTGGTTATCTTTCCCAAATAGAATCAAAGACTTTTATTAACAAATATATCAAAATAGTTATATGAGGTTTATAAAAGGGAGACTTTCCTTTAAATTAACTTAAATATTTAATGATCCAATTAACTAACAATTAGAATATCGATCACGCAGAGATTACAGCGATAAGAGATCCCAGAATTATATTCAATAATGTTCCTATTGAACATTTAACTTTAATATCACTCCTAATATAAAGCTTTAATGAGGCTTTAAATATAAATCAATATTTACCACACTGAATTTCAACTCTTCCTGAGATTAAATTATCCACCAAGAAATCTTCAATAGTAAATCTCTAACTTCACTATTATACCTTTCTACTTCAATCTCTCTCTCCTACTGCTTTTTACTTTACTATTCCGTTTGACTTAAATACTTTATCTAATCTGCATAACAAGGAATCCTGTCCTCTTTTTGGAGCTGATTGGAAATAGGTAGGGGAATTAAATTTCCCTAAAAAAGACGTCTCAGAAGGTTAGTGATAAAGTTCCGTATAGGTTTGTCACATATTATAATAGTGATAGAGTAACAGTAAGCTTTAGAAAGCATACGCATAAAAAGTATTTGGCTATCCTAAAAAAGTCGTGTGCTTATAATAAATGTTTTAAGACAATGCTTCTCAAAGTTTCAATATTCACGACCCAATATTCAATCATAATTTTCATCGCCCCCCCCCATGCAATAACAATGTATTGAATTCAATAATACTATACTTGGACTACAACATGACTTTAACCTCTTCAGTGCTACTGGCGTATAAAGACTTCTCGCTCGGCCAAGGCGTTAATTTTACCGGACGCACATATACGTCTTTCCAAAGTATTATCTTTTCTGAGCACTGATATCCATAAAATTATTCCGAGAGCTTTGGAATGCAAGAAAAGGACCTTGAAAGTGTTTGCGAAGGATTTACTTATTATTTGCTTCAAATTATTTGCTTCGTTATACCTCCTCCCTCCCTCAATACAATACACTCGTGCGCCTACATAGAAAACGGTGGGCATTGGAAAGCAAATATCGTAATTTTTAATCGGTAGTTAAGAGATTAATTAGATACAGAGCCCATTATCATGATAAGTGTTACTTTATGTACATAATTTTATATATAACAAGCCCGTGGGGTCTTTGGTACTTAGTAAACTTGATCTTCCCTTTGTTTTGTTAAATTAATTATAAAATACATTGTGTAGAACTGATACATTTATAAGTGCAATAAATCATTGTAAATGTGTATTTTATTTTTTTTATTATGTCAGAATGTATTTATTAATTTACTGAAAGTAAACAACACAAATTTAATCAAATAAAATTTTGTTTTCGACTTTGCAATATGCTCGCCCCTCCCCGTAGAGTTGTCACGCCCCCCCAAGGGAGGCGTGCCCCAAAGTTTGAGAAATGCTGCTTTAAGACATTTTCGTGACACTCAAACGTATGAAAAAACTTAAATAAAATAATTTTGAAAGAGGTGAGAATTTATTTACATCACAAAATATAAAGAAACACTACCAAATTACCCCACCCTACCATCGGACGACAGATTTAACGTAAATCATTTCCACTTCACTGTAGTGGCCGCGGTAGCCGAGTGGTATAGGTATCGGACCGTGGCTTGCCTTGTCACGAGTTCGGGCCCAGTACTACTAAACACCCTCCGTGTAAGGCAGCGATGCACGTTAAATATGTCGAGAGCTGAAACGTCCTCCCGTTGGTGTGGTGTGGTAGTTAGGAGAGGACACCAGCTCAGGTGTAGTCCACGTCACTTGACCATGGTTCAAAATTACGTGGTTCGTCGCCAAAAAGCCCTCGTGTAGCTGAACAGTGCGACGTTAATATTCAACCCGCTTCACTGTAGTGCGCCAGGACTCCAACCCACGACATGCTAGCCACAAGTTCGTGACCATAATCACAAGGCAACAGTGATCTCTATTTTGGAAGAGAATAAAAAGTAGCAGAATTTTTTTTCAAAAGGTACGGATGGAATCAAAATTTTTTCGCTCGGATTGTTTAATTATTCTATTTCTCCTAGACGAGGAGTCGTGGTATTTTCCTCTTTAGTAAAACTTCTGTAATTTTATTAGATTAAGACGAGGGTTGGGACATATAAGTCGTGGCAACTATTTTTTCCTTGAAACAGAATCACAAACGGATATGTGACGCGTGGAAGTTCTGCAGGCATAGTGTGTATAGCTGGTGGTAGAGCAGTGAGGGCTGTGAAATCAGTCAGTTGGTGAGTGTAGTGCGAGATGGAAGTAACCCGTGATGTAACCCGTTTACATCAAAATATCCGTTCTCCGAGGGAGAAATGCGATGGAATGTCACAGTGATCTTTGGGAATAATGCCCTACCATACCGGACAGTAGCACGGTGGGTATAAAGTTTCAACAAGGACGAATGTGAATCAGTGATGAGCAACGTGGTGCCGCAAATGCTGACGGTATTCAACGCCTCCCACATCATTGTGATGACAGTAGCAGGGGACTACATTGAGGGTCTTTAGTCTCTGGTTTGTCACGTCAACTTTATGTGTACTGTGTTGTCATTATTTTGCACCGTGAAGGCCATATTGCCCTGTATACTACCGTAAATAATTAGTGTTACGTATTTGAGTTCTATTCATTGTCCTCACATGTAGTTAACACCTTGTCCTTTCGTCTGTATAGGTCACATTTTCCAACCAGAGGGGTATCTTCAAGGAAAAAAAATCGTTGTCATGACTTTTGTGTATGTGTGTGCCCCAACCCTCGTATAATAAATATTTCCGCAGCAGAAACCACGGGGGCAGCAGGCTGGAAAATATTTTCCTCCTCTCCAGTTCAGTGCCTTAATTGTGGAGGAGGAGATATGTGGTGTCGCAATCCTTCTTAAGGAAGTCTAACCTGTCTTAGGCTCTGGCAACTTTCATTCCTTCCCTTCAAGAAGGGCACGACAACAAAAACAGATATTTTTATACAACTTGTATAACTATGTATGTTAAGGGGCCCCCTAGACCAAGACAATTTTTTTTCGACCAGAATCATTCGCCATACTACCTATGTCGCAATAGGTAGTTTCTGGGCTAAAGTTTAGAATAGGGGCTCCCGTGGCGGAGCCAATTTTTTGGTGACCAGAATCGATCTCCAAGCAACCATTTTATAAATATTTAAGCAATTTTCTTATTAATATTTCTGAAATTTCTCATTTATATTTCGTTATTTTCATTGCAAAATTCCCCTTTGTAAATTCTCAGAACACTTATCGCTAAATTAAGTTGCTTGATGAGTGATTTCGGTCGCCATTGGACCCTCATTTCCCACTTAAATGAACTATGTTATTTTGCATAATTTTATAGAGCCACAAAATTGAAACAAATTAAGTCCAGGTTCAATACATTAATTTAATTAGATTGTTTTTTTTTTGCGTAACTTGTTATAAATAATTCATTTCTTTTCTTTAAAACTCATATTAGAAAAAATTAAAGACAATAAATAAAAGCGGCAGAGCCTATAAATTGAATTTTAGTATGAAAACACTGTTAATTGTATGTTAAATACTTTTACAAAACATCCTAAATGCAAACAATAAATATTTCTATTACTAAACAAACAATAACTTAACGTTACTCGAAATTGTTTCGAAACTTTAATTACTAAATTCTGTGAAAGTAAATGAGTTTACACAAAGCAATCGATTTGTGCTTGTAGAAGAACTTGATAAACATGTACATCTTCTTTCTTTTATTTTCAATTTTTACATCATTAAATTGCAAGGTTTTGCTTTTATTATTTTCCCATCGTTCGCAAAAATTTCCTTAAAGAAGAAATTCACTACATTTGTAAAATTATTCTGAGGAAGTAAAAATTAAAGGAATAATATGATTTAAAAATACTGAAGGAATTTAAGTAAAGTTATTTAAAATATTATATGAAAAATTAATAGCATCAAAAATATTTTTGAATGCGAAACTTTATTTGTAAATGTTAAAAATCAACAGTTATAAATTAGATTATTAAGATTTTCCTTTTAATTGTGGTTTTTAAAACATGTTTCCTATTACTGCTTTTGTTCAATTCATTGAAATCTCACAACATTATTATATCAAGCACAGCTTTTTGAAAAAAAATGCACGAAGCTCTAAGTAGATAATGACTATTTTTATTAAGATTAAATTTTAATAATGTGGTTACTTACAATTGATAAAAATTCAGAGCCATACGATATAATATTTATCGATTGCGCAATGAATGTTTATTTCAGTATTAAGGGGGGAAACAAGCTCCCCTGATGGGAATCAATGTTTTTAAATCGATGTTAGGAGGAAAAATAATTCTTAATTAGATCTTGTTTACTCAGCATACAGCAATTGTTACTCCAGATGTGCAACATTTTGATCTACCCGGAAGTGGTGGCCTATTATGTTGCAGATATGAGTGATTGGTGAAATGTCTGGTGTAAATTTGCTAGCAGAAAGAAGTATATCAATAGTACAGAGAGGCAGTTTCTAGGTCAAACAAAGTTTGTACGAGATCATCAATCAAGAACTTTTACACATGGATCCGACGTTCATTTGTTTCAAAACTAAAGAGACATTCCTCCCTGAATATTATGCGAGGCCGATATGCTGTCAATCATTATGATCGGTTACAACTCCACTCTGCCAATGTTGTGATCTGAAAGACCGTTACGTTGTGCAATGCTCCAAGACTTAAGATGGTTTCCTCCCTGAACATTATGCGAGACCAATATACTGGCAAACATTATGATGGGTCACAACACCCCTCTGTCAATATTGTGATCTGTGAGATCGCTGCGATGTCTAATGATCCAATTCATAAGATGGTTTCCTCCCTGAACATTATGCGAGACCAGTATACTGTCAACCATTATGATCGGTTACTACACCACTCTGCGAATGTTGTGATTTGAAAGACTGCTACGATGTTCAAAGCTCAAGACTGAATATGACTCCTCGTAGAACATCGTACCTGGTCAGTCTTCTGGAAGTCATTATGAACGATTACTATCCCATTATCCACAGCTTCGCCAATGTTGTGATCTGAGAGACCTCTACGATGTCTAATGATCCAATTCATAAGATGGTTTCCTCTCAGAACATTGTGCAATACCAGTATACTGGCAACCATTATGATCGGCTACTACACCACTCTGTGAATTTTGTGATTTTAAAGGCTGTTACGATGTACAAAGCTCAAGACTGAATATGGACTCCTCGCAGAACATCTTACCTGTGTCCTGTCTGCTGGAAGTCATTATGACCGATTACTATCCCACTACACACAGCTTTGCCAATGTTGTGATCCGAGAGACCTCTACGAGAATGTCCCATGGAATATACTGTGGGTGATATGAAAGAGGCTGTAGCATGTTGGATTGTTGATGCTATAATGCTGTTGGAGCAGTTCAGGCCTGTCGCAAAATTATCCGATCTTGGCTCGTATTCATTCATCTTGAAATTATCGCTGAGTTCCTAACAGTAAATGTTGAAGCCAACTGGACACTTTTCATAGAAGGTCCTGTATGATGGAGATGCTAAATTGTTAGTCATTATGACCAGCCAGCTATACACACTTAAGACATTACACATTAGATTGACTACATAATTTTTTCAACAGCGACTTATCGATATAATGATTATTTTTATACGAAACTACATTTCTCTCTTTAACAACGAGAAAAGACAAGCCATCTGCAATTGTTATCCGTTTTATGCAAGGCTAGTTGCGCTGCAGAAACATGAGCAATGGCCAAAGTTACGATCCAACGGTCTTGAAAATTTAATAGTTTGCATAATTACAAATGGTGTTCAGTGGTTTGCATATTTTATAATGCAAAACAAAATTCAAAATACATAGCTACAAAATGCAATACAAAATTACTCACTATGTTAATATTTAATATAACCAGACTATTCTTAATTAAATTACCATAATCATTTTGAAGCATAATTAGGATTTATTATAACCCTCTTATTGATGTTTCAATTAAAAATCAAAAGTACTTGCAAAACAACCTCAATTCTTGTTTTAGTTTATAATCATACATGACACTAATTAGGTTGTTAAAACCGATGTTTAATAGCATCGAGAAATATAAAAAATCTTTCTAAGAAATTTTTTTCATAAAGACGTGAAGTTTTGTTTGTGCGCTTATATTATTTTTTAAAAATATGAAGATGAAGCTACATTTTAAATTATTCTTTAAATTATTGCATGTTTATTCTATTGTTGAAAATGCTTCGCACATGTAATTTTTCAACCCTTTAAACATAAATACAGTGACAATGTAACAAAATCAGTAGATATTAACATTGACAGGAAAAACATTTTCTTTGAACATAAAAATACCATTTACTTGTATTTTTAAATGCGCTCTCCATTTAAATTCATTATAGAATTTAGCATTTATAACTTGCATTTACTACTTCAAGTTCCTAATTAGAATCTTCATATTTTCTAAGAATCCAGGCATCTTCATGAATATGTCTCTCTCTCTCTACTTATTTATTAATTTATTTATTGAAGTGTTTCAGTATCTTGATTCTTTCAGACGGAAAAAGAGGAATATGTAAAAAGTTGTAATACAGGACTTAAATTACAGTAGTAAAGAAAATCTCTTTTGTATATTTATATTTTTTATACATTACATTAACGAAGACACTTCTTAGAATATTCAAGACCTTTCTCAAAAATTTAGGCTTTGAAGTAATTGTAGTGGACACTTAAAATTTAATGAAACGAGCAGCAAAAACGCAATGTTCTTTTATATACATAACTTTAAAACGTGTAAGACATCCTAACATACAAAAATGTTACCCCTCCCACCTTGACAAATTCCTGTGTTTGCCACTGGTTAGATGGGTGATAATTTTTGTGGACATGAGGAGAGCTGTATTTCTATCAAGTCACGTATTTCATTTCTGATTTGAGGCTTTGGTAGCTGTACATGCTTTAAGTTCGGTTTGATTTTAACATACATTATCCCTACTTCATCCCTTGTTGTAGTGGCAGCGGTAGCCTAGTGGTCAAGGTACCGGACTCGTGACCGGCGTGTGTTTGAGCCTAGTACCGTTGAAGATCCGCAGTGTAGGGCGAGATGCAATTTAAATCTGTCGAAACTTAAACGTCCTTGCGTTGGTCTGGTGTGGAAATTAAGAGAGGAGTGCCAGCATAGGTTTCCTCTTCGTCATTTGACCGAGACTTAGAAGTACATGGTCAATCGCCAATGACACTCATGTATTTTTAAAGTGCGACGATAGTACGCTAAAAATCAATCATTGCAGTTTATTAAGAGACATCAAGATTTTGATATTTCCCAAGCTTTTAATAGGCTTAAAAAGGAAGAAAAAGCGAGTGTATTATGAAATAAAATATTCCTATTGAGAATCAATTACTATTATTTTGTGATACATGCCAATACAGTGAAATACGTTTAATGCGAAAACGGTTAAGACGAAATATCGGTTAACACGAAATAATACATCGGTCTCGGCAAACTACTATGTATTTTCCATGCATTTTTTTCTCTTAACACGAAACGAAAATCGCTTAACACGAAAATATTTCCCTTCTGGAGAATAAGGATATTCAAACTGAGCCGACACCTAATGAAATATTTAAGAAAATTTATGTATGATTGGACTGTCCTACTTTTTTCATTAGAAGAATTCGTTGTAGTAGATGATGATAATATGTGTGTACAACCCCAATTATTGCAGGCAAAGACATTTTGAAGTTTGTTCATAGCTCAAAAATATCTTTGGTGCAGATTCCGAAGACAAAAACAAAATGAATTATTCAGCTCCTTCACACGTCATGCGGAATGAAAAGCATCATGAAAAGAATGGTGAAATGAAGAACAAAAAAAAGTTAAATCAAACAATTTGATGCAAAAATAGGCAAGGCAAAGAAAACTATCAGATTGTTTTCCAAAAATTCAGTAAATGTTTTGTTTTTCAAGAAACTTGAGAAAATTTTGTATTAAATTTCATTAAGTTCCTGTAATTTTTTTTCATTAAATTTTATTAAGTACACCCATCTATACACATTTATGTAAATAAAGCGTACTCTAATAAACTTAATTTTGTTGAATACGAGGGTTGGGGCAAAAGTTATGGCAACTGTTTTTTTTATTTTTTTATTGAAGCATCCAGTCCTGTTGGTACGAAAGGACAAGGTGTTAACTACATGTGTGGGCAATGAATAGCACTGACGTATCGTAACACACTAATTTATTACAGTAGTATACAAGGCAATATGGTCTTCACGGTGCAAAAAAAATGACAACACAGTACACCCCCCGTGCTACTGTAAGGTATGGTAAAGCATTATTTTCAAGGGCTTCCTCTTATTCACTGTGATATTCCACGCCTTTTTCCCTCAGAGAACGGCTATTTTGATGTAAGATGACTGCTATCACACGACACTCACCAACTGACTGATTTTACAGTCCTTGCTGCGCTACTACCAGCTATCACACAGCCTTTTGTATACACACTATGTCTGCAGAACTTCCACACGACACATAAACGTTTGGGATCCATTCACATATATACAAGGAAAAAAAATAGTTCCCAGAACTTATACCCCAACTCTCGTATATGACTTCTTTGCAATATCCTTTAACGCAAAATTCTTTTAACTCAAAAAGAATAATTCTAACTCCTTAGTTTCGTGTTAAACGACTTTCACTGTATCCGAAAAAAACAGAGGAACCTCATTTATTTCAATGATCTTTGAGACCAGATAACCATGAACATAAACAGGAATATTGAGGATACATATATTTGTACTTGATTTAACAAGATATTCAAAAATACTCCACTTGTTAATATGAAAGTGCTAAGTCAAACAATACGCTATTTGCAGGCTCTGTCTTCGTTATACCCTCAGCTTCCCTTCCATCTTACTAAATTGACATGTTAAGCCAAAATATTGACTGAAACAAATGTGTCCCTTCCGCAGAGTATAAAAATTGTCATAAAAATAGATGATGCAGAAATTGCACATTATAAATGTTTGTGGATGATATTGCCACACTGATTCCTGCCAAAGCCATATTTTCTTATCCATTTTTACTATACTCAAAATTAAATGCGTTTTTCAATTGTCATGTCCAAGGGGCTACATCTTGTTCTAATAACCCTTAGCTTGCTTACCCTTTAGCTTCTGAGTTTTAACCTTTAGCTTTTCTTATCTGAATATCAAGTCTTAAGCGGCCAATTTTTTTGTCCAAAATGTTTAAAAAAAACACATATTTTTTATTGCGTAGAGTTAAGCATAATGCGTAACAGAATACGAAAATGGAAGAATTCTATCTTAATTTTTAATCTTAAAGTTTTCACATTATTTTTATATTGTACAATTGTGAAACATAAAAACCTCTAAATGTGTGAGTTTTATAAGTACATTCTGCATGTTATAAAGAATGTTTCATATATCTCTTGCATTCTTACAAAAAAAATTCATGTTCGTGCCTTTTTTTCAAATGGCTGGGAATTTCGTGCGTGTGTGTGCATATATATATGCACACATAACTTGAAGCATGGTGTTATACTAAGTCTTGCATTCCAATGGGGTCGGAGTTAATATCGCCTTTTTTATGCTTGTGGATTGTGTGTCTTTCCACATTTATTGCTTCTTAAGGAACAAATTGTCCATTGCCTTGCCAGTCCCTATTCTGTATCGAACATTTTCAAGAATTTAAATTGGGGATGGCGATCTGAGATCGATTAATCGAAGAATCGATTTCTCGGGCCAAAAAATCGATATGTAGCCCTGAATTGATTTAGTGAATCGATATTTCATTCTAGAAATTCGACATTAATTTTTTTCTGTTTCGGAAAAAATCATAAAAAAAATTTACAATTAGCTGTATGTACAATTTTTGAAACCCGTTACATTACGGTGTTGATGTTTAAAGGGTTAATTCACTGGAAAAAACAAAAAAAAACTCTATTTATCTTTACGTTCACTCAAAAGCCATGATATATTTGAGTGTATCGTTGGATCATCTGATCATCTGTTGAGCACTTTTTTTTCGATTGCCGACAACATCGCAAGTGATGAGCCGAACCGCTTAGATCTCAGTAGACTTGACAGACTGTTGTTTTTAAAAAGCTTAGATATTAAGCACTGGGAACTATAAGCTATATTACCTATTTTTTAAACTTTTAAATGTAACAAATACATTTAGAAAATAAATGTTTGTTTATACCTGATACCCTTTGATATGAAAATAAAAATAATTGTAATTGTCGAATTACCTGAATTAAAAAATTCCCTGATTTTACTGAAATAAGAGATCGTTTATGATAGTATTTTTCTTGTTTTTCATAAAATGGATTTATATTTACATTGTAAAAGCAGACTTGAAAAAAAATCGATCTCTTAGACCTCGGTTTTTCTGTGAATGATTCATCAGGTTACGATTTGAATCGATTTAAAAATCGATCTTTTTCGGAAAGAATCGCCATTCCTAATCTAAATCCCTGCCTTCAATGAAAAATTCCCACCTTGCTCACAAAGAAAATCCCAGATGAAAAATTTTTCAGTACTATGGTCAAATTACATCTTTTAAAAGCACTAGTACTCCTAGTATCACTTTAAGAATTTAAAAGCATATGCAAATCAAAGATGGAAAGGAGAAAATATCTGATTCGGTACAGCATAAGGGTAAACCTGCTGTGTTCAGCTTTCCGAAGCCCAAACAGCATAAGGGTAAATCAGTCGTGGCCAGCTTTCAGTAGCCCGTAATGTACATGGTGTAACGAACTCTAGACCCCCTCTAAAACTCTAGGTGGCAACGCGGACTGATCGGAAGCACTGCGCATGCGCGAGTACCAAGCGAGAGGGAGTCGGCTTTGACCTCTCGACGAGAGCAGACGGAATCTGGGAGCTCCGCCGGTGAGCTCAGTGTGGATATCCGGAGACGGTGATTTCCTCTCGACGAGAGAGGCAAAGATTTTGTGTGCTCCATGCACGAGCGTATAGAAATTTAGGAAGTTAGTGATTTGCTCTCGACAAGAGAGACTGTATTTAGCTCCATCAGCGAGCGTAAGGAATGACCTATCTGCAAATGTCAATCGGATCGCTAATGATTTCTACTTTGAAGTGTAAATATTGTACAGAATTGTGTGTCTGTGAACTGTCCTGTGTGTTTGGGAAATAAATCTACAAAAGACCAAATAAGTGTCATCACTTAGATCAGAGGTTCTCAAACTTTTTTGTCTCATAGACCCCTTGCCCTGTTTTTCGGTAAGGGGTAGACCCCTGCTTAATAAATATTGAATTTTCGCAAATTTATGAGCTTAAATGTCTTTTTGGCAGCTAGTACAACTACTACTACTTTAAAAGAATTAAATTTATTACTAATTAAGTATAGAGTTAAAAGTATAAAAAGCATATGCTAATTAATTAAATTGAAAGTTAATTAATATGTAAAATATCTGTTGAATAAAATAACCAAACAACACACAATTGATCTTAATTGGGAGGGATGAATCTGGCGCTACAATAACAAATTTTCAATATTTAGTATCAATCTTCTTAGGTTTAACCTTAAATCTACTCTGTCAGTAGTATCCAGTTTCTTTTTTTTTGTTTTTGTTTTGGAGATTGGCAACTGCGCTGAAACTCCTTCTTACTAGGTAAAATAATTAAAAACTTCCTCACGATATTCCATAATTCGGGACAAATAACAGGTTTGCTTTTTTAAAGCCAAAATTGCTGGAATCCGTTTCTAAACTTTAAAATTTTCATTGGTGCATATCACGATCACTTCCTGTTGTCATGTGACATTTTTCTTCAATATGACCATATAAATTCATTGCCTACTGTGTTATTACCATAGTCAAAGCAGTCTCAAGCCTGGTTTCAAAATATGAATAAAAGTCAGTTAAATGTCGAACTTAGGTTAAAACGTGCTGAAGGATTGTCTGGGTTAATATGAGAAAATTCCGGGGACCACCAGAAAAATACTTCTTTAGTTTAACTCTGAAAAGAAACGCTGAAATGGTTCCTGTTTTAAAAGAATGTATGCTGCCACCTTGTAAGGGCAAATTAATCTCATTCAATTTAGTGAATAAATCTGCTAAATAAGTAAAATTTGGTTTCCACTTGATTAAATTTTCTTTTAAAATTAAAGTCCCGATCTAGTTGATTGAGAGCCAATATCACATAGACCCCTACTTACACCTCATTAACCCCCAAATTATTTTTTTGCTGTCGTAGACCCTTGCAGGTCGTCCACTTTGGGAATCACTGACTTAGATGCTTAGGACGTTACAATGGGAAAATTTGTTAAGGGGTTGAAGTAAATTATTGTAAATTCTTATTGGTAATCATTTCGAATTTCATCCAATGGCTTTTCCACCCATGTTGCGTTCGGATCCACCTGGGAGCCTTAATAACGAGTGAGATTTTTACCTTAAACAACATGAGGAAAAAGTATCTGACCAGTTTTGTTTAAATATAACGGATAAAATTAACTGTGTGAATATGTGATTCAGAGGGGTTTTTTTTATGATCCACATAATTTCCAAGTATAATTCCGACTATATATAAATATTTCATATATTAAAATTAACGGAATTTAATTTATTTTAGATTCCCATCAACAATACTAAAGCTTTTTATTACAGAAAATAAACGCATTTTCCTTGTAAAGAAGTACGTTCTAACAAAACTGTAATTATTTGAAACTTCAGGTAAATAAAAATTTGAAACAGAAGAACGTGATTTACTGGTTGAAGCAGAATGTAACAGAAAAGAGAATGTGAATGAATTTAAAATGCCCCAGTAAAATGATTCATGGAGGCACGATTTATAAAATATTCTGAAACATGCATCTTCAAAATAGGTCTATATCACCCCAGGGAGCGCTGAGATAAATTGAGCGTTCGAATTCTGTCAGGCTGACGGCAGATTTTTCTACCAAAACGTGAGCGAGGCAATTTTGAAGTCTGTTCTTTATATAATGGAGAAAAAATTAAACATTTTCCAGACTCTTATATTTATTTAAAAGTATCATGTGTGCAAAAATAGGGCCATACTTTTTTTTGGAATTTTATGAACATTTCTAACAAATTATATAAAAAAATTAAAGTCAATAATTTCTACTTAGATCAACAAAAAAAAATTTTATGTTAGTTACTTTTTATTAAGTAGTTACAATTCATATAAATATGTATATACATATGACCGAATCACGCTATTAAATGTCAAAATAAACAGCGATTTTCCTAAAAATTTTCCATTTTCCTTTCTATATAAGGTGTTGGACCACCATTATTTTTGTTTGTTACTATTTATTCATTAGTTAAATTTAAATATTCGAATAAAAAAGTACAGTTAAACGAATCACGCTCTCAGAAATTAGGCCATCCCAGGGATTCGAACCTACGACATTTGTATTAGAATTCCATTGCGCTACAGCGACAAAACGAACGATTTTTCTTTAAATATATGCTGTTGGACTAATATTTTTGTTTGTTACTATCCCTTCATTTTTTAAATTAATTAATGAATTAACCTTTGAAAAAATGATTCAACATCAAGTGTTATTTACTACAAGTTTTAAAAAAACGTATTTGAACTTGGATGGATGAATAGAAAGTATTTTATTAACGATTGAAAATTTGCAAACAAGATATATTAGTAGTTTAGAATAATAATAAGAATAGTGATAGAATAATAATAGTTTATTTTTATAAATTAGTCGTTTTTCTTAGATATAATAAACTCCATATTATAATAATAGATAAAATTACTTATTGTTCATTTTTTAATTCGTATATAATGTTAGTGTTGTTAAAGTTATGGTAGTTTGTAAAAAAACTCTCACTTTTACTTTTTTATTTTTATTCTTACTTTAGTTAAGCACTACAATTCAGCCACCCCCTTGCTTTGAATTTGCATTTGGGTTCAGAATCTGGCAATAACTTATTTATTGTACTCAGATTTAGCACGGGCTATGCATTTTTGAATGCAAATTTTAGATAAATTACCTGTATCTTGTAGTGGATTTAGATATTCCTATCCATTACTTTCAATAGGTTTTTGCTCAGTTTTATTTACATAAAGGGGGAAGGTTGGCTGTCCAAAAAACATGTTCAAACCCACTTTTATATAAATTATTTTATATATTAGCTGTCCTAAGTCAGCAATATTTATAATACTGCCGCATCCATTTTATAATTTTTAATCAAGTGTCCTTCATTGTATGATCTTTTTACAGTCTCTGTGTTTTTTTTTCGAATTTGATTGATGAATGTTTATCTCTTGTTTGTAGAGAATTAGACTATATATATATATATATATATATATATATATATATATATATATATATATATATATATATATATATATATATATATATATATACTAGCCGTTACCCACCCGCTTCACTGGGTATTTCACGATGTTGTATATATGTATACTATTTACATGTATATTAATTATTAATATCTAGCATTAAGAATTCAATTGTATTGAAAAATATATTTATAGCTGTTACACTCTCGCCCCTTGATCTAAAAAGAACATAAATTATAATATCTAATTTTTATTTATATCTAAAATAGAAGGAGAAAGCTTTTTTTTTCACTCACTTAACCTAATAATCAAGTAGATTTCCACCAAATCAACTTTCATTGGATCTCTACTCCATAAAATAAACAACATGCGTGCTAAATTTCAAGTTTAAATCTAACAGAGCAAAACCGGAATTTTTATCATCAATACCTCGTTGACAGCATTCTTAGCGGATTCCAATACAACAAAAGAAGCATGCAAACCAAATTTTATTATTATAGTCTTAGCAGTTCAAAAACGGGAATTTTGTCTATCAATGCGCCCCAATAACTCTCCCCGCTTCCCCCTGGAGTTGATTTAAGTAAAATCCATTCTTAGTGGAACTCTATCCAACTAAAGAAAAGTGCTCAACAAATTTCAAGTAAATGAGTTAAATTCAAAAACTGGAATTTTTCTATAACACGCCTTAATCCCTCGCAACCCCACTTCTTTGGGGGACCGTTTTCGCAAAAATCTTTGTAAAAGGAACTTTATTCCATGAACGGAACATACCTTCTAATTTTCAAGCAGGTGGTTCTATTAGATGAAAAGTGGAAATATTTATCTATTACGCCCCTTAATCCCCCTCAGTAACCCTTGGTGATCAATTTCCTCCAAAACTGTTTTGTAGCGGATCTCTACACAATGAAAGGAATTCGCTTACCAAATTTTAAGACTGTACGTCTAATAGTTTAAAAATGGAAATAATTATCTATAACGCCCCTTAAGCACCCACAACGCCACTTAGGAAACGATTTTCATAAAACCCATCTTATGACAGATCTCTATTCAGTGAATGGAATCTGCTTACTCAATTTCGAGATTTTACGTCTAATAGTTTAAAAAAGGAATTAATTGTCTATAACGCCACTTAATACTCTACAACGCCACTTAGGAGTCGATTTTGACAAACCCATTTTGCAGCGGATCTGTAATCTATTAAAGAATCCGCTTACCAAATTTCAAGACTGTACGTATAATAGTTTAAAAACGGAAATAATTATTTATAACGTCCCTTAAGCCCCCGGAACGCCCCTTGGAGGTCGATTTTCGTATAAATAATTATGTAGAGAATCTCTACTTTATGAAAGAAATCTGTGTACCAAGTTTCACGACTGTACATCTAATAGTTTAGTAATGGAACTAATTATCTATAACGCTCCTTATATCCCCGTAACGCCCCTAGTTGTTCGAACTTTGAAAAATCCGTTCTTAGCTGACGTCTACTCCATGAAGGGAACCTACCTACCAAATTTCAAGTCTGTAGGTTTAATAGTTCCGGAGATATCGTGATTAGTCAGTCAGTGAGTGAGTCGCTTTTCTCCTTTATATATATAGATGTATGTATGTATGTATATATATATATATACATATACTTTATATTATTCTATCATAATTTACTAATTTTACTTTTATGCGGTACTACTTTTACACTTGTTGTATTTGGTTGGTAACATAACATGTTGCTATACTCACAAAGTAAGTCTTACTATCTTCTTTATTGCATCGTCTTTAAATATATACAAGTAAATACTAGCAGGCTATAATTTTTTCGTTATATTTTAATGGTATAGTTTATTTTATTTGTAGTATTTAAATTTCTCCTAATATTATTCTTTACTTTCCCTTTGGCTCAATAATATAGGCAAATTACAGGTGAAGGTTGGTTAGCCCTAAAACTTGTATAAACCTGCAATCTTGGTTCCTAAGGCCAGGAGCTCGTAATTGTATTACTAAGACTTATATTTCCTACTATCTTGACTAATTATACTTAGGTTTTATAGCTATTTGTATACATTTATGGATTATATATATATTGGGAGAGTGTCAACTAATGGTATGTATTGAAAAATGAAAGCGCTGTGATACATCTTTATAAGTAATGTTACTCTAAAACACAGAAGAGTTTAAATACTGGAATTAGGACAGTATAGTGTCCCGCCAATAGTTCCATATCCCCCACCCCTAATTTTTTAAGGTTTCTTCAGCAATTATCTTTAATCTTTCTGAAGAACTCTCATACCGTCTATCTGCTGTCCGTACAGTATAAACAGCGATTATTCATTAAAACATCAAGAGTCATAATAATGGAACTCGATTTTATACTTTTCTAATATAAACTCGTTAATTGATTGTGAATTTAAAAGAATTAATTACAGTTCATTCTTTATAAGCTTATGCTTGAAAAACAGGAAGGACAGAAAATATACTATTTTCTCCCAAAAAATAAGTTTTAATTAATAAAATTATAATTACTTAAAGTGAATTGAAAAAAATATATAATTAAAACCGGTAAAAAAAAATTATATAAAATTTTCTTAAAAATTTTAATTTATTTGGCAGTAAGCAAAAACTAATTGAGTTTTTGAATTAATTAAGCATATATTAATAAGTAATTGATAGTAATTTAAATAAAACTAAAAGTAAATACAAATATAAAAATCTTAGTTTATTTTTCATACATCATTGTTCATTATGCTTGAATCTCAAAACTTGCTATTCCATTTTTTTGGATACACAATTTCTTTTCATTTGAAATTAGATTAGTACACATCGTAAAAAATACTAACCTTATTTTCTATAACATATTAAATGGTAGGCATATATTTTAAAAAAATATTTAAAAAAAAACTCTGATTAAAATAAATTACTTTAACGACATAACTGAATACAGCTAATTTCAGTAATGGCAAAAATACAAATACAAAAAAATGAATATTTGAAACAAAAAGTGTTTTTTTTTTTCAATCTCAATGTATTTCAAAGGAACTCCCTATGAAAAATTGAATTTCGAATTTACAAGAGCCAAAAAATGAAAAGCACATAGCTCAAATATATAAAAAACGAGCAAATTGAACTTAAGATAAAAAAAATTGTATTTCCCGATATTGTCTTAAATTTAAAAGAAATAATTTTTGAACGAGAACAATCGAAGGAAATTAAATCTGAGAAGAGTAAGTTTTTTTATGGTTCTAAAAACAATTAAGCAGAAAATACTTTAAAGTTTGAACATATTTTTTCAATGAAGTCTCGGAATATCAAGCTCTATATTCATTCTAAATCTATTGGATTATTTCTTATGTTCTGTTTTTTGCAACAGAAACTAAAAAAAATATATCCTTTAAACTGAAATCTAATTTATGCTCATCGTATCTATTTTCATTGTTGTAATTCTTTAAGAAATTATAAGGTGGGAGAATTCTCTGATTTAAACAGGCACAAAAAGTCGTTATTTCTAAGGAAATAAAACACTATTTTGATTAATTATAAATACTTTTTTTTTTAATTTAAAAGATCTTTGTCGATTCTTAAGCATTTGGGGGTTATTGTTATATTGTTATATGTTAAGTTATTGTTATTTACAATCAGCGTAGTACAGTGTTCCTCAAATTTTCAATATTTGCGACCCAATTTTAAGTCACAATTTTCATCGCGCCGCCCCCGTCATACAACAAATATATATTGAATGCAATAAAAATGTACTTCGACGCTAAAGCTACACAATGCGATTTGAATATTGTAAACTGCACATATTATCACTATATGTATTATATTTTGTATGTGACAAGTCAATGGAAGTCACTAGTAATCACTAAACTTGCGTTTAATTTAGTATTAATAAACCAATTTTTAAATACTTGCCGCACTTACGCATTTATAAGTATCATATATCATTGTGAATATGTATTTTTTTATCATGTCAGAATGTATTTTGTTTTGCTTCCTTTCTGTAAATTAATAATTATTTTACATGTTTTATTTTGGACTTTTCGATATGCTGCCCCCAACAATTTGAGAAAAACGCTGTGTTAAAACATAAATATTTTTTCTTCCGCTTGCAAGAGGCTTTAATTTTTTTTTATTTCCATTTTCGGAAAAACTGGAAAATTGTTTATAATATGGTAAGAAATGGCCGATGCAAACGTTTTCGCTATTATAGGGTTGTAAGAATCTTTTAGTCATCAAATCTCGAAATGGGATCTGGAGTTATTCGCCAAATCTGGAAACGATATAATGAATTAGTCGCAAAACATCAAAATCCTTAGTCCTGACTATCCTTATCAGGAAAATGAAACAAAATTAATTAATTATATTGTATGGTCTTCGGTCCTAGACAAGTATGCAAAATTTCGAATTAATCTTACTTTTTAAAATAGGTAAAAATCGAGTTCAAAAATTCCGTTACATACAAGTGAAACTTATAGAAGCGTTTTAAAAGAATGCCGTATTAAAATTGAACAAAAAACGACCATAAAAGAAAAATTGGGAAGGGGGGTAGAGCTATTAAATTTAAAAATACTGCTAAATAGCCTTTTAGATTAAAATGGAGACCTACTATGATTTATAAAGCTGTCGCTGAAGTAGGCCAGCGATTCAGGGTTAAGGAATGTTCTATGGATCCACCTTCCCCGTACATCGGAAATTTTTGACATAATAGAAAATATAGAGCTATGTTGAAAATTATGTCTGTAACGGTCTCTTACGTCATTACTGGGTAAGCAAAAATGATGGACAAGATCTCGGGGTAATTAAAATATTTTAATGACATAAGATAACACAGTTACAATAGACAGACACTTAGACACAATACAGGGTAAACATTTAGAGGAAATAAGTGAAAATTAGGGAAGTTACATAGTTCAGGATTGGACAGCGAAATGGGTAACGCTCACTCATTTAATTCCAAACTCTCTCTGACGATAATACAGTGCTTCGCTCGGTAACACTTCCGGTACAAATACCGCCATCTACATTTCGGTCTTAGATTTAAACCGTGTGTTACAGTTCTATACTATCTACACGTGAATGGAACACAAGACAGTAAAATAAAATAAAACTATGGATAGTGAACATAGAAAGGTTTCTCATATAAAGATGAATATTTAGAAAAATGTTTTTAGGAAAAACCAAGATAAAAAATACTTATATGAAATCGCAGATAAGATATATAAAGACTAAGCATCTTTGTCGGAAATCAAGTGCAAAATGACGTGTTAATGTTGACATGTTAGCATATATATATATATATATATATATATATATATATATATATATATATATATATATATATATATATATATATATACTAGCTGTACCCTGCCACGCGTTGCTGTGGCTCAGTCTTGTTTAACAGAAAGGACATATTTTCAGTATGTTAAATAATTTGCATTGCACGTATGATCTTTTATAAAAAAAAAATGTATAAATATATATACGAAAAACTTTCCTAAACTGATATTTATAATTTGCTAACCAAATGCTTGAAGTTTTTACAGCTTATTTTTGTCCTTATGTCATGTTATGAACCTAAATTTATTTACATTGTCTTTAAAGTGGCGACCTCAAGTTTGAAGATAAATTTTAAATGGCTCCACTCTGGATTCATTGAGGGAATTGGGTTAGTTTTACAATGCTTATGGATATTTATATTAAATCAGAGGTGTGTTCACAAATGCACATTTATTCAAACAATGTCAATTGGAAACATGAATTGTATTTCCTGATGTCATATAGGAAATGTTTAGATTCTGCAGTATATCTAGCAAACAAAATTTGTAATGGCTCTGTTCTCTGAGTTGAGGCAGTTTAATTTTTTCAGTGGTACAAAACATTCCTTTGGTTTCCCCCTTAAATTCCAGAACAGTACCGGAATGCAAGTTGACTGTTATTGTGTGATTGCTCACCACAAAGTCATGTTTGACGCACATGTGCTGTTTTTGGTTAACATCTTTCTGATGTTGTAAAACACGAATGGTGTGTTCGCAAATGAGCTTCCTCAAGTCTGGCTCCATGTTGCTTTGCTGCGCCCTCAGCCCGTGTTTGTGACATTCTTTGTCTGCTTTTCTCGTTTGCTGATATCCATTCTTTCTCAGTTTGATGTGCAATTACACTCATTGTAGTACTTTTGCCTTGTAAGTATGACAACCTAAGTTTGATTTCCCGCAAGGCATTATTTTTATCTAGTGAAGCCAATTGACTGCACTTAAAAAGAAAAAAAATTCAAACAAAGCATATAAAATTTCTTAAAAACTTAAAACTACACTTAAAAAGAAAAGAAAATTGAAACAAAAACATATAAAATTTCAAAACATTAAAAAAAGGAACAAAAAAAAAGGAAAAAAATAAAAAATGCTAATGAAATATATAACATGCATTTAAACAGCTGAAATTCAACGCAATGAGAGGCTGAAGGTATTTTTAATTGAATACGCCAGGAAAATTCCAATATAAACACGGATTTTGCAGCAGAAAATTACGACAAAGTGTTGATAATGATGGGAATATTTTTGCAATTCACAATTCGATTAGTATTAGCAATTGTTTTTAACAAAGTTAAGGGCCTATCTTTAAAACAGTGACTTATATCTAGACACAGACAGCTTTTCACATGGACAATTATTTGTTATCGGTGTACTTAAATATTAGCATCACCACAGCCAAATTACCGCCATGCAAATCGCAACATTTTCCCTCCATTTCTTTTTTCATAAAAAAAAGCTAGAATCTTTATTGTTAGATATTAAGGTACGATATACATGGCACCAATTTTGTTACACTGATGCTAATACATAATTACTGATGTGTGTTACAGAGCAGCAGTCACCAATTGGTGATGCGTGAAAATTTTTGGATGGTATGCAGAAAAATTGGGAAATTATTTATACTTTTATGAAGATTCAGTTTAAAAAAAAGATGAACAACAAAACAACATATTACGGAACACGAATTATTCTTTACTAAAAGCTTTTAGTTACTGAAATAATTAAACAAAAAAACATAATTCCTGAGGTTAGCGATTTTTGGTAACCTCAACCATTTTTTGGAAAATTGTAGGCAAAACACTTCAGTTTGTTAATTGTTGCTTTTCATGAAGCTTATTTGGTTCACTCCTAGAAGAGCCCACACCCTTGACGCGAATTACTTTGCTTGGCGATAATTGCGCCATCTTGATAACCCTACTTTTAAACACTACATACGACAACCCTAACTATTTCTTGCATTTTCGTATTTTGTGGGCGCGCATTTCGATTTTCATTTTGTTGTTGGTCTCCGGGCTGGTTGCGTGTGTGAGGGAATCTAATTTAGAATTTTTTTACTTTGTTGAATGCGAAAGGTAAGAAAGAATTGATTGAATGGTGTATGAAGGAAGGATTGATTGCTTCGAGTTATGAATGTCTTAAATATAATGATCAGCATGATGTAACATGGTCGGCAATAAAACACTCTCTTCGAAATCGTGCCAGCCACGCCGACTGTATGTTCAACAATTACCTCGCAGAATAAATATGGCGGTGTTCACACGATCATTCACTTAGTGATGAGACCTTTAAGACTTTTTTAAAATCTGTTGTTACGCTGTCCCCTCCACTCGGAAAAGATCAGCAGTAAGAAAGTAAGTGCTGTTTTTATATTTTTTTATCTCGAAGGTTTAATTTCTGTATTGCTTACATATATTTTCAATATGCATCCACCTTATCCCGTAACATTTCCTTGCCCCCATTGTCGCTTTCGCTTGGCACCATCTTGTTCTGGCTTGGTGCCTTTTTTGGTTTGTCGCCAAGGGTGTGTGCTCTCCTAGGATTTTACTGCTTATTTTCTGGGCATAGAAGATTAAATAAAGACGTAAATATAGCTATAGTGCTCCACCACATAGAGGTCAATCCTATTAGTGAAACGCTAATTATAAAGTTATACATTAAGTGGTTCATGAAGTGTTGAAAAATGACAACTACTGCTCTAAAGCAGGAACAGCAGACAATTTCTGTATATATACAGACAATGAAGCAACACAAATTGTCTACTCATAAGCATTGTAAAATTAACCCTTTCACCTTAAGAAGAGTCATTTAATTTGTTTTCAAACTTGGCACCTCCTCTATGGAGACAATGCAAATAATTTTAGATTCATACCATGATAAAAAAAAAACCATAATAACTTGGGAGTACTCTGTCAACAAATTACAAATGAAATAAAACTATTTAGAAAAGTTTTGTTAATGTATATTTCCACATTTTTTAATAAAAAAAATCATACCTCAAGTGCAAGCAGTTAAAGATATTAGAAATGTGTGCTTTCTCTTTTCTTTCTTTTTAACCAGACTGAGCCACAGGAAAACATGATTGGGTACAGCTAGCTAGCTATAACAAACTTAAATGATAAAAAAGCTATCAAAAACCAATTATTAACAATAAATTATCATTTTAATAAAATCACCAAAAAAAGTTGCAAACAAAGGTACTTGGGTACTGTTGTAACTATATCAACCCCGATTTTGTTCGCATCATACACGGTGAATTGGCAATTAAGTGCTAATGTTGCCAATATGGTTGCGATAATACATAAATATCAAAACAAACACAAAATATACATCAGAAAATCTTAATTTTTCCATTTATATTTCACAGTAACACCAAATAAAATTTTGAAATTACACAAAATAGATATTTCCTGAGTCTAATGTTATTGCCCCAACTATTAAAAACTACAATAACTATTTCGTCAAAAAATTCACTACCAAGTGCAATAAAGTATTATTATTGTGCACAAACAGGCATAGAATGTTCTTCCCTTATTGAATGCATATTGCAGCATTTGGCGATGTCTTTTGATTTTAGGTAAATGGCCGACTAAAGAAAAAATATATGTACCATAAAAAATTATATATTAATTTAATTTAGATTCATTGGAGAAAGATAAAATACCGTAAAGTCCGACATATAGCGCACACCCATACTTTCAAGCTGCAATTTTTAAATTTTAGGTATATTCGCTATATAATGTGCACCCCTTTTTTACGAAGAAACCTGAAATGTACAAATGCAATGCTGTTATGTTTAGAAGCGATTTATGCAAGGTGTTTATCTAAGCAATTGCAAAAATAGTATACTTTTAGAACTACCACCTTTTAAGTTCAATAAGAATGTCATGTCTTTTAAATAAATGGTATTTTTGAAATATTTAGAAGTTTAACTTTTTATGCTCATTTATTTTTTAATTTTTAAAGCCCTCATTTTTATACCCAGCGTATAACTCACACCTGTAAATTTCGATCTTATTTTTTGTGTTCAAAGTGCGCGTTATAAGCCGGATTTTACGGTAGGTGGAAGATTTTAATCGGTATACTACTCTCTAAACACATACATAGTGTACAGAATTAAATTTAGTATTTTATATATAAAAATTATCCAAAGTAAATATTCTGTGCTTAAAAATAAATTGAAAAATGATATACAATAAGAACAGTAATTGACATAAAAAGAGCTGAACTATCTTTATCAACGCGAAAATAAAATTTGAAAAAATAATTACAATCTTATGACAACCTGCTTCCTCAACATGTATTTGAGCCCTCTGTCTGTTTTGCTCATTCACTGATGCTTACTTTAATTTGATTAGCATTTATCCCTCGCACTGTGTTTGCATGGCCAGTATGATGACCTAAGTTCGAGTTTCTGCAATACAATTTTATGTACTCAAGCCGATTGACTGCAGTTAAAGTGAAGGTTTAAAGAAAAACATGTGAAGTTATACAAAACAGCTCTAAGTAGGCCTTGTATCCGAATTCCTTTGTGGCCCTTTTTCGGATATGAGCACCATGTAAGTGGAATTGTAATACATTCGTTGGGGCTCCTGCATCATTGATACAGCGGTAGCTGTACGTCCCTGACAAAAACAAACCATAACTTCCAGTATTTTTTTTAACAAATTACTAATGGAATCTGTTTAAGAAGATAATAATCTTACAAAGCATTAAAAAACAAAATAAGGTGCAATATTTTTATGACTCAAAATCAGAAAATCTTAGTTTTAACATTTGTATTTCAATACTAACATCAAATGACAGGTACATACGTATTATCGCAACCTATTAGCGATATTGTATAAAACGAAGCACGATTGCCAATTCCGCGCGTACAACATCTGCGAAGATGGAATGGCCAACTTTGCGAGTTATCATTAAAGTTGGCGATTGTTGCGATAATACGTAAGAATCAAATGAAGTTTAAAAAGTTGTCTAAAAAAGAAAAAAACACATTCCTATTAAAAACTCCGTCGATTAATTTCGTCACATTAAAATATCTCCAAGTGGGAAAAAAATATTGTTTCCAAACATTGAATGTTATATCGCGGCATTTGGCTACGTCTGTTTATTTCAGGTAAATGGTTGACGGAAACTACTATTTGGTAGAAAAGTAAGTAGCGTACAGAAGTTAATTATGTTAGTTTCATTTTCGCTTAATAAAGAAAAATAAATTTAGCTTAAAATTACAGAAAAAACACGATGTAGAATTTAATCAAAGTTGTAAACATCCCGCGAGAATGCTATCTGACTGTTGCCAAACCTACAAAGCAAAATTTGAGTTCTTGAAAGAAAAATTTTTAAAAAAAGATTTATTTGAAAAATAATCCTAATTACGTATTAAAGAACAATAAATAGATAAATATGACAACTCATAAACATAACCATAGACGAGTTATACAATAATTTGGAAAAATCTAAGTGTAAAGTTTAAATTTTCGCATTCAGAGCGAATCGTGACGTCGTATGACGTCATAACACCAAAAAATCACTTAAAAATTAAATTTAAAAAAATTTAGAGAGAATTTCGAAATAAAAAGTACATAAGATCCTGACCAGAGACAAATGCAACGTTGTGTCAATATTTCAGATTAATCCATGCAGAACTTTTTGAGTTATGCGCGCATACACAAACCAACACAACATTTATATATATATATATATATATATATATATATGTATGTATGTATGTGTATGTATGTATATATATACATACATCTGTAAACATCACCTCTTCCCTTAGAATCAGTTGTAGTCTTGTAAAGCAAAACTTTTTTTATGTGTATTCGTATATAGATTTCTTGTCTACAATATTTATTTTACAGTCGTGTGGCCTACTGATCATTGTAAATGTATTCATGTGGCCCTTGGATCATTGTAAATTTATTTGACTCACAAGCGCGAAATGTTTAAGATCCCTAGACTAGAGTAGTACTCTTTGAATATTGAAAAACTCATTTCCATACTTTCGTGAAAGCTATTTCTTTCAATTATAATATTCAAGAACCTCTGTCATGCATCCGAACACAGTTGATCGATCTACTACTTAAGTATGCCGTCAAATCGAAAAAGATTGATTTAAATTAATAACAGCTCAGTCTGTAACTCATACATCTGTGATTCTTGTTTAAAAATAGGAATCCTATCTTTTAAACCAGGGGTACTCAACCTTTTTTTCTGCTGGGCCGCATATATATGTCAGCTATTTCCCGCGGATCGCAAACATATGTTAGAAATTTTACGCGGGCCACATCATGAGTGTAAATGGGAGGGAAAGTGTTTAAAATGTTGAAAATTGATCAAAATATTTAAATCCCTGTTTTTCTTTTTTAATTACTATTTTTAATTTTTATCATTAACACTGAATTAGAAGCATTTAAGAAACATTTTACAATTTCTGCATCACATACAGTAAACCATTTCATATAATTACCAGTAATGTAGCAAACTTCATACGATATCTTTGTTACCGCTGTGACATTACCACAGACAAAACACTTTGTTGCTGCCGCAAAGATTATTCAAGAAAACCTATTTATTACCTCTTGAAATAGATCTTCGCGGAAAAGTATCATTGAATGATTCCTGTTTAGTGCTATTTTTTAAACACAGCACTTTCATGAAAAATCAAACAATTACTAATCCATGTGTTTTTCTCTACAAAACACACAGTCAACCATCCAATCATCTAGAAACGATGTATTTTCTTCGAATATTTTTCGCTTGCGAGATATGAAAGATAGAAAAAAATTATTTCCACCCGTAAAGCTGTTCCTACTCCACTCTTGTATGTTATTACTAGCCGTAACTGTTCCAAATAGAAGAAGAATATATATTCGTATTCCTACGACATCGACAGCAAAGAGCAAAATTAATATATTTGATTTCTTGATTCCAAACTTTTTATTTATTGTTCTTAAATAAGTGAATTTTTCAGAGCAATGGGCACTAACCAGGCCAATTAAAAAGGCTCCGTGGGCCGCAGGTTGAATATCACTATTTTAATCTGAGACATCCATGGACAATGTTATTGTGTTTTTTCTTTAATAATTTGTCACCTTTAGAGAATTTGATTATGGGGCAAAAAAATATGTAAACAAAGTTGTTTACACACATTTAAATACATTAATTCTTTTAAATAGTTACATTTTAATAATTGCTTACATAATTGATTACATAGATACATTTAAATAATTACTTATTGTCCCATAATTGCAATTATTTGCTAAATTATATTAAATAAATAATATTTACGCACTCAAATTTTGCACTAGGTATGTGAATATATTCATATAAAAATAATTACACTTTTTTTATTTTATGTTTTATTTGATTTAATGAAAATTTGTAGTATGTATATATTCATTAAAAATAGATCAATGAAACCATTTTTAAGCTCTTATTCCATTAACACAAACAAGTACATTTTTCAAAATGATTTTATTTCATTTCATAAAAATGAGGAACGTGATAGCTATAAAGTTCTTTTAATACGCATAATATTACTCAAAATTACGAGATTTAATCTCTAAATATTTTAAATGCTTAAAATTTCTTCTATTAAAGTTATTCTCTATTAAGGGTCTATTTTAAGAATGTGGAGATAAAAATATTGTAAGAGAACTGATGTTTATATTTTATTTTTTTTAAAATTAATCTGACCTAAAGACTAAAGCACTTTATAAAAATTAGAGATAAAATAATTTGAAGTAAATAATCGATTGATAAAAAACATTCAAACTTCTTATTTAAAAGAAATTATTGCAAAAATATGTAATCGTTTTTTTTCTGTATGGGTTAAAAATATTATTTATCAAATAATGATCTTACTGCTGAATCTTTCACAGATTCTACACGTTTTATTCGAACAAAATTAACTGCTATTCATTTCTAATAAAGAAGTTACTATTTTATTTTTCAAGCCATTAAATGCTATAAAAATCAACAAACAGTAGACTAAGAAAATGCCTTATTAATTAAAGATTCCTTAAACTGTATTCTATTTA
Organism: Trichonephila clavipes; assembly: GCA_019973935.1. Taxonomy (NCBI): domain Eukaryota; kingdom Metazoa; phylum Arthropoda; class Arachnida; order Araneae; family Nephilidae; genus Trichonephila; species Trichonephila clavipes. The sequence goes on from BMAU01019666.1 coordinate 966,764, forward strand.
TTTTAATTTATTTATTTGAGGTGTTTGAAATATTCTTTCATCTTCAATCACCTAAAGGAAAAAACAGAAATAGAAACATTTATTTCATCCTCCACACGGAAAAGTTTTATCTTTTCTAAAAATCATTACTTTAACTTTAAATGAATCCCTTTGAGAAATCATTTTATGACGTTTCTTAAACATTGAAAATGTTTAATTTAATTCAAAATGCAATCCAAAATAGAATGTTTTATTCCTTTGTAAACATTGTTAATTTGTTACAATGTTGAAACGTAAACGTTTGCTCTCAGAAAAATTTAATAAATTTAATCTTCTCAGATTTTTGTCATAAAATCTAACAAAGTCTCTTAATTAATTTTTATAATATTTTACTCAGATATATATATGTATATATATATATATATATCTGAGTAAATACCAGTACCAGTAATATACCAGTTTAACTTTATATATGAATATATACATTTAAACTGGTTGATTGTTTAAATAATCTTTTACTAATTTAGAATCTAGTAAAGCTTTCTAGTAATTTACAAATTTGTATTGAATCTAGTAGAGCCTAGGACCAATGCTTTTTTGCACGTGAGTTTGTATCACCAATATCGTTTTCTTTCACTTGTAATGGAATTTTTATTTGAAAAATGTTATACACACACACTCAACAGGGAAAGACTTCTAAAATGCTAAATGAAATGAAATAAAACTAAAATAAAAATGAAGCGTACTTTTTTTTGTAAATATTTTGATGAATTATATATAAATTTAATTTAGAAAATCGGAAATCCATGAAAATTATTTGCTGCGAATAAAGGCAAATTCTTCAGAGCTTTATGGTAATCGGACCATCGCCTCCAAATGATTTCTTAATAACCCTCCACTAGGCGTTCTTAAAAAAAGTTCTATCTCCGTAGACACACTACTATAGAATTTTTTTTCTTTAAAAATAAAAATAAAACCAATCGCGAAATTACTGGACTTATTTCATCAATTATAATCCACAATTCGAGTAAATGAATCCTGAAAACACACCAAATAACACATTAGTAGATTGCGATCTCGAATCCCATCATTCGTAGCTCAAATTAGAAACACCTCATTGACCCGAATTATACATAGGACAATAGAATGGGAACTATAAACGTATGAGTGAAGGTATAGGATGTTTCACGTTAATGATTGTCGTTAATTATCGGGACTTGTAACGTGATATTCATAGAAACGTTGCGGCGATTGAACCACTTTATAAATTGACAACGCTTCTCATAATAGATTACAGCAGAGAACTGTATTTGGAAGATAATACTGTATAATATAATGCATTTGAATCCATTCAATCAGCAACATACGACCAGTTACAATGTACGAATATACTTGTATAGGCTTAATTATTTATATGGCAAAAATATTTTTAAACGTGATTTGTTAAATTTGTAATATTCGCAAGCAACACCGTTCTTTAAAATATGATGACGATTTAATGGAGACATGGTGATAGAGATAAATTGGCATAATTTTTGGTGACCATATGGATGCTTCTGGAAATTACTGGAAAAATCTATTAATATCACGATCTACGACGTTAGCGGATTACTTTCCAAATAATATTTGAATTCTTAGATGATAAAATAAGTAACCGAAAGTTCAAAATTTCATTCCATAACTTTAAAGAACATATTGTTACGTTAATCAGGGTTCGACAATTTTACAGTCGCAAAGCACAAGACTTCTCTAGGAGTGATGGAAATTTTTTTGTCTGAAATCCAATCCTTGAAACACAGGATAAAGGTTAAAATTCGGGGAATAAGTATCAGAAGGTCTTCACACCTTCAATAGCGCTCAGACACAACTATCAGTGTCTAATATACACGTATATAAATGATTATTCACAAGTACCGCACGTCCTACTGAACAGTCGAGCCAATCACTAGACGACTCTTCATAGTCAAATCAATGCTACCCTTCAACGGTCAAAGCAAGACTATATGTGTTTCGGAGAGCAGCTTCCTACTTATAGGCATCACTGACCTTTCGAGAAAAATCCGTTGGCGTCATACACAATGATATTAGTATATTTCTCCACAAATTTCCAGAAGAATCTATAAGGTCGCAAACGGTCACCAGCATGGTAGCCAAGTCGCTAACATCGTCGTCAAAAATAATGCCAACTTGGCTCTATCACAAAGATTTCGCCAAGTTTCCGTTAAATTGCCATTATATCGTAAAAGACGGCGTTCCTTGCGAATATTACAATTTTGACATAAAATAAGTTAAACAGAGTAATATAAATGTGTTACATATCCAAATACAAACTATTTACAACATTTTACATAAAATTCGTAACAATATCGTTGTTGAAACATACATACATAAAAAAGAAACAGTTATTTTGATTTCTTTTTTTATTTGGGGAAACAAAAAGAATTTGAAAACTGCTTAGAGTAAGGACTCCTATTAAAAATAATAGAATTTCAATGAAATAAAAAAAATGGAATTTTTTTCAGAATCGAATATTTTTACCTTTAATATTTTTCCTTCGAATATTTTTTCCTGAAAATCGAAAATATTTTAGAAACGAATTCCTGGAAACTTTTTCATGGAAATAGTAAAAGTTTTATGGAAACAGAAGAAATGTGCACAGCATTCTAAAAGCCTTTTGAAAGCATATTAAAAATTTTGAAGGAACCTAAAATCTTTCATGTGGGGAACAAAGTTAGAATTTAAGTTATTTCTATAAATGTATCGTAGTTTCACCAAATATGTAACGAAAAATGTTTTAGAAAAAATGTTACTTATTTGTTCATAATCACTAATTATCTACTATGCTTTGAAATTAATTGAAAAAATATTTGAAAGTTGGGAAAATCAACACCATGAAGACTGAAGTATTTATTCATTTACGTGAGCTTTTGTATTCATATAATCCCCTATTTACGCTATCTATTTTATTTATTAAATCTATCAATTCATCTCACCTATATATTCATCTTTCAATATACATAGATCGGGGCTCGAGGATTTTATGCGAATCAGTCGCAAAGAGCAGGGGAGTTCTTCAGGAACGGTGGAAATTTATTGTCTTAGAAACAATCCTTGAAATACAGCATACAGTACTCAAATTCGTTTAATAAATCGTAGAAGGCATTCACACCTTCTACGGCATCCAGACACAATCATCAGTGATCGAAATATAAGTATATAAGAAATTATTCGCAAGCACTCCCTCGTCCTACACAACAGCCGAAGTAATAGGTAAAAAAAATTCCGCTTGAGTCATAAATTGTGACATTAGTGGATTTCTATAATTTCGAGATGAATTCCTGTAGTCACCAACTCGCCAAAAATGGTCTCCAAGGTCACCGATGTGGTCTTCAAAAATGATGCCAACTTGACTCTATCGCCAAGATTTGCCAAGTTTCCATTGAATCGCCATTATAACATAAGGAATGGCATTGCTTGCGAATATTACTCTTTAACATAAAATAAAAACAATATAGAGTATTAAACATCCAGATATAAATTGTTTACATTAATTTAAGGGAGGCCGGTGCAGGAATTTTCGAAACATTATCGATTTTCACTTTTTTTATATTTTTTCTAAGTTCAAATGCTTATGTTTAAAATGATATATAATATGAGGAAATACGATAATTAGAAGTATTTTAATTTATTTTTAAACGATGCTACTCCTTGTCACGTATCGAATGAGCTCTGCTAGGAGCACCTGCGTTTCCCCTTGAATGAGTTTCTGATGATCGAGAATCCATATGATGTTCAAATGGAAAACTTAGAGTGCATTGTACATATCAAAAAGTGTATGGGTACGAGTATTCTGTTTATTAAAGCAAAAACAGAAAAAAAGAAATTAAGTGACATAAAAAGCCTAAGTGATCGTAACCGAATCACCGATGTTTTAGTACCGGGTGTTTCTAAATTGATATCGGAGTTTTAATGCTTTAAAGTATTTGTTACATATAACTTACAAGTACAATTCATATATCGAATGAAAGAGAACTGAAACAGTTTTACATAAAAGCTTGAAAATGTTCAATGTAAGCCCCATTCGTCACACGGCGTGCATCAAGTCGATAATTCAGTTCATCCCAAACTTTGTTCAGTGTGTCTGAGGCAATTCTTGCAACAACTGCTTCAAACCTGTGTCATAAGTCTGGAAAATCTACTAGTAGGGGAGTCCACTAGTACGCACAATCCTTAATGAACCCCTACAGATAAAAATCACATGACGGCAGATCGGGTGAACGTGGTGACCATGCTAAATAAGCTTTATCGTGAGGCCCTTTGCGGCCAATCCATTGGTTGAGCACAGTCATGTTCAACCAATCGCATACTGAGAGATGCCAGTGAGATTCTCTGGTTCACTTTTTTCCAATCGAGAAAATAGCCATAGTTATAGAGCATCAAGTTAGGCAGAATTAGATATAGTTGGTTCTCCAAAAACGAAAAGCCCATACACTTTCCGCCGAGATATGGCACAAAAACAATCAATTTAGGAGAGTATCGTTTCGATTCTAGCCCTTCGTGAGAATTTTCTAAGCTACAGATGCAAACATTATGAGTGTTCACGTGTCCATCGGAACGCTAGCAGGTTCTATCTTTGCAGAACTGTAGAACACCAAACGCTTTCTGCTAGGCGTACCAGAAAGCTGATATAAGACAGCGGTAAATATAATTCACGTACGCTTAAAGTAAGCGCCAGTTTGAGCTACTTAGTTAAAGTTAATGACAGTTAAGAATTCGAATACGCGTGTGTTTCTCGGATCTCCTATTTCGGTAGAACTTACTTGAGCTTAATTATTAATCAATTGTATTATTAGTAATTTAATTTAATTTAAAGGCAAATCCCTTTAAGTGACGTAACATTATATTATTATATATTATCAAAGATTTTTTTGAGAAAATTATAATAATAAATAAATATTATTATTATTCAAAATGGCTCTTAGTGGTTCTTTGCTTCAAATTAATCTTGGTGTTCAAGGTGAGACACAGGGGGGAGTCTTCACAAAATTCATAGTGCAAGTTTCAAAAGCAGAAGCTGAATATAAAGAAAGGCACACACAGTCATACCTGCTATATATATATATATATATATATATATATATATATATATACCTTAAAGAATTAAATGAAGTCAATTTTTCTAGAGAGATCTAGGTGATCCTATATTATTAAGAAAATTTTTACGTGGAAAGACTCAGAACCCAAATGAGTCAGTTAATAACACCATATGGTCAGTGATTCCAAAATTTAGATTTGTGGAATTAAAAACTCTAAAATTAGTGGTAAATAAGGATACACAGTTCAATATGGGTTTTGTAGCAAAATGAATGGTTTTAAAACATTCTGGAATTGAACCAGGTTACAACTGTGTGTCATGATTCAAAAACTTAGATGCACGTAGAATTTGTGTAGCCCATAGGTTCCCAAACTTTTTTGAACTGGTGCCCTCTTTTTTGTAAATATTTCGATACCCCCCCCACACACACACTCTAAAGAAATTAGAGCGTACATAATACATGGTAAAAACAAGAATCATTTTTTTTAAATTTCTATTACTAATAGAATATATTTTTTTTTATAATTTAATTTATTTTTTCTAAAGCCCCCAATTTTTTTACTGGCGAATATGAAATAGCTATTGCCCCAAATATTTTAAATGTGTATTATTTAAATTATATAATAATAAAGTAATAGTTATAAATTTTAGTTTTAGTTAGGATATTGATGGAACTGAAACGCTGTTGAATTCCTTCTTTATCTAAAAAAGTAGAGTAAATGTTTTAGTTTGCTGTTATAAAAACGCTTTTGAAAGAAGATTGTTGGTGATATGAAGTGATTCAGCCTTTAAAGAATCACACGTTAATTCCTGGTTAATGTATTTAATTATGTTTCTTAGATAACATACGTAATGAAATGCAATGGACGAAACATTTTACCTACTGCTCACATATAAAGACAACACGTACACTACGGAAATTAAAATTTACTATATCATTCAATTTAATGTATGTCTGGATGTAATGTAATCTTTAAGTTTTTCATTTACTTTCCGAACTACTGAAATATGTGAATTTTCGTACACGTGATAGAAATGATTTAAATATACATGCAATCAACATAGGGTAACCAGTATTAAAGCTTTCTTTTATTAGTCCATAATCAGCATGTTTTTTCTTGTCTTTTATAGACAATATTTAGTTAATCTGCCGAAGCCCCTCCATGCCTTAATTTTCTCTGGGTCGTTTACTGCCCCCTTGAAAGCCTCAAACACCCACAAGGGGTGTTATCGCCCACGTTGAGAACCTATGATGTAGGCCAGGGGTGCCCAACCTAAATCGGTTGGTGGGCCCCGTAAAAATTTTCTAAACTGAGGTGGGCCGCACATATCAAAGTAAAACAAACTATTCAAAATATTTTATTATCGTACAACTTTCAAAATATGATATGATCAACATTCAATTATTGATATGATCAAAAAACACCACCTTTTACTGGATCACAATCACAAAAAAGTTGAAATTCGACCGATTGCACTTGTTGGTGCAAGAATATCTCTTAACCTACAAGGTTCTTATGTACAGTAGATTTATGCTGCCATCTGAGGTTACGTGGTATAACTATGTGCGTAAAACATCTTCACATTTTATACTTGTGTTACGGTATGTTTGCATAAAATTGATTTAGATTTTCAAAATTTTTTATTTGAAATGCAAAAAGGCAATTAAGTAAGGAAGAACAGCATTGTAATAATTACACTGTTTGACAAAAAAAAAAGTTTTTTTTCTGCCCGATAGCCAAATGTTTAGTTTCTTATTGTATGATATTAATTATTGCACCGGGATTAAAATGTATCATAAAATGAAAAGGTTACATAATTTCAGAAGTTAAAATATTAAACATTTTTATTCTTCTGCCGTAATTATCTTACATTTCTACTAGCTGGTCTTACAGTTCTGAGGCAACTCATTAAATCCATCATCGGATTCTTTCATTGCGAAATAAAACAAGAAAAAGACTACTAATCTGAACTTAAAAATATAGACATAAATTATTTCTCTGACAAATAGAACTAAATACACTACTCACTCTCAACGAAGTTCTCGTTGAAAGAGGAATAACACACCCAAGCTCATCTGCTTTCTTTCATCCATCAACACCTGTTATTACAATTGCTGGGAAGTCAAATGAAAGAAAAAAATTATTTAGGTAAAAACTGCACGGGAGAGTTGGGGTGGGTCAAAACACGATATTTTCGATTAAACCGTCTGTAGTCCAAATGTCTAAAATAATATAGACAGAAACTTCATTTGGGCCACAAAAAGTCTCCAATTGGGCCGCGGTTTGGGCATGCCTCATGTGCGCCAACAAAAGCATCTTGAGATCCAAAAGATGCTAAATTGTTAAAAATAACGAAAAAAAGGAAATTAAAAGTTTTTTTTGTAGAAGCAATGTGTAAAGAAAATGCTTCATATTCCACTGGAAAGTTTACTAAAAAAAGTTAATGCTCAAAAATTACAAATTTTTCCCTTAAAGCTTGTTCTCTCAAAATGTAATATTTTCCCCTTTATGTACCTTTTTTCTCATAAATAATATATAATCCTCGAATTTTCAGTGAGCATACTTTTAACATGCTTACACATTTTAATGGAGGGAATAAGATATATATCTAGTAAATATTTTTAGATAAAGCTATTTTAAACTAAATTTTAGATGGGGAATGCATAATTTTTAAAAATTCATAATCATTTTAATTAACAAAAAGACAAAACCTTTCGTTAAAGTTTTATCGATAGCACACATAACGTTCTGTAGAAACTTTATTAATTAGAAGTAAGTAGTTTCTGAGAATAAGGTACACATATAAACTTAAGTGATTTAACATGGCCTCCTATGGACGTGCAGGACCTCCATATGACAACTAAAAGAAATATTATCAATTTAAAGCAAAACAAAAAAAATTTAAAGACACATAATTTTATAAATTCAGACAGCAATGAATCTTTCGAAAAAGTATTTGTATTCTTTTCACATGTAATCTTAAAAAGTAATTTTATCCTACTTTTGAAAGAATGACGTTTTCTTTTATTCCTTCTTAAAATTATTGGAGGTTTCATTTTACTGGTTAAGAAGCTACTGAATCAATTCTAAAACACATAGTCTGCGATACATCTTCATATAAAAATACACAAAATTCTCTTCTACAGTATCTCTTTTTTATTTCTAAGAGGTATTCACTACAGCTTTCTGAAGCACAAAGCTTTCTCAACTAAATTAAATTATCGTGTTTTTTCTGACGTAAATTTGGAATTTCACTTTCGCCATGTATGGTTTTATTTATAAATATAAGCTCAATCTTTTGTGCTGAAAAATACTATTCGTAACCTAGACAACCAAAACAAAATTCAATAAACTGAGACATCAAAGAAATAAAAATATCTTCAAAAAGGATTTATTGTCTCCTATTCATCTATTTCATCCTTTTTTTTGTAGGTAAAAAATCATCTTAAATTTCTCTTGTGGAATTATTACTTCTGAATAACTCCACATTTTCTAAAAGCGAACATATATTCTAGCATTTTTTGTTATGATTATTTTCGCTTTCTTTAATACCTCGGTATTCTGGTCTTGATTTAGCTTAACAATGCTCATATGATAAAGTAATATGTTGTACCGAATAATTTTATTTAAAATCTAAGAAAAAGTAAACTCGCCTATTTCGTATGCGTAATGGCATAATATTTTAAAATGAATAGAAGATAAATACTTGTTCTAAACTTAAACCTTTCTTTAAATCATAATACGGTAATACCCCGAACTTATGCAGGCGTGACTGAGTGACAACAGCGTAAGTCAAGGTATAATTTCGCTTACAAATACATTTAAATTATTTTTAGTTGGGGTTAGAAAAGAAAGAAAATAGTTATTCTGAAAAAAATGTTTACAAAAAGTCTTAGGTAACACAAACACACAAAATCTCAAACCGAAAATATTTAACACAATTTTATAAGTTTCACTCGTATGTAACGGAATCATTGGACTTGATTTTTACCCACTTTAAAAGGCCGGATTAATTCGAAATTCTGCACATTTGTCAAGGACCGATGACAGTACAATAATTTCATAATTTCGTTCCACTGTCCTGAACAGGATAATCAGGAGACAGGATAATCCGGATTTGGCGACTAATTCATTATACCATTTCCACACAGATTTGAAAACTAATTTTATATGCCATTTTCATATTTGACGACTGATTCCAGATTCCATTTCCAGATTTGGCGATTAAGAGTAACACTTAAAGCGAAAGCGTTTTTTTTTTTTGCGTCAGCAATTTGTTATCATAATACACTCAGGAACATTGAAAATAGCGACCCAAGAAGAAAGCATCGGATTGAAATGAAATTTAATACACATAATGATACAGATGAGAGATTCACTTGATCTCAAAAACAAGAAAATAAAACGAATACAGGGTGTGCAACGACACAAATACTGAGCAACTTCAATAGCGCGTTGGACCACCTCCAGATGCAATACATGCCGCAACACGGTCCGGCATTGAGTTGATTAGACACCTTATGTTGCCCTGAGGCAGATGGGCCCACAAATCTTCAGAGTTCCTCTAAATCATGTACAGAGTGACACGATGGCATCTACCGTTTTTGCTGATCCCACACGTGCTCAACAGGGGACAAATCGGGGGAGCGGGCCGGCCATGGAAGAGTCTGAAAATGACGTAGGAAGTCTTTAGCAACTCTTACTGTATGCGGACGAGCATTATCTTGCTGGAAATTTGCACCTGGAGGACCATTTAGGAAAGGTCGTACATGGGGTCGAAGAATATCATCAACGTAACGTTGACCCGTTAAGGTGCCACGCATCACAATTAAAGTGGACCTGCTATCATAAGCTATGGCCCCCAGACCATTACACCAGTTGTGCGGGCAGTGTGACGTAGAACAGTGTGGGGGGAATTGTACCGCTCACCAGGGCGCCTCCACACCTTTACACGATTATCATCTGTCCCCAAAACAAACCGGGATTCATCACTAAACACAACCTTTTGCCAATCTGTGACATTCCACATTGATCTGGCTTGGCCGATGTTCCGGTGTTAAAGGGAGAGCACGAAAAGGGCGCTTTTATTTAAGATTTGCTTCTGCAAGGTGTCTGGAAATTGTTTGTGGAACAATTGCTACGCTAACGTCTGCTCGTATCGTTGAACGAGTCACTGTGGGGTCCACAAGTTCTTGCCGCACGATCTTTCGATCCTCTCTCCTCGTGGTCTTCCTGATCGCTCCAGACCCGGTTTTCCGCGCGTGGGTATCTTCTCGTGTCCACTGCTCCCATCAATTTCTAACGGCACACTCCGAACGATCCACCTGGCCAGCAATACGGCGCGTCGACGAGCCTGCAGTTTTGATCCCGATGATCAGGCCTCTCTCAAACTCGCTTAACTGTGAAAAATGTCTTCTAGCACGTTTCCCTGGCATGTTTCGCTTACCAAAGTCTTCCTGCATTCGGCTGTTAATCGTCACGTTTATGAATCTTCGAATTTGCGCTGTCTTATATAGCACCTACTTCCTGATTGTAGCGCCACCTCGGCGTGTATGAGCATGCGTATTGGCACAAAACTTGGATCATTTGCATATCACATTACGCTGTTCTTATTTGCAAAGTTTCGCGATTGTACTTAGCTTCCTTCTTGGGTCGCTATTTTCAATGTTCTTGAGTATACATTGTACCTTATTGATACATTTATAAGTGTATATTATCAATGTAAATGTGTGTACTTTATTTTTTTATTATCTCAGAAGGGTTTTTGTTTGTTTGCTTTCAGTAAAATAATAATTTTCTTAATTAATCTTTTGTTTTTGTCTTTTAAATATACTCGCGCCCCCCTCGTAGAGTTGTCATTTAGCCTAGAGGAGTGTGCCGCAAAGTTTGAGAAACGCTGCAGTACATACACTGAAAGGAAAATTTCAAGTATATGGGCGTGTAGAAGAACATTTAACCACTTGCGCGCTAGACTGCGCTTTATAGCGCACAAGGTCAGCATCTCCATAAATCCCAAATTTCTGGGTATACTGACCTTGACGTTACGACACACATTTCATTTTTTCTTTTTGACTCTTACTAAGGAGCATATTCGTTTGTATTTCGCTTCGCTTTCAAAAGGCTGTACAACGATTTTTGTTGTTTATTTTTACTTTTTCTTGTCAATATGGCACGTCGTTGGATGTCAACGAAAGTGATACTAAATCAGAATATTTGTCGGAAAGCGATGATTACGACAGTGACTCTGATACGGAATTATCTATTTGTGATGAAGAAATGGAACAGAAATGACAATACATTTATACAACGCATGCGGAAAAGGTTTTTTTTTTTCAAAGGTTTATTTCGAGGAATTTCCCAAAGATTTGTAATTTTAATTTTAATTTTCCCTTTTTTTTAAACTTTTGTAACCTAATTTTGTAACTAAACTTTTGTAATTCTATACAACCTGAATAAAAGAAATGATGTATCTTGTGTTGGTTACACTGGCTATACACCAAAATAAGTCATGTATCAACTTGAGGTTAAAATGGGATTTTGCTCTATTCATAGCATGTACTATCTATTAGTGGTTACATGGTACGCAAAGAGTTAAATCATATTTTCTGTACACTGCTTGACAGTTGAAAATACACTGCCAAGAAGATTTGGTTATAGGATCATATAACGAATGTAAAGGGTGTTTTTTTAGAGGTATAGAACTTTAAATTGCAATAAAATAACGATGTATTATTCGATGGACATGAATTTTTTTATTCGAAAGATAATCTTGTGGCATTATATTTTAAATATGATTTCTGGCATAGGACTGCCACGGCTGGCTCGGATGTAGTCTAATCTGGAAGTCCAATTTTCGATAACTTTTTCCAACATTTGTGGCCGTATATCGGCAATAACACGGCGAATGTTGTCTTCCAAAGGGTCAAGCGTTTGTGGCTTATCCGCTTAGATCAATGACATTACATAGCCCCACAGAAAATAGTCTAGCGGTGTTAAATCACAAGATCTCGGAGGCCAATTCACAGGTCCAAAACGTGACATTAGACGGTCACCAAACGTGTCTTTCAATCAATCGATTGTGGCACGAGCTGTGTGACATGTTGCGCCGTCTTGTTGGAACCACAGCTCCTGGACATCATGATTGTTCAATTCAAGAATGAAAAAGTTAGTAATCATGGCTCTATACCGATTGCCACTGACTGTAACGTTGTGGCCTTCATCGTTTTTGAAGAAGTACGGACCAATGATTCCACCAGCCCATAAAACGCACCAAACAGTCAGTTTTTCTGGATGTAACGGTGTTTCGACATACACTTGTGGATTAGCTTCACTCCAACTGCGGTAGTTTTTTTGTTGTTGACGTAACTTTCAGCCAGAAGTGCGCTTCATCGCTAAACAAAATTCGCTTATGAAAATCGGGAACAACGGCAATCTCGTTTTGGGCCCATTCGACGAATCTACGCCTTGCTTGATGATCGTTTGGCTTCAATTCTTGCACGAGTTGGATTTTGTAAGCACGCAAACCAAGATCCTTCCGCAAAATCTTCCATAAAGTGGATGGACACAGATCCAATTCCTGTTGTCGATGGCGGATGGACTCATTCGGGTCTTCCTCAATGCTACGCTCTACAGTAGCAATAGCTTCTTCTATACGCACCGTACGGCGTCTCTGGGGATGCGAGTTATCAATTAGAGTAAACGTGGTGCGAAAACGTTCCATGGTTAATCGAATTAATTGCTCTGATGGACAATTTTGTCGACGATAAAATGGACGTAGTGCGCGATACGTATTCCGCACAGAACCATTATTTTCGAAATAAAATTGCACAATATGAAAGCGTTGTTCGTGCGTGAGTCTATTCATGATGAATTGCCAAACCAAACTGAGAATAAATCACTTGACAGCTGTTAAATCGGTCGCCATCTTGGAAAGTAATGCCAACTTAAACTTCTATACCTGGAAAAAAAACACTCTTTATATATAAATAAAATGTTCAGTTTTAATGGAGATAAGGGGAATGAGTTTAGAGATACTTGTAACTCACAAACTTCATAGAGAAAGGGAGAGCATATTGCATACGTATTTATTTCTTATAAATTTTTTTGTTGTGACTCGTGGAACCCCTGAGTATGATTTGTGGAACCCCAGGTTTCCGAGGAACACAATTTGAAAACCACTGTACTAGATTATGAAAATTCGCTTATTTGGAGCCCTTTGCTTATGATTTTTCTTTAATCCCGATATCTCCCTGAATTGTGGAGTGATAGATTGCTGTTGCACTAAGACAATGCATTCGCTCACATGGCCCTATCTGTCTTGCAGTTTCTGAACAGCAGAAACATTGCTATGACGGGGCATCCTCCTTATTCACCCGATTTGGTCCCATGCGACTTTTTTATTTCCTACAGTTAAATATTGTGGAAAGGGAGCCCATTTTACCTCAGTTGAAGAGTTTCATGAAAAACGAAAAATCTCCGAAAGGGACTTCCAAACACCTCTTTCCGGAATTGTTACCAGCAGTGGGAGCACCAAATGCAGACAAGTGTGAATGCTGAGTTAGTAATCATGGCTCTATACCGATCACCATTGACTGTAACGTTGTGGCCTTCATCGTTTTTGAAGAAGGATTCCACCATCCCATAAAGCGCACCAAACAATCAGTTTTTCTGGATGTAACGGTGTTTCGACATACACTTGTGGATTAGCTTCACTCCAAATGCGGCAGTTTTGTTTGTTGACGTAGCCATTCAACCAGAAGTGCGCTTCATCGCTAAACAAAATTCGCTCGACACGTATTCCACGCAGAACCATTATTTTCGAAATAAAATTGCACAATATGAAAGCGTTGTTCGTGCGTGAGTCTATTCATGATGAATTGCCAAACCAAACTGAGAATAAATCACTTGACAGCTGTTAAATCGGTCGCCATCTTGGAAAGTAATGCCAACTTAAACTTTTATACCTGGAAAAAAACACTCTGTGTAACTGGTCGATTTATGTTATTAATTCGAAATACATAGTTAACGGGATTAAATAAAAGGAGATGCTAGAGGAATCAACAACTGTCCTGGGAGGTTTTAAGGCATGAGTCCCCTAGGCCCTAGTTCATGGCCTCGTCTCGTTCTCTCACACACACACACACACACACAAATCGGCCACAATAAGATCCAAATACAAATATTTTTTTTTTAACTTTAAATGTCATTACCGAACATATTCTATGAAAAACTGGGAGATTCGAACCATATTTTAACTGGTAACAGTGTCAAGAGGACGTCATTATGGAATGTCATTCGTCCGTGTCTATGCTGAAGTTCATCCCCATACATCATCGTTATTTATCCGTATTTACTCGAATTTAAGCCGCCATCGATTCAAAGCTGCACCCAAAATTCTCAGCATGGTTTGTGAAAAAATGTTGTCATTGATTCTCAGCCGCACCCTTACTTTTCTACACGTTTTTGAGAAAAAATAAACAAGAAATATAAAAAAAAATTTAAGAAGATCAACAAAGAAAATTTTTATTTTAGCTAGTTTTTATTAAATAGTTACAATTAATATACATACGTATATACATATGACAGAATAACAACATTAAGTGCTCATTAATGTTTATTAATTATCACTGAAGTATCGTATTGCCATCCAAAACAATCGTGTGTATAAAACTTCCAGTTCAACTGAATGCTTTAAAACGTGAGAAAAGAACCTTTTCAAGTTTCGACCCAAGTCGCAAAAAAGGTCGCTAAGTCGCCGACTTGGCTGTATTTGTAATTAGTTGAATAATTAGTTTTAATCAAGTAATTTAGTTTAATTATAATTAAATGATTGTATTGTCGTCCAAAATATTCATGCATTTAAAATTTCAACTCAATTGAGCGCTTTAAAATGTATTTTATTAACTATCGAAAATTCCACCAAGATAAATAAATAAATAAATAGAAAGTGTGGCCTAACAGTAGGAATTGCAAAAATTGTGTAAAAGGCTCATCGATATCCGATTCGTAATTTTTTTTTTAAAAATTCAATGAGAAATAATAAGAAGTTAGTAATCAATGTATTTCACAGTATTAAAACCTTTAAAATACACACATGAACCTATAGTTATAACCGTCAGTGTGATGCTAGGAAAATGATTCGTCTCAGCTGACATCGGAATTGGTGCCTGCGTCGCCATTTTCCCACACGTTGTCGTTTTTCGTGCCATCCGATTAGTTTGTTACGCAACATTTTTTAATGGAATGTCTTATGGAAGAATGCAAAAGAATTATCAAAGATTTTATTCGAGCTTGCGTGCATTTAACATGTTTAAACATAGCCGCGTAGCGTTTCAAGAATGTTTATTTTACCAATCTGGAAAAATTTGATGGAGACATGTTTCATTATTCATGCTACCTTACGTAGTTTTGCAAATCTGGAATAGTATATATGCAGTAAAAAAGGAATCAAATCATTAAAAATGCAGCATTTTTTTGTCAAAATGAATTCCACATTGACTGTAAAGATGTAAAGGTACAGCTTTGTGTAAAGTGGATAAATCTGTTCGATATCACGTCTTCCAAAAGCATTTATCAAAGCTAGTAGCTATATATCTCATGATGTGATTGTAATAACGATCCAAGAGTATGTAGAATAAGTTAGAGTAATACGATAAATATTATTTTGTATGCAATTTAACGGTGGGTATTATAAAAAGAAAAATTAAAACTATTATAATTATATAACATTTTCCCAATATATACAAGCATGAATGATAAAGATTTTATCATACGTAAAATCTCTCTCAGTTGAATTTTGAATTATATTCAATTCTTGTCCTATTTGTTTGAACTAACGTGGTTCTAGAACCACCCGAAAACATTAGCCTACTTTCTCTCTCTCTCTTTCCAAACTTCCACAATTAACCACTGGAGGATTTTTATGCGTAGAGGTCTTTGTTCATGATTGAGAGAGTGAGTGTTTAAGAATACCTGGGCTTGTTCGAGAGAGTAAAATGCCAAAAATAAGACTCTTTGTTCATGGGGCATATATCTTTAAAAATTTCCAATTTAGCTTAATTTTTTTGTGATCTTATAAAAAGATATTTTAATCATTTTGTAGAAATGCAAATATAATTTTTTAGTTAATTTTTTTTTCTTCTGCTTAATTGAAGTTGGACATAATTTTTCAGATCTCATCATACATGTTTATATTTAGGTATCATTTTTTAAAAGAGTATCTCTTAAATTTGTAAAATATTTTTTGCGCATGTATAAAACAATGCACAAAACAGAGTGAATCTATTTTTAGTAAAATAATATGATAGTTACTTCGAAAAAATTATAAAAGTGTGTATAATTTTGAAATTATCTATTTTCCCCTTTTTCATTCATGAAATTATTTTTTAAAACTATTAACTAACTACATAAACTATTTAGTATAAAACTTCAACCAAAAAATAGGTTCACTATATGCACAGGTATCCTGTATAGAAGTATAAAAAATTTGGAGCCCTATAGTGCAATAATTTTTTAAAGGTGTACCTAAAAGCAAAAAATTATGCTTTGGAGAAAAAGTGAACAAACTTAACATTTGTATAAGTACGTTTACATTTTTGTCAATTTCTTTTTTCATATTTTAAGGTTATTTTATCAACGAGCATATAAGTGTTATAAATTTTTAGATTTAGAAAAGTATGAACTATTTTTAACACTAAAATTAAAAAATTGATTTTTTGAATTCGTCCGATGTTCTGGTTTCATCAAGAACGTCGCAATCTTAAGCAACACGAAATCTATTGGAGATGGATCTGATAATTTTAACCCTTGGTCACAAATTACGAGCACAACACCTGAGCTGGATCCCCCTCTTCGAGCCTCCATAATACGGCAATTAGAGAACATTTAGCCTCGACGGATATAAATTGCATCATACCCCTCTACATGGTGGGTCTTCAGTGGCAGTAGGGCTCGAACTCCTGACATGCAGGCCACGAGTTCGTCACCACAAAAAATAGTCTATAGCGGTAGAAAATTCGTCCTTGCTTAACTTATGAAATACTATTCGAAATTTAAGCTCATAAATTAAGAAAAATTGTGTTTTTCACATGTTATTTATTTCTAATCTTTTATTTATTAGATTTATTAATTATTTATGATAATCTGTCAAAGTTTTATATTCTATCAGTTATATCATTGAGCAAATATTTTTATAGAAACATAATAAAAATAAACTATCCATGAGGACTAGTGAGAGAATCGCGCCAAACAGCGCTTGGCGCGTAGTACTCCTATATCAAAATAGTTTCTTTGAGGAGTTACGCATTCTGATAATTAGGTCAACGATATATATAATACACTTTCGGATTCAGAACACGCTCTAAATTTAGGAGATTTGTGAAATAAACCATATATTTTCCAATTATTTAACTAAAAATGCGTTATTTATTATTGTGAGACATACACCTGAATAAATATTAAGTCAAAATTATTTTCTGTTTCTTGAACTTCCAAATAAGTGGATTCTATGATGTATATCAAAAATATATATTAACCCAAATGTCTACTGCAAATTTGATAATTTAAATATTCATGTCTCTTTGAGTAAACAAATCTTTATATTTTATGTAATTAATTCAATACGCGTATTTTTTTCTCCTCAAAGTATATCATAAGCTACGGAAATCTTGTCTTATGGAGGCATTAAATAAAATATTCAACATCTAAAATAAGAGAAAATAAAATAAACGGAAAGGACATGTGAAAAAATAAAGCTCTGCTGAAATTCAAATTTTAAAGGATTTCTATTCTAATTCATCAAAGTACTTGAAAATAGAAGAAAAAAGGAAATGAGAATACATAACTCATTTTGTAAATATATTTCTGCACTTGGGGAGAAATTGACACAAATTCGAATGTTTTCTATTGAAATATTTAGAATTTTAAAGTCGCTGATAATAGTGCGGGCGCTGAACAGCTCCTTCTAGAGACGATTCATCAATATAGGCAAAGAACTGTAGCAAGTTTGATGAAAAAAGTCATTAGCGTTGTCCGTCAAAAGTTAAATCTTCGAGAACTTTATTTCTTGTTGGGAATTTTAGAAGCATATTTTTATGCTTATTCATCTTTGTGATTGAATTAAACAATCCATTATGGAACTCAGGGGTGCAACAGTCCATGAGGGCCAAGACCTACTGTGCCTATTTCAGCTCTCGTGTTGAGTACATTGGCAGACCTTTCGGTCAAGTGGTCAGTCTAACGTGAATTCACCAGTGTTCGGTTCCCAAACAAGCTTGGTACTCATTCATCGACCCACTGAAGGGATTTAAAGGCAGAGTCGTCCTTGCAAGCCCGAGATTTGAACCCCTATACTACCCCTCGGTCACAATCCATAAATATTATATAATTAATTAAAACTGTATTTTATGCTTCACAAAAAAATTAATTGATTTCATGGTTTTTATTATTATTTACTTTTGTCTGAATGCAACAAAATAAGTGCTCATTTCAGAAGCAATTTAAGTCATGGAATGATTATTAAGAAAAAGAAGAGAGAGAGAAAGAAAAGGGAACATCACATTCTTTTGCTGAAACAATATGTTTATTCAGTACACTGTAAGATCGTCTTGTAGTTGAATTAATCAGCTCTAATTAACCGGATATACCGTTTTTATTATTTCCTTCAAAACACATCACTATATTTACAATTCCATTTACAATTAAAAGTCACATCGGGAACTACAGGCAGCTTCGTCCATTTTACGTTCGAGACTCCTTCTTCTTCTTCTCTCCTTCCCGCTCAAAGGCCAAAACAGATCACAGCAGCGCCCTCTTTCTAGTCTATCGTGTGCTATGTGTCAAGCCTCCTAGTGTACTATGTGCCACGCCGTTACAACACTTTCCAAACTTAAAAAAACCAATCAATACAAGATATATGCCGTATTTACTCGAATCTAAGCCGCACCACAATTCTCTACACAATTTTGAGAAAAAATAAAATTCTGTCTAAAAGGTTCGTTAGTATCCGATACTTGAGAAAAATTTTTTAAAAAAATTCATGAGAAATAATAAAAAGTTAATAATTACTTTATTTTACCAATGTTAAGAATCCGACTACCCTAAAATTGTGAATTTCGCCAAAAATTGACAATTTTTTATGGGTTTATTTTAATGCCCATCTTATATTAGCTTTATAAAAATACCAAGTTTATTATTTTCCATTCACTAGAACAAAAACTACAAGTGTTTTAATCAAAGCGAATGTCACTTCTTTCAGCACGATGTTATACATTAAAACGCGTTTTACTCGAAAAGTGTTCTTTTGAAAATGCTCAAATGGGGACAACGATTGTTCCAAAAGTTTTGAAAATAATTAACTGAAATTTTTTGCGTATGTTTTTAGCTTCAGATTTATTAACCCCTATTTATTATAAATTATGAGGTTCCTTATGTGAATATTGTCACTGTCTTTGTAAGCAATTTCATATAATAACTAAGATAAAGTGCTCCAGCTTTTGCAAAATTTGAAACATGTCTAATCCTGAAGGTCATATCAAAAATGAATACCATAGGAACGGATCAAAATTGAAAAAATTATTTATAAACTTTTTGTACAGAATGGGCCCCGTTGACGTTATGTTTTGTAAACTCCGAAAAGAGATACTTTTCTTTTATGGTATTTATCTCGACATGCTACAAATTTTCGCTATGCCAATCATGAAAGAAAAAATGTCAAGAAGCTACAGTTTTCAACATGATGTTACACCTTTTCACTACCCCGACGATTTTACTTCGTACCTCAACACTGAGGTCCCAGCTTGGCTTGGTCATGGAGAGCTTATTCAATGGCCACCATGATCACCATATCTCTCACCAATATAGTTCAGTGTACAAGGATTTGTTAAGTATTAAGTGTATATGCCACCATTTCCTAGATCCATTCATGAACTGAAATCAAGAACCTGGATTGGAATTAATTTGATCGCAAGAAATACGCTCACAAATCTATGGCAAGAACTGATTTACCTATAGGACATTAGCAGAGAAACGAAAAAAAGCCACATCGAACATTTATGATAATGGTACACTCGGACTATTTCTCTATCTTTCAACAACATGTACTTTAATTTTTACCCTGTAAATTACAAGTAATAAATCATTCTTTTTGCCCAACTAATTAATAGACATCTTGTATATTCCACTTCAAAGCAACACTATTAAATATATATTTAAGGTTTCCGACTGCGTTCGGAACCGTAATTTTAAAAAAGCGCATAAATGGATAATTTCCATGATATTTAGTGTCACTTAGATTAGAATACATGTATAAAATCATTTTAAGGACATTGTGACAAAAAAAAAGTTATTTAAATACAATATTTCGGCAAAAAATAAACTTAGAATAACCTTTTTTCAAAATGTTCTCCTTTTGTTAAAAATGCTTCTATTATAATCATATTTTGCTTGTATATAGCTCAAACCTCTGTACAGAGGTTCAACTACGATTTTTGAAAAATTCAAATTATTTTCAGAGTTACAACCCATTGAAATAATTATCGGCGTTTTTTTCTTAAAATTTCTCCCCTCTGTTGTCGTAAAACATGGATATATATAAACCCACTTCTAAGTTATATATATCAAAAAATTCTAGTTGCGTCTCTGTACAGAGGTCGGAGTTATATACAGGCAAACTATTATTATAATGGAAGCATTTTTCACAAAAGGAGAACATTTTGAAAAAGGGTCATTCTATGTTCATTTTTATGTTCAATTTTATATACATTTTATAATCTCACCGGGACACTAAATATCATAACTATTATTCATTTATATGCTTTTTCAAAATCATGGTTCCGAGCGTAGTCGGACACCTTAATATTAAGACGAATTCTCTCTCTAAGAATTTCGTCTCCCTTATGAACTAGATCTTTCCGGATTAGTTACAAAGCTATTCATATATATTAAAAATAGCATTCAGGCTTAGTATAACGTATCTAAAACTAATGCAAAATATAATGAGGATCGGATTCTTTATCCCGATTTGGAAAGTTAGATCGAATGATAGAAAGAACTAGGAATACTAAATTTATCTATGCTTCGAATAGATTAATTTTAATTTGAACATATTTCCTCGTATATTTTACAACGTATTTCCTCACTTTCCATTCTATATGACGAGGAATCTTTAAAATCAAGCTCTATTTAAATTTGACTTAACAGCTTGGAAATCGTTTTATCCCCTCTAAGGGCCTTCAGGGGTACTAGGCTCGAACTCATGACACGCCAGCGATGAGGTAGTGACTTTAACCAATAGACCACAAGGGGGGCGTGATAAGCCTACGTGGAAGGCGCGAGCATATTGAAAAGTCAGAAATGAAAAAATTATTTAAATAAAAATTGTGAATTTACTGAAAAGAAACAAAACAAATTATACATTCAGACACATTCACATTAACATAATATACTTATAAATGTATCAGTTCTGCACGATTTGTTTGATAATTAATTTATCAATACTAAGTTAAGAAAAAGTGTAATAATTTCTATTGCATTTTATGGGGTAGTCATATACAAAGTTTAATACTTAAATTAATAATTTGTACGATTTATAGTTAAAGTCGTATTGTAGCATTACGTCAAATTGCATTATCATTCCATTCTATGCATTATTATTGTACGGAGAGAGGCACGAAGAAAATTGTGATTGAAAATGGGGGGCAAACATTGAAAGTTAAAGCAGCACTGCACTAGTTTACCGCGGACACAAAAGAGAAACTTCTTTTAAGATTCTATTACAAAGGTAACAATATCTCATTTATTTGGGTCATGAGGTATTTTTCTCCAAAATTCTTCTAATTATACTAGAATTAAGTTAAGAGTTTTCGTAATTTTCTTTTCATTTAGCGTCGGAGTTAAAAAAGTAAGTTCTCTGGTAAGGTGAACTTTTCAACTGATTTTTAGCTTAAAGTATTAAAACTGTTCAGGTGTCTTTGAGGAATAGATGATTTGTGGTTGTTGTTGTCGTGTCCTTCTCGAAGGGGAGGAATGTAAGTTGCCAAATCTCTTGATACAGAGTGGATTTCTACATGATAGTTGGTGCCACCACACACCTACCTCCACCTCCCCAATTTAGTCAGGGAACTGGAAGGGAGGGAAATATCTTCTCCGGTCCCTACTCTCGGGGTTTCTGCTGCGACCGCCCACAAGACTTTCCGATGATATAACGAGCACGTACTCCGTGTGTGCTCAGAGGGGATTTGATGGCATCGAGCATCTAACCCAGACCCTCAGGACTAGAGTGTAATTCTCTAACCATTAGGCTACCCAAGACCAAAAGACTATTTAAATACCTGTTTTTTAGTACCATGCAAGAAAAATAAGATCCACATAAAGTCACATCATACTGCTAATGCTTTTGAAAAAGATATTCATCCTCCATTTGTGAGAATAGACAAATTTTCTACACGTTTCGTCTTCGAAAATAAATGCTTTTAGAAATAATTGAAAGTTTGCAACAAAAAAAAGAGATAAATAGAAACTGACTTTTTTTAAGTATAATATTTAAATTAGTGCGCTACGGAAGTAAAAATAAAGATTTTATCTGGCGAAGAATATTTTCAAGGATTACGTGTTTCTATTTATGTATCTTAAATCAGAAATTTCGGGATCTTTTTTATTTTCAAAGGCTTTTATTCACGTCAATGATGGCAATGCTTCTTAATGTTGCTATTCATTTGATTACAAGACGAACATTTTTAAAGCAGATTGGTATCGTTGTATTCAGTGTCGAATTTTATATTTGCTTGCACTTTCTTACATTTATCTGCACTCAGTGAATATACTTTCAAATTATCTGTTCTGAACGAAATACTTTCTTTCTGCTCTTCAAATTTAATGTTGTGAAAATAAATCCCACTAAAAAGAAAAAAAAAATAGTCTGAGAGATAAAATAAAACGGCACAGTTTTGATGGCTCAGTTAATATCAAATCCATTTGTCTAAAATCAGGCTGAGTAAAGAAGCCGATTTTTTTTAAAAAAGCTATATACCGTATTTATTCAAATTGCACCACACTTTTTCACTACATTAATTGCTGTTGAAAATAGAGTCTGGCTTAGAGACGACGGTAAAAAATTTGTTGGATGACGGAGATTGAAAATGATATTGATGGTTTGAGCAATTAAACGTTCAGGAAGGAATTTAAAAGTTTCTAATACTGGTAAAATAAATTGATTAGTCACCTTTTATTAAATCTCATTTTAATTTTTTTTTAATTCTGCAAATATCGGGTAGCGATAAATTATTTTACACTATTTATATTTTTAAAAAAACGTGCTGAGATTTTGCGGTGCGGATTAGATTCGAATAAATGTGATATATATATATATATATATATATATATATATATATATATATATATATATATCTTCTATATATATAAAGTAGAAAAGCGACTCACTCACTGACTAATCACGATATCTCCGGAACTATTAAACCTACAGACTTGAAATTTGGTAGGTAGGTTCCCTTCATGGAGTAGACGTCAGCTAAGAACGGATTTTGCAAAGTTCGAACCCCAAGGGGCGTTACGGGGGTTTAAGGGGCGTTATAGATAATTATTTCCATTACTAAACTATTAAATGTACAGTCGTGAAACTCGGTACACAAATTTCTTTCATAAAGTAGACATTCCCTATATAATGATTTTAACAAAAATCGACCTCCAAGGGGCGTTGAGGGCGCTTAAGGGGCGTTATACATAATTATTTCCATTTTTAAACTATTAGACGTACAGTCTTGAAATTTGGTAAGCGGAATCCTTTCATAGAGTACAGATCCCCTACAGATAGGGTTTTGTGAAAATCGACTCCCAAGTGGCGTCGTAGAAAATTAAGTGGTGTTTTAGGCAAAAACTCCTTTTTTAAACTATTAGACGTAAAATCTCGAAATTTAGTAAGCTGATTCCCTTCATTAAGTAGAGATCCGCTATAAGATAGGTTTTGTGAAAATCGTTTCCTAAGTGGCGTTGCGGGGGCTTAACGGACGTTATACATAATTATTTCCATTTTTAAACCATTAGACGTACAGTCTTGAAATTTGGTAAGCGGATTCCTTTCATAGAGTACAGATCCGTTGCAAAATGGGTTTTTTCAAAATTGAATCCCAAGTGGCGTTGTAGAGAATTAAGTGGCGTTATATATAGGCAATTAACTCCTCTTTTTAAACTATTAGACGTAAAATATCGAAATTTAGTAAGTTGATTCTATTCACTGAGTAGATAGAGATCTGCCATAAGATGGGTTTTGTGAATATCGTTTCCTAAGTGGCATTGCGGGGGCTTAAGGGCCGTTATAGATAATTATTTCCATTTTTAAACTATTAGATGTACAGTCTTAAAATTTGGTAAGCGAATTCCTTGCATGGTGTAGAGATCCGCTACAAAATAGTTTGGGGGAAAATTGATCCCCAAGGCTCACTGAGGGAGATTAATGGGCGTAATAGATAAATATTTCTGCTTTTCAACTAATAGAACCACCTGCTTGAAAATTAGAAGGTGTGTTCCGTTCATGGAATAAAGTTCCTTTTACAAAGATTTTTGTGGAGACGGACCCCCAAAGGAGTGGGGTTGCGACGGATTAAGGCTTGTTATAGAAAAATTCCTGTTTTTGAATTTAACTCATTTACTTGAAATTTGTTGAGCACTTTTCTTTAGTTGAATAGAGTTCCACTAA
Source organism: Trichonephila clavipes (assembly GCA_019973935.1). Classification (NCBI taxonomy): domain Eukaryota; kingdom Metazoa; phylum Arthropoda; class Arachnida; order Araneae; family Nephilidae; genus Trichonephila; species Trichonephila clavipes. The sequence continues at coordinate 991,548 of BMAU01019666.1, forward strand.
GAATGGATTTTACGGAAATCAACTCCAGGGGGAAGCGTGTAGAACTATTTTGGCGTATTTGATAGACAAAATTCCCGTTTTTGAACTGCTAAGACTATAATAATAAAATTTGGTTTGCATGCTTCTTTTGTTGAAATGGAATCCACTAAGAATGCTGTCAACGAGGTATTGATGATAAAAATTCCGTTTTTGCTCTCTTAGATATAGACTTGAAATTTAGCACACATGTTTATTTTATGGAGTAGAGATCCACTGAAAGTTGCTTTGGTGGAAATCCACTTGATTATTAGGTTAAGTGAGCGAAAAAAATCTTTCTGCTTCTATTTTAGATATAAATAGAAATTAGATATTATTATTTATGTTCTTTTTATATCAAGGGGTGAGATTGTAACAGCTATAAATATATTTTTCAATACAATCGAATTCTTAATGCTAGATATCAATAACTGATATATATGTAAACAGTATACATATATACAACATCGTGAAATACCCAGTGAAGTGGGTGGGTAACGGCTAGTATATATATATACGTAAATAAAGGAGAAAAGAGATTCACTCTTTCTTTCCCTCTGTAAAGTACCGGGGATGTTGGTGTTTGGGGGTTTGAGCAAATATCAGCCATAGTACTTTATAAACACAATTTTAGTATTACTTTTACTTAATCACACAACATAACTAATGGGATAGTATGCACTAAACATTAAACCCGGAATAGCAGTCGTTTAGGATTAATTTAACAATCATATAAATAAACGCACTTATATGAAAACAATAGCGTTCTTGACTCCTTTGCTTGTATTCTCTTATGATAATTTGCTTAACTATACGACCTCCGTTCGCAATCTTATTCACGCATGAATTTTCGCTATCAACCATTATCGCCTACTGTAATACAAACGCTTAAGTAAAACTTCTTATTTACTTTAATCTCGACTTCTTCATTTAGAAAGATTTTCAAATGAACTCACAGTTAAAAAGGTGGCCGCGGTAGCCGAGTGGTATAGGTATCGGATCGTGGCTTGCCTTGTCATGAATTCAAACCCAGTACCACTAAAGACCCGCCGTGTAGGGCAGCGATGCTCGTTAAATTTGTCGAGAACTGAAACGTCCTCCCGTTGGTGTGGTAGTTAGGAGAGGGGGTGCCAGCTCAGGTGTCGTCCACGTCACTTGACCTTGATTCAAAATTACATAGTCCGTCGCCAAAAGCCCTCGTGTAGCTGAACAGTGCGACGTTAATATTCAATCAATCTATCAATCACAGTTTAAAAGATAAATATTACCCAAGAGGATTGATTAAATCGTTACAACTCATCACGATATCTCTGGAACTATTAGAACTACAGACTAGCAATTTGGCTGGTTAATTCCTTGCACAGAGTAGAGATCCGCTACAAAACTGGTTTTGAGAAATTTGACCTTTAAGGGGGGATGCGAGGGGTTACGGATCGTTGTATAGATAAATATTCTCGTTTATGAACTATTAGACCTGGAGACTTAAAATTTGACAAGCAGGTTTCTTTCATGGTATAAGTATCAGCTTCAAAAGAAATGTTTTACTGACATCCACTTTAGGGAAGAGGATTTCAGGATCTTAGAAGATAATTCTACTTCAAGTTTAGAAATTCAAGTTTAGTCCTTTTTATATCAAGAGGTGGAGTTTTTTTTATTTATTTTTTATTAAGAACATTTATAACCCCGTGCACCACTAAGTACCACACGAGGGCTTACATAGAAGTAAGCGTGAAGCACATACCACAAAGAAAAGAAGGATTACACCACAAACATACATGTCCTACCCGGGATTTGAACCCAGACTCTACGGCACCGCAGTCAGTGTCACAAGAGGCGAAGTTTAAAAGAATGTTTTTCAATACAAAATCAAACGCTTAATGCCAAGATATATATATACGAGGAAGGGTTCAAAATTTTCCTGACTAAGCGTATAACCTAAAAATTTTGCAGTAGAGTGACTATGATTTCATTTCTGAGTTACTGCGTCCTTCTCCTTATCGAAAAGTGGTTTGTATCAAATCAAGGGGTCGGTGGCTCACCACGTTGTCATTTTTTGTACGCGGGTGCATTTATTTCCCGGCGATTGAAAGAGATGGAGTTTGCAGAACAGAGAATGAATATCAATTTTTGTGTCCGCTTGAGAAAGCGTGCTACGGAGACTTACGAAATAATAAAGCATGTGTACGGTAGTGACACATTTTTGGGAACGCAAGCTTTTGAGCGGCATCGACGTTTCAGAGAAGGCAGGAAAAGTGACAAAGACGATGGACGATCTGGACGTCCGCAGATTTCCCGCACCGCTGAGAACATCGAAAAGGTTTCTGCAGAGATTGGCGCTATTGTAAGAAGAAGCTTCAAACAATAGCGCAAATAGCAAACTCAGTTAGAATATCCAAGGTCACATGCCAACAGATTCTGGCTAAGTATAATTACATACATAAGGGATCCGTGGGTAGCGTAGTGTTCAGGGCATCGAACACCAGACCGGAAGGCCTGGGTTCGATGCCCGATGCCCCCAAAAGTCCTCCGAGTGCACACGAAGAACGTGCTCGTTAAATCAGTGGGTCTGAAAGTCTTGTGGGCTGAATCACGAGTGCAGGGGACTGGAGAATATTTCCTTCCCATCCAGTTCCATGGCAAAATTGTGGTGGTGGAGATAGGTGGTGGTGCCATCTATTATCCCTTCGGGGAATTTCTATGAGCTAAAGCGTACTGTCACCTGTATCGAGCTCAAGGCCTAGGCCAACGACAGGCGTACTTCTAGCCCCTTTGCCACGATGAATTTCGTGGGCCTCGTTCTGTCTACGTTAGACAGATGACATTAGTCACAACACACACTATACATAAGGTGTGACAACACATTGTTCCCCACATGTTAAAAGAAGGTCAAATGACAACTGGAATAGTAATGACGCGGGAGGCTTAATCTCGGTTATTGACAAAGATCTTTCCCTATTAGGCATCGGTCATTTGGAAACCACCACATTCTCGAGGCAAGCAAAAAATTCACCAAAATCGCTCTAAATCAGTGTTTCCCAAACTGTGGGGCGCCCCCCCTTGGAGGGTGCAAGCATATTGAAAAGTCGTAAGCAAAAAATTATTTTTAAACAATTATTAATTTACTGGAAGTAAACAAACAGAATAAATTTTGACACCAAAAAAATAATAAAATACCCATTTGCACTGAAATAATAAACTTATAAATGTATCAGTATTACAAAATGTATTTAATAAGTAATTGAACTTTACTATAAAAACAACTTTAATAATTACCAGTGACCCCATGGGCTTGTTATAATTAGTGTTTTTTTTTCAGGTATAGAAGTTTAAGTTGGCATTACTTTCCAAGATGGCGACCGATTTAACAGCTGTCAAGTGATTTATTCTCAACTTGGTTTGGCAATTCATCAAAACGATCATCAAGCGAGGCGTAGATTCGTCGAATGGGCCCAAAACGAGAATGCCGTTGTTCCCGATTTTCATAAGCGAATTTTGTTTAGCGATGAAGCGCACTTCTGGCTGAATGGCTACGTCAACAAACAAAACTGCGGCATTTGGAGTGAAGCTAATCCAAAAGTGTATGTCGAAACACTGTTACATGCAGAAAAACTGACTGTTTGGTGCGCTTTATGGGCTAGTGGAATCATTGGTCCGTACTTCTTCAAAAACGTTGAAGGCCACAACGTTACAGTCAATGGTGATCGGTATAGAGCCATGATGACTAACTTTTTCATTCCTGAATTGAACAATCATGATGTCCAGGAGCTGTGGTTCCAACAAGACGGCGCAACATGTCACACAGCTCGTGCCACAATCGATTGATTGAAGGACACGTTTGGTGACCGCCTAATTTCACGTTTTGGACCTGTGAATTGGCCTCCAAGATCTTGTGATTTAACACCGCTAGACTATTTTCTGCGGGGCTATGTAAAGTCATTGGCCTATGCGGATAAGCCACAAACGCTTGACCATTTGGAAGACAACATTCGCCGTGTTATTGCCGATAGACGGCCACAAATGTTGGAAAAAGTCATCGAAAATTGGACGTCCAGATTGGACTAGATCCGAGCCAGCCGTGGCAGTCCTATGCCAGAAATCATATTTAAAATTTAATGCCACAAGATTATCTTTCGAATAAAAAAACATTCATGTCAATCGAATTTATACATCGTTGTTTAATTGCAATTTAAAGTTCTATACCTCTCAAAAAAACACCCTTGATATAAAAAAAATCCACATTTATCTTGATAATTTATACGGTTTATAAAACACCCCTTAATTGCAGATAAAAAGTTATTCGATTCGCTCCCCAATGCCACCGTTTTCCACGTAGGCACGCGTATGTTATGTAATTAGGGAGGGGAGAGAAAATGAATAAGTAAGCAGAAATCGTCTGAAATAAGTAAATCCTGCACGAATATTGTCAATGTCCTTTTATTGAAAGTCAAAGCCTTCGGAATAATTTTATGGATAGTAATGCACAAGAAAGAATTTACTTTGCAAATACGTATATATACGTCCGGGGCAATCAACGTTTTGGTTGAGCGAGACGTTTATATACGCCGGTGGTACTTAATAGGTTAAAGTCGTATTGTATCTTTAGTGTCAAAGTCTAGTATTATTGAATTAAATACATTGCTATTGTATGGAAGGGGGACGCGATGAAAATTATAATTGAATATTGAGTTGCAGATATGAAAAGTTTGAGAAGCACTGATCTAAATAGTAGATCATGCTAGAGGTGTTCTTCGATATCCAGAGCTTTGTGCATTTGGAATTTACCCCTGAAGGATGCATTGCACACAAAGAACTTCATGTAGACATCCTGTGTCATTTGCGTGCGTCTATCGGAAAGAAAAGACCAAAATTGTGGGCTGAGCAGTCATGGGTTATTTACATGATAATGCTCCTGCACAGTGATTCCTCCTCTCATACCTGATTTTCTTCTAAAACCAAACACAAATGTTTTGCCACATCCTCCTTATTTCCTGATATCACTCCCGGCCACTTCAGCCAATTTCTTAAGTCGGCACGTCGATTTTAATCTACCGATGAAGTTAAAGTTAAAAGTGCATCGCAGGATGGTTAAAGGACATGGTTAAAAATGGATTCCCAGAAATGTTTCGATGAACTCTATAAGCGATGGCAAAAGTGTACTATTACTCAAGGGTCTCATTTCGAAGGAGGATATTTTTCAACAATTTAATTAGTAATATTTTTTAAATTATAGACTCAGTCCGGAAGCTTTTGAGTCCTACCTCGTACTTGTATATATTAGCAATATATTTTTGGTAAGAATACACTTTTTTAATTCAACGGTTTGTGATAACTAAATGTATCAGATTACACTCTAAACATTTTACGCTCGTCTTATGTTATGAATTTCTTAACAAATCAATGTTTTTTTTCTTCTTAACGTTACTGTACATTTATTTCGAATCAACTGCATTTTCTCTCACCGAATTTCTTTCGATCGTTCACATTCTTCAAAATTCGATTTCCTACAAATCATATTGATTGCTGCTCTGAATATTCCATGAGTTTCTTCAAAAATGAAAGCCGCAATATACTATTTTTACGCATTTTGTTCTGCAAGCACTTCTGCAGCAACATACAGGTGGTCACCACGGTACGAGAGTGATCCCAGTCGCGCAATCGTAAAGGGTGGTTCCTGTCGGGTCATGGATTCCAATCTTGGTACTCCTCAAATTTGTACTCTAAGGGGTCTGATGCACTATAAAGAGAGTTTCAGATTCCTCACACTCGGGAGATATGCAAACTTGGAGAATGGGATACCAACTATCCCTTAGCAAAGTTTTTTCAAACTGTGGATCGTGCCCCCTAGGGGGCCATAATAACTCTACGAGGGGGGTGCGAGCATATTGAAAAGTCCAAAACAAAAGATTTATTTTTAAAAATTATGAATTTACTGAAAGTAAACTAATGAAAAACATAATCTGACATAATAAAAAATAAAATACACATTTACACTGACGTAATACACTTATAAATTTATCCGTACTGCACCATGTATTTTACATATTATTTTACAATACTAAGTTAAGGACAATTTTAATAATTACCAGTGACCCCATGGGCTTGTTATATATAAAATTACATACAAAAATTTACCCTTATCTCGGTAATTTGTACGGTTTATAATTAATCCCTTTACTGCCGATTTAAAGTTACGCGATTTGCTCCTCAATGACACCATTTTCCGCGAAGGCATAACGTATGTGATGTATTGAGGCGGGGTGGGGGGGGGGAGAAAAGGAATAATCAAGAAAATTCTCTGAAATAAGTAAATCATTCGCAATCACTGTCGAGGTTCTTTTATTGCACTTGAAAGCCTTTGTAATAATTTTATGGATAACAGTGTACAGAAAATATCGTACTGCGGAAAGACGTATGCGTCCGTGGCAATTAACGCTTTGACTGAGCGAGACGTTTATACATACCAGTGACACCTTAAGAGGTTAAAGTCGTATTGTAGATGTTGCTTCAAAGTATAGTATCATTGATTTCAATACATTACTTTATGGAAAGGAAGATGCGATAAGTATAACTGAATATTGGGTTGAAAATATTGAAAGTCTGAGAACCTCTGACTTAACACCTAAACGACTCATTTTTTTTATCCAAAATATTTTAAGCATCAATAAATTTTGTTATTGTACATAGTTAAACACCATGCATAATAGAAAGAAAAAATGGGAAATTTTTATTCCGATTATTTTTTTTATTTTACTATTTAAACAGTTGAGGGCACAGTGTGTGTATTCCCCCGAAAAATAATACAGATAATCAGCAAGCAGTCTGAATCTGTGACCAAATTTAATCCATCCTTTCTCAAGAAAAGTGTTTTCCCTGCTTGTGTTAACCGTAATTTCAAAACATGACGTTCTGAATGGAAAAACATTGCATACAGTAAAACATAAATTTTAAGGATTTCTATTCCTGCCCTTATCAAGGAAAAATTCCCCGTCTTCAACATAAAGAAAATGTTATTTGAAAGGTATGTTAGTACTATAGTCAAAATCATCACATTTTCAAAAAAAAAGGATAATAGTTCTAAATAATAAGAATTAAAAATACATGCATATCTAAGAAAGAAAGAACATATGTGTACCGGCACAGAGTATGGGCAAACCAAATGCAGCCAACTTTCAAATTATTGTTTTAAATTATGTTTTCTCTTACCTTAAACGTAAAGTTTTATGCTTTATATTCTTAAAACTACAGAAAATGTGTACATCACAGAATAATTCAATATATAAGAATAGAAAATATATTCAACAGAATCAATTAACTGCTTCATTAATCTTTTTTTCTGTATTTTTACATATTTTCCTATATAAACTAAATTTAGCAAAATAGTGACCTAGAAACTAAGAATTCTATTGTAATCACCCTAGCTATTCAGTGTTCAGTTATTCAAGTATTTAACCTCAACTAATATACAAAGGCGAGTAAACAATCAGTACCAATTTGTAACAAGAAAATATTTTAAGTCGAATACATAAACAATAATGTAACAATTCTAAGTATCATTAATTATTCCTTTTAATTTACATTTATCTTTTCTCTCGTAGTAGTTCACTCTTTTTCTTTGTAAATGTGCGTAATTGATATGTCTCTGGATGAAATAATGCTATGCTCAATTGTAAACAACAATTTTTTCAATTTTCACAACAGCAGCTAATTGCTCATTTTAACTATTAACACTACCACATCCGTCTATGTCGATTGAAAACCGGAACCTGTTTAGTTTGTTCTCCTTTCCACAATTTTGCAGGGAATTTGAAAATTATTCGTAACTTTTAAGGGATGTTGAAAGGCTAAAATTTTATTTTTTTGACAATATGAGATTTTTACATACTCAAATTGTATGGACTTTAACCTTTCTAAAAATACCTTACTTTAACCTATTGGGTAATTAGAAGCCCTTAAAACCTATTTTTAATTAATAATTGAAACTGCGCCTCGCCCATTTCAATGGCGAAATATGTAAACAAAGTATATACTTCGTTTTTGCTTAAAAGTTGAACGTCTGATATAAACCAAAACATGTATCTTTTATTGTAAATTGAGCCTTTTATAACTTTATTTCCTAACCGATTAGAAAAGCCTCACTGTATATCTTAAAATCAATTTATCTCAAAATGTGTAAATTTTGATGTTCGATGTACCCTTTCTGAGAAACTACTGTTCACAGGTATGTAAATTTTTATGAAATATTTATAATGATGACTAATATATACTAAAATGAGCTTTTTGTAAAAAAAAACTCAAAAAAATTTTTTTTACAAATTTTTTATGTGAAAAATGGGTCAAATTTCGTAATGTTTGATGAAATATTTCATAAATTATTAAAGAATTCAAAATTACCTTCAAGCTCAGTTCAGTATAACGAGAAAGGTGTACTTTAATTGCATGAAAAATTTCCAGCATGTTCATACAACAGATTTTGAGAAAAGGTGCGCCGAAACCAGCCAATTTAACATTGTCAGTATAGATATAGAGAGAGGTTTCCATCTCCCCTTAATCATTTTCTATAGTGATTACACAGGTTTTATGGTTCTAGCTTCAATAAAAGAGATTTTACAACTAAATATACCGTTTCGACGCCAAGAAAATTTATCATTATAAGCAGCTGTCGTTCAGCGAAAGATAGTTCCCTAAGTAGACAGATACCATTAGTAAAACAAACTTCCGGAAGTTATTTTTTTTTTGTCCCTGAATGCAGTGAAAGTGACCAAAGTCTTATTTCAAAATGAAAACGAGAAAATAAATCACATATTAGTTTCCATAAAGTGCTAACAACCTTCTGTATTTTATAAATTTTTAAAACTTTGTTTCGTCAAAATGAATTAATTCCCTTATGTACTTGTGAGAAAAAAAATACTAATTTCTAAATGACAACTTTTTGCATGTAACATGTAATGTAAGGGTCCATTAAAAGAATGTTTGCAGAAGTGACGACATTTTATTGTTAGTAAATGTAGAAACCTTTTTTAAAAAAATGTTTATAATATAATTAAACACTTTCCCAATGCATTCTGTATTTTTTTTCCTTTTTTTTTACTGTTGCTGTGAAATATCACAATAAGAAATTATTACAGATCTTATAATGTGCGAAACATGGGTCCATCTTCCAATGCATTTCGGATTTTTGCCTGATTTCATCTTGGTATACTGTTTCAGTTTTGGAGAAGTGTATACTCTTGGATGGAAACAGGGAAGAGTCTGAATTAAATTCCTCTTCCTTAATAGTCTCAGATTATTAAGTTTACTTTTAGACGAAGAAGTCAATTTTTTTTTATGTTTGAAACAAACTTAGATGTTTCCATGATGTTTATCATTGATGATATTTTGATATTTTAGGCCACAATTGTTTTGAATCTTATTTTAATTTCATTCCATTTCAAGTGTTTCCTGTTTTTATTTTTGATAATGTGTATTTTTATGATATAACGTTTAGTGGTGTGAACAGTATTACATCAGCTACTCAAGAAAATTTGAACATTTTTTTTTATATTTTTCTATCATCTAATTTCTGTGGTGGAGATCATGCTATGTATGTCATTACCGGCAAGTGCAAAAAGTTTTTAAACTAATAATTATTTTATTCAAAATTTTAAATTTAATATCTCTGTAAGATATGGGTCTGTGTCAAGGGCCCTGGTGCATAAACGCGTCTTACGGAGGGGGGAAATGTAATAATTCCCTCTGGCATCCTTTTAAATAACTCTTTTAATCATATTGAAATAATCTTTTAATTATTTGGTTCGAAACTAACACCCTGATCTTAATCGTAATCGACTAATATTATTACGTCATAAATCCCTTTACCGCCCATTCTAGCCAATCAGAACTACGATTACGTAATCATCACGAGCTTTCACTGTTGGTATAAAACCAAACTTCTTGTGTAATCCCGCGTGCTTCCTCTTTGCCGTCAGCATATAAGAATGTAAATAGCTGCTTTTTTGTCTTTTCGTTGTGCTTTTTTTGTCTTTGTCTCCAAGATGTTGCAGTTGCTTGTCCCCTTTCCACTTTGTTTTATAATCGTCGCAAGTCTGTGTGTCTCGTCAACGTGAAACAATTTTGTTCTAAGCTTTTGATGTGTGTTTCAAAATAAAGAAGATAAACGTCCATTGAAGATGTGTTTAATGAAAACCTACTAAAACTCAACAAAATATACCACTCTCGGCCAATACTTATATATATATATATATATATATATATATATATATATATATATATATATATATTTATATATATATATATATATATAAATTCTTTAAGTGTGTGAAATATCCTTTTTTGTAATGTTGTAATGTTTATGTAAGCCAACAGCAGTAAATGTATTAAGTTCTTTGAAATCAAAAACTAATGCATAAAAGTTTATGATGCAATGGATACCACAACAAACAATACTTAACAATAAGCACTTCTAACTTTCTTAGAAGCTAAATAAACTATTTGTAAAATAATAATGTAGTTTTCTATGATCATACACACATATTTGTTTTTAAAGAACAGTATATTTAAATATTTCCATAAAAAAAATTTAAGATAACGCTTTTAAAAATAAATATACCCTTTTAGATGTTATAATAATAGTTGGTTTTCTTTAAAAGTACTTTTATTTATTACTTTTTATAAGGCTTACATATAAAAGGCTAAATAAGTCGCTTTTGACTGAAAAGTTAGAAAAACTTTTGCATCATTGGATTTTCATCCTGATCTTCCCAAACATTCCTCCCCCCCACACACCCCACTTCTTTCCATATATGTATTTCTTCATTATTCTGTTGTCTGAAAACAAAACAAAAAGTTCAGATAAACACTCTAGAAATGATAAAAATCTAATCATTTTAAAGGAACAGTTCTCAACTAAAGGTTGAAAATTTCAAATTTCCTTTTTATTGAGAAAGTCGAAGCGCAATAATATTCGCACGACTTCCTTTTAAACTTTCCAGTGTCAACGTTGCACTTCTATATGATGTTATTTGATGAAACTCTGAAACCCCCTTCCTGCATTTCTGGAAAACGTGATCATTTTATTCGAGTGTATTTTTGTTATCGACCCGAAACGCAGCTACCAACAAAGTGCTTTTCCAGCGGAATGCGAAAGTTATCAAGAGCCTCAAGGATTACTTTGCAGTATTATACGATTTGATTTTTCTATTTCATTAATGACAATTAACGAAATCCATTGAAAATTAATCAACAAGGGGTTAAATCGAAAGATATTCCATTTCATTAAAGTAATTTCTAATTAAATGAAAAAAAATTAACTAAAAGGCTGAAAATATATGTTGAAGTAAAAAAAAGTTCTTTTCATTGATAACTTCCAATATTTAACAATAGAACATCCTGGAATTCTCGATTACCTTTAAACCTCCATCGATGTCATTTTGACACCACGACATAAAATATTCAAAATAATTGTTTTAAATAAATAACTACAGCACTACTGTTCAGCAGGGTTTAGTTTAAAGCTTGTTGGACTTCTGTTTTGTCGCAAAACACATTTCGAGTCATAAATCGACCAGAAACAATACTACTGTGCGGTATCCATTCTGTGCCATCCCTAGTGATATATATATCAGGATTTACTGGAATATTATCAGTTATTTCTGCACTTTTTTCAGATTCTTCGCAGTCACTTTTTCTTAATCTTATGTCTTCATCGGAATCTAAATTAGCGAAAGAGAGATTAATTCTCAGAAAGCTCTTGCAAACAAATAAGAAATTTCATCAGGTCTTAGACCTTTTCTACGAGCCATCGTTTCAGGGTGTTTGCTCTGCATTAAGTTTGAAAATCGAATGAATTTTTTTATGACCAAACAAGCAAACACTACGTAACAAAACACTTAGACACAACAATTTTAGTATAATTGATTCATTTCCACTGTGAACCCAATAGCACTGCGTTTAGGGTCAAATAAATGTGCGATAGGACTTGGGGATGTTTGTTTTACTGATAGTACCTACTTAGTACCTATATTTTGTTGAAAGATATCTATTTATAATGATAAATTGTCTTGGTGTCGAAATGACGCCAGTGAACATACTAGGTATATTAAGTTAAAAAAAACACTCCTTATTAACCTAGAACCACAAAACTCTTTCTGTGTAATCTAATCACCAGGAAAAATGATCAAAAGTAATGAAAATTTTTCTAATTCACCGCAAAAATGCAGAAAGGAGAACAAAATAAACAGGCTCTGGTGTACAATCGACACTGATGGACGTTCTAGTATTAAACCAAATTTAATTTTAGTACGAATAACTGATTGTCTATTAACATTGCACTTAGAGGCAATTAATTCATGAACTAATGGTGACATATCTTTTCATTTTGAACCATGATCAAGTACCAAGATTTATTTCAGCTGGTACTGAAACTTACACATTGTGACGGGCTCATCGCATTTTCTACTAAAAACTTCTCTTGGGTTCTTTGGGGCAAAAAAAGGCAAATTCTTTCTAACTAAATCCAGAAGCGAAACTTGAATATGCAAATTAGAAACCTTTTAAATAGCTGAAGTTTAGCGTAAGGGTATCACGTATTGGGAAGTGATTATGCTAGTCTGAGTTTAAGCGCGTGAACTGAAGGAAGAGAAGAAAAGAAAACCGTCATTGAGTGGGAAGTTATTCGTGATAGAGCGATCAAGCCAAGGTGGATACTATTTCACGCGAGATAAACAAAAGATATTTAGGATCCGAGAGGATTGTGGTTAAACAAGAGATTAAGGTAGGGTAGTTCTGTTATGTATTAGGACTGTGTATAAGTTAAGATTAGGAATAGGCAGGAAGAAAGTGATTAAAGTCGCGCTTATTTGGTAATATGTATTTACGTTTTCTCACTTCAGATCCGCTAAGTTATCATATAAATATTATCATTATTAATGTTTAAGTTAAGATCTTAATAAAGACATTTTAAGATCATGGCAACGCCTGGTTCTTCATTCACTTCCACACCTCTAGGTCACGAAGAGAACTTAGGAGTAAGGTATCACCCACGGGCTAATACCTCACAACATCAAACTGGGAACTTTTAATCTCAACTGATTTAACGTGCTTAACCAAATGAGAACCATGTAACAACTACTGGATACATGATGTGCATAGGACAAAATCCCATTGTAGCCTCATGTGGATACATGGATTATTTAAGTGTGTAACTAGGACAGGAATTACCAGTGGATATTCTAAAGTGTCAACGGATAATTGGCGATTTACTTCAATGCCAAATAGACATTGCCATGTAATGGGTTCCATCGCACTGTGGCACTGATGGGAATAAAAATGCGAATTACTTCGCAAAGAACGAGACAAATATCTTTTAAAACCAAAAAAAATAATCAAAGAGTGTACTTTAGAAAACTCGTTCATACTCCAAAATGGCCACGAGATAGAGCTGTGGTCGATTGTCGAATCGCCACAGGCCACGACTGCCTATTGAAGCATATAAACATAATAGAACTTGCCCAGAGTTCCCTTTGTAAACTGTGCGACTCCAGTGAAGAAATAGACGCCATTCATTTGGCTCACTGCCGTGCACTCAGTTCTGGATCCATATGGAGCAGATATTTCGGGGACAGACACAAAATGTGTGGTTTATAGACTATACTGAGCAGTAGCGCACACGGGAATTTTTCAAGGAGGGAGGGGGTCCGGAGTCGAAACTTCACCATTCTTGTATCCTGATCCTTTTGATTTCGTCGATTTTCAGGAACAAAACACAGTAAAAAGCTGATTATTGAATAAATAATTAGCATTAGAGTTACTAAAATTAATCATTAATAACAAATACTTAATTAAATTTTACGTACTATATACTTAGAATTATAATCAATCGGAAAAAAAATCAAGGCCTTGGGGGAGGTCCGGACCCCTAGGACCCCCTCCCTTGTGTGCGCCACTGATACTGAGGAATTTTCCTTCCTTACTTTTTATTTATTATACATTTTTTTTCTTTTTGTTAATTTTTTTGTCAATATTCTTTGTTTCTCATTTTGTTTGCAGTTGTCTTGTAGTCCTTCAATGGAAATACTAAGACAAAAAATATTATAGGGTATATTTTCTTTCATTGGGAGTGTGTAAAATTACAAAATTTAAGTTACAAAAGCTTTGAGTTCGAAATTGTTTTAAAAATTAGGAAAATTAAAATTGAAATTGCAAATCTTCGTGAAATTGCTCACAATGTTCTGTGAAACAAAAAGCTTTTCCTTGTTCGTTACTAAGTGTACTGTCAATTTTCCTAGAAATCTGTCCTCTACAGTCGCAGGACTCCAGATGGCTTTTTCAAAGGTATGAAAATATATTCAGATAATTTCCGATCTTCAGAAATTGTCTGCAAACTCAATTAACACCAGAGAATGTTTTTGACTGCAAGGCTATTCTTGCATCGCCTTTTAAACTTGATGCACATCACCACAGTACATTCTTTACAGATCTCAAGTTCCAGAGATGACCTCGTTTGTTAATGGGGCTTTTGGACCAATACTAAATCCATACACAAGACAAGAAGTGTACCGTCATTTTTGTTCCATTTCATCATCAGAAATAGATAAATCTGCATCAGAGAACTTTTATTAAAATCCAATGAAGATGGCATATTGGCAAGAAAAAGTAAAAAGAGGCACAGAAAGGAAACTTTAGAAAGCGAAATGAAACACGAATCTACGTGCGCCTTAGTCGACGTCAAAGGGAAAAAAGAAATGTGCGTCGTAACATCAAGGTCAGTATTCTCAGAAGACTGAGGAAGAGAGCATATTGAAAATTTAAAAACAAAAGATTATTTTTTAAAAAATTATTAATTTACTGAAAGTAAACAAGTAAAATACATTCGGACATAACAAGAAATAAATACACATTTACACTGATATAATACACTTATATATGTATCAGTACTACACAAAGCATTTTATAATTAATTTGACAATATTAAGTTAAAAACATGTTTAATAATTACCATTGACCCCATGGGCTTGTCAGGTATAAGTTATATACAAAAATAACACTTGTGTTGATAATTCGAATGGCTTATAATTAATCCCTTTCTTCCGATTAAAAGATAAGTGTCACCGTTTTCTATGCAGGCGTTCGTATGTGATGTATGGGGGGAGGAGAAGAAAAGTAATAAATAAGCAAATCCTCTGAAATAAGTAAATTCTTCACAAGCACTGTGAAGGTATTTTTATTGCATTCCAAATCTTTCGGAATAGGTTTATGAATACCAGTGTACTAAAAATCTTACTTCGGAAAGACGTATATATACGTTCGAGACAATTCACATTTTAACTGTGTAAAACGCCTATATACGACACTTAAGTGATTAAAATCGTATTGTAGCTTTCGCGTCAAAGTATAGCATTATTGAATTCAATACATTTTAACTGCATGGAGGGGGTCGCGATGAAAATTATGATTAAATATTGGGTAGCAAATATTGAAAGTTTGAGAAGAACTGGTTTAAACCTTTCCGCATAGCAGGGCTTTGAAATCTAACACTAGAATCTATAACTTGGCAATAGTAACACCGACCGCTTGTTCGCTACCATGACTATGGCTAGATTTTATTACGAAGCGAACAGTATTTTCCCAAATCAAATTGGCTCTTTTGAATAGGTACTCTTTCATAAATAAAGGCAAAATTCAAATTAAGACTGAAGTAGAATTGGAAATGAATTTTACTTTGCATTTAAAGCATTTTCAAAGCAGGAATTTATTATTATTATTATAGTATATATTTGGACCTTCAATTAAACACGTTAAGAATAATTTTCTAATAAGTAATTTTTTTTATTATAAAATTAAATGCAAAAAATTATTAAAGTAAAATTATATTCAAATATATAACACTTGCTTTGATAATTTGAACGGTTTAAAAATAATCCCTTTCTTCCGATTTAAAGTTACGTGATTAGCTCCTCAATGATACCATTTTCCGCGTAGGCATAACGTATATGACGAATCGAGGTGGGGTGGGGGAGAGAAAAGGAATAATTAAGCAAATTCTCGAAAATAAGTAAATCATTCGTAATAACTGTCAATGTTCTTTTATTGCATTTCAAAGCCTTTGGAATAATTTTATGGATAACAGTGCACAGAAAATATTGTACTTCAGAAAGACGTATATATGCGTCCGGGGCAATTAACGCTTTGACTGAGTGAGACGTTTATGTATACCGATGACACCATAAGAGGTTAAAGTTGTATTGTAGATGTTGCTTCAAAGTATATTATCGTTGATTTCAATACAATACTTTATGGAAAGGAGGGTGCAATAACTATAACTGAATATTGGATTGAAAATATTGAAAGTTTGAGAAACTCTGACTAAACTCTTTAACGACTCATTTTTTTATCCAAAATATTTCAAAGAACAATACATTTTGGTATTGTAAATAACTAAACGCCATACATAATAAAAGGAAAATATGGAAAAATTTTACTTCGATTATTTTTTTATTTTACTGTTTAAATAGTTGAGGGTAGTGTGTATATTCCCCTGAAAAATAATACAAATAGTTAGCAAGCAGCCTGAATCTGTAACCAAATTTAATCCTTCCTTTCTCAAGAAAAGCGTTTTCCCTGCTTGTGTTATCCGTAATTTCAAAACACGCCGGTCTGAATTGAAAAACATTGCATACAGTAAAAAATAAATTTTAAGGATTTCAATTCCTGCCCCAATCAAAGAAAAATTCCCCGTCTTCAACATAAAGGAAATTTTAGTTGAAAGGTATTTTAGTACTATAGTCAGACTCATCACATTTTCAAAAAACAATAGTTCTAAATAATATCATCATAAGACTCTAATTTTCTTTTTTTTCTATTATGTCGAAATTTTTGCTGTACGGGGGATCCATAAAGCATCGCTTAACACTAAATCGCTGGCCTAATTCGGCGACAATATTAGAAATCAAATAGGACTCCAGTTTAGTCCAAAGACTTTGTTTGTATCTACATCTGTTGTGTCTTGTGATTTCCAATTTCTTTCTTCTTTGGCATTGTATGTTTTAGCACTTTTTTACTTTTATTTTATTATACTAAATATATATATATATATATATATATTTCTGTCCATTGTATTTCATTCACTATTATTTAGAGAAAGGGTAGTGATTGGCTAAGCATAAAACTGGTTAAACCCTAGATTTATGTATGTTTAAAAGTTGTTCTCAGTCAGCTCTATTTATAATATAATACAGTACTGTCCATCTATTTATGCTTCCAAAATCTCGACGATATACTGTTGTTGTTTCTTATACCACTTGATAATGGCTGTGTCAGATACAGGCCAATGAAATTCCCCATGACAAGGGTCTAGATGTATGCATGTCGTCAGCCGTAGCCTTAAGCACCATGGAAGTGACAGTTGGCTAGTTTCCACCCCAATTTTGATTCAGAACAACCCTAGAGGGGGGTCAGGGGGCCTCCCACTTCTTTTTCCCTTCCACCAAGCTTACGAAGGGACTTACGGCTCGACGACTATTAATAGTACCCCTATGTAGCAGAGGCAATATACATTTACAGATATACATGATTTCGACGGGATTTGGACCCAGAGCCTACGACCCAGTAGTCAGTGTCGCTAACCACTGTACAGGATGAGCCTCTCAATAATATTCTTATATTTAGTATTCAAGTCCTTTCAGTAGCTGAAGTATAGTTTATTACATAACGACATATCCATAAATGTATATTTCCATAAAGGAGATGTATGTATATATACCGTAAAATTGAGTGTATCACGCGCACCTATACTTTCAAGCTTATTTTTTTTTTAATTTTTAGGTATATTCGCCGTATAACACGCACCCCCGTTTTTACGAAGAAATCTGAAATATTAGTGTACATTGTTCTTATGTTTTGAAGTCATTTATTCGAGGTATTATCCCAGACTTTTGACAAAATAGTTTTCTTCTAGAACTGCAACTCTTTTAGTTGATTTATTTTAAATAAACAGTATTTCGATACATATAGAAGTAAAAAAAATTATGCTCATCGCTTTTGTTACTTTTAGAGCTATCGTTTTCCTACCCGGCGTATAACGCGCCTCCTAAAGTTTCGATCTTATTTTTTGCGTTCAAAGTGCGGATTTCACGGTATTTTCTTTTGCTGTTTGTCGAAGTTGGAGAGGCTTTTTTAAAATTTTTTTACTGTAAGAATATAATAGTTTATTTCTATAAAATGAATATCTTAAAATTATAAATGTATAAGGCATACATTTTTTTAAAAAAGAAAGATATTCAAAAGGCAATTGAAATCACAATCCGATGAAACCACAATCCGGTGAATAGGCCCTTAATTCGACAAAGCCTATACGTGCGTCAATGCATAACATCATAAACAGCTGTTCTCCGAAGGCAGAGGTAGTTTTAAATAGAAAGAAGTACTATTGTATCTTTCTTTAGGCAATCATCTATTTATATCGAATTTTCGTCTTTTTTTTTTTTAATGCAGAAAGTCGGTGGCAATGTTCAATATGGGATACATGCACATGTTAAAAAACAGAATGGTTTAAATTTATTTCAAAAGAAGAGATAAATATTTTTTAAAGTAAATAGTTTTTAATGCATTTTTACTCTTTTTTTTAATCTGTGTTTAACTACCCTACAATGTTTTTGTTAATATATTTTTCCATAAGAGTAAAAATAAAGTATAAGAAATGAAAAATCCTTCGCATCAAAAATATATTTAAGAAAATAAAACTACGGTTTTTCAAATTAAATAAACAAGTTTTTTTTCATATAATACAAAAAAGGAAAAAAAAAAAAAATATAGTATAAAGCAGAAAAATACAAAGATACTTCGCAAAATAAAAAGAATAATTTTCATAACTACAATTATTTATTTAAATGAAGTTACCAAATGTAAAATAGCGTGTGCTTAACGAATTCATAAAATATATAGATCGTAATTCTCTTAAATTTCTAAGCAAATGTTGCATGTGCATAAAAATGTGGTTAGTCCTCACATATACATATCTAATATTGCAAAATTTATTTCCAAAGTAGAATGCTCACTATTTACTCGAGAGATTAATAAAAAAAACATTAAACGTTATATTAAAAGACATTTAACTGTAAGAGAAAAAGTATAATACTATTTTCTCTGAGTAAAAGTAAAATCTCGTTTTCTGTTAAGAACTCATTATGACGAATTAATGATATTATTTAAGAAAAAAGTTGATGAGTGAAAAAGTAGATCATGAAATGTTTTTCATAACGTTTCCCTTATTCATATAAATAAATGAAGTTTTACATCGGTAATAAGATATACGTAGTGGAGGATATGTTACTGTAAAATATTCCTTATTTAAAGTAAAAATTAATAATAGTTTTACGAACTTTGTGCAATTAATGCTTAATTTTTATCTTACATTCGTGTAAATAATTTATACCTGTATGTTTTAATATGCTAATATTACATTCTATTGTGTTTATTTTATAATAAATTTGTAATATTCGCAAGCAACCCCACCCCTTATATTAAAATGGCTAACTATTAAGTTCAGGAATATATTTTTCGATGCTAATGTTCCATTTATTGTCAGAGTTGTTAATTTTACTGAACAATGAATTTCAATAGGTTAAATATTCCTTGCGTTCACAAAAAAGTGATTACCAAAAGCACTCCACATCTTTGTCTTAAACATCTTGAAAACTCGCTAGCACGTGCAAAAATAACACAATGCGACTGTAATGGCGCCAATAATGGCGTCCTTGTTTTGTTGAAAAAATGAACTCTTCGTTGAAGTCGATATTTTCTAAAATTTGTGTGAGTGTGTGTGTAACCCTTTTTCAACTAAACTAAGATCTTCTGTCAAATTCCCAACCTTCATTCGATTTTCTGATTAAACTGGATTTAATGACTCAAGTTTTTCTCTCTCAATGTCTTGCTCTTGTTCATGCATTTCTATGAGCTCATCAATTGTCAGCTCCTAATTGCTTTTCCTCGGCAGTTCTTAGACGTTATCACTATCCACTTCTATATTTATTTCACTGGTAACATTGACAACTTCTTTTATCCCATTAGCCATTTCACCAAGCACTAGCACTGAAAAAAAATCTTGTTCAAATCAATTTCTCCAGGCTTGGGTGCCATACATCGAGTTGTGTAGCGCTCAAGCAAAAGACGAGATTTGAAAATCACTTAAGTAAAGCGTAAGTCGAGGCATTGCTGTATATCAAACCGTTTTAAGTCGTAAGAGATTAATTATAAAATATAGATGGGATTTTCGATAGAATATTTCAACGGATGCACTTCTGTAAATAATCAAATGACTCATTTATTAATGCGGCAATTAAAGATAGCGGGAGGAGCTGTATTTGATCACCAGGCAACTGTTTGTAGTCAATTTGTATAGTCTGTTTTTGTTATTTTCTAATGCCACCTGTCTGACTCAGTCAGATCGAGGCCCATGAAATTCATCGTGGCATGGGCCATCGTTGGCCTTGAGCACCATACAGGTGACAGCACGATTTTAGCTTGGCGAAATTCCCCGATTGATTGAATATTAACGTAGCACTGTTCAGCTACACGAGGGCTTTTGGCGACGGACCACCTCATTTTGAACCATGGTCAAGTGACGTGGACGACACCTGAGCTGGCACCCCCCTCTCCTAACTACCACACCAACGGGAGGCCGTTTCAGCTCTCGACAGATTTAACGTGCATCGCTGCCCTACACGGCGGGTCTTTAGTGGTACTGGGCTCGAACTCGTGACAAAGCAAGCCACAGTCCGATACCTATACCACTCGGCTACCGCGGCCATACGAAATTCCCCGAAGGGACGATAGATGGCGACACGACCTCTATCTCCACCTCCATAATTTCTGCATGTAAACTGAAGGGGAGGGAAATATTCTCCAGTCCCTGCGCTCGTGATTAAGCCCACAAGACTACGGACCCACTGATTTAACGAGCACGTACTCCGTGTGTACTCGGAGGGTGTTTGGTGGCATCGAACCCAGGTCTTCCGGTCTGGAGTCCGATGCTCTAACCACTAGGCTACCCACGGCTCTATTTGTATAGTCTTCATGGGTTAAATTGATGAGCTTACATTACAAGTTTCTCACGTGTTTTCAGTTAAGTTCGAACCTGGCATTTTATTTGCACATGATATGCTGAAATATAATTTCAAATTTGATTAATGGGTAAAGATGTATATAAAGATTCCTAAAATAAATTTCCTAAATAAAGAAAAAAATATTTTATGCAAATACTTTGAAAACAAGGCAATTTTTTTTACCTATTAACAGCATTATTAATATTAACTAATATGCATTTAAAATAAAACTTCTGTGTAAAATCAAATGAGAGGAGCATGAGCTTATTGGCCAAAAACACGTGATCGCATTCATCATGTGACTATGACATCACAGGAATTAAGCCATTCGTCCGTTTGATCGCTAAGACTTGATTAAATAAAATTTTATATGTGCAAGCACATATAATAAATTCACAAATTTAGATTTTCATAATTTTAACTATCTTCAAATATACAATCTACCAAAATATTTTATGGCTATCGGATAAAAAAACAGTCAATTAAATCAGTTCAAAAAATAAATGAATAAGAAATTAAATAAAACAAAATACTTTTTACAGCGTAAAACAGGACCTTCAAAGTGAATGAATAGAAATTTAGTGTTGTGTAACTACTTTGTTTAATTTCTATCCGTATCTCTTAAATTTGAAGTCACCTGATTTTGAATTAGAATTTTTTTACTGCATTTCACTTAATTTCTTATTCGTATATTAGTAAAATTATATTCATCTTAATTTGAATAGTCATTTTTTCCTATACCAAATATGATTTTGGTAGATGAATAGACAAAATGCAATTAAATATTTGAGTTGTATATATGAAAATCTAAATTTGTGGATTTATTATATGTGCTTGCACATATAAAATTTTATTTAATCAAGTCTTAGCGATCAAACGGACGAATGGCTTAATTCCTGTGATGTCATAGTCACATGATGAATGCGATCACGTGTTTTTGGCCAATAAGCTCATGCTCCTCTCATTTGATTTTACACAGAAGTTTTATTTTAAATGCATATTAATATTAATAATGCTGTTAATAGTGCAAAAAATTGCCTTTTTTCAAAGTATTTGCATAAAATATTTTTTCTTTATTTAGGAAATTTATTTTAGGAATCTTTATATACATCTTTACCTCATTAATCAAATTTTGAAATTATATTTGTGCATATCATGTGCAAATAAAATGCCAGGTTCAACTTAACTGAAAACACGTGAGAAACTTGTAATGTAAGCTCATCAATTTAACCCCATGAAGACTATACAAATAGAGCCGTGGGTAGCCGCTAAGTGGAGTTAGAGCATCGGACCTGCAGACCGGAAGACCTGGGTTCGATGCTACCAAACACCTCCGAGTACACGAGTACGTGCTCGTTAAATCAGTGGGTCCTATAGTCTTGTGGGCTTTTAATCACGAGCGCAGGGACTGGAGAATATTTCCCTCCCCTTCAGTTTACATGCAGAAATTATGGAGGTGGAGATAGAGGTCGTGTCGCCATCTATCATGTCCCTTCGGGGAATTTCGTATGGCCGCGGTAGCCGAGTGGTATAGGTATCGGACTGTGGCTTGCTTTGTTATCACGAGTTCGAGCCCAGTACCACTAAAGACCCGCCGTGTAGGGCAGCGATGCACGTTAAATCTGTCGAGAGCCGAAAACGGCCTCCCGTTGGTGTGGTAGTTAGGAGAGGGGGGTGCCAGCTCAGGTGTCGTCCACGTCACTTGACCATGGTTCAAAAATGAGGTAACCGTCGCCAAAAGCCCCTGTGTAGCTGAACAGTGCTACGTTAATATTCAATCAATCGGGGAATTTCGCCAAGCTAAAATCGTGTTGTCACCTGTATGGTGCTCAAGGCCAACGATGGCCCATGCCACGATGAATTTCATGGGCCTCGATCTGACTGAGTCAGATAGGTGTTGTGGAAAATAACAAAAACAGACTATACAAATTGACTACAAACAGTTGCCTGGTGATCAAATACAGCTCCTCCCGCTATCTTTAATTGCCGCATTAATAAATGAGTCATTTGGATTATTTACAGAAGTGCATCCGTTGAAATATTCTATCGAAAAATCCCATCTATATTTTATAAATTAATCTCTTACGACTTAAAACGGTTTGATATACAGCAATGCCTCGACTTACGCTTTACTTAAGTGATTTTCAAATCTCGTCTTTGCTTGAGCGCTACACAACTCGGATGTACGGCACCCAAGCCTGAGAAATTGATTTGAACAAGATTTTTTCAGTGCTAGGTGAAATGGCTAATGGGATAAAAGAAGTTGTCAATGTTACCAGTGAAATAAACATAGAAGTGGATAGTGATAACGTCTAAGAACTGCCGAGGAAAAGCAATTAGAGCTGACAAATTGATGAGTTTAAGTAGAAAATGCAATAGAACAAGATAAAGACATTGAGAGAGAAAACTTGAGTCATTAAATCCAGTTTAATTGAAAAAAAACTGAATGAAGGTTGGGAATTTGACAGAAGACTTAGTTTAGTTGAAAAGGGTTACACACACACACACACACAAATTTTAGAAAATATATCGACTCTCAAACGTAAGAGTTCATTTTTTCAACAAAACAAGGATCGCCATTATTGGCGCCATTACAGTCGCATTGTGTTATTTTTGCACGTGCTAGCGAGTTTTCAAGATGTTACATAAAGATGTGGAGTGCTTTGGTAATCACTCTTTGAGAACGCAAGGAATATTTAAACCTATTGAAATTCATTGTTCAGTAAAATTAACAACTCTGACAATAAATGAACATTAGCATCGAAAAATATATTCCCTGAACTTAATAGTTAGCCATTTTAATATAAGGGGTAATGCTTGCGAATATTACAAATTTATTATAAAATAAACACAATAGAATGTAATATTAGCATATTAAACATACAGGTATAAATTATTTACACGAATGTAAGATAAAATTAAGCATTAATTGCACACAAAGTTCGTAAAACTATTATTAATTTTTACTTTAAATAAGGAATATTTTACAGTAACATATCCTCCACTACGTATATCTTATTACCGATGTAAAACTTCATTTATTTATATGAATAAGGGAAACGTTATGAAAAAACATTTCATGATCTACTTTTTCACTCATCAACTTTTCTTAAATAATATCATTAATTCGTCATAATGAGTTCTTAACAGAAAACGAGATTTTACTTTTACTCAGAGAAAAATAGTATTATACTTTTCTCTTACAGTTAAATGTCTTTTAATATAACGTTTAATGTTTTTTTTATTAATCTCTCGAGTAAATAGTGAGCATTCTACTTTGGAAATAAATTTTGCAATATTAGATATGTATATGTGAGGACTAACCACATTTTTTATGCACACGCAACATTTGCTTAGAAATTTAAGAGAATTACGATCCATATCTTTTATGAATTCGTTAAGCACTCGCTATTTTACATTTGGTAACTTCATTTAAATAAATAATTGTACTTATGAAAATTATTCTTTTTATTTTGCGAAGTATCTTTGTATTTTTCTGCTTTATACTATATTTTTCCTTTTGTATTATATGAAAAAACTTGTTTATTTAATTTGAAAAAACCGTAGTTTTATTTTCTTAAGTATATTTTTTGATGCGAAGGATTTTTCATTTCTTATACTTTATTTTTACTCTTATGGAAAAAATATATTAACAAACATTGTAGGGTAGTTAAACACAGATTAAAAAAGAGTAAAAAATGCATTAAAAACTATTTACTTTAAAAAATATTTATCTCTTCTTTTGAAATAAATTTAAACCATTCTGTTTTTTAACATGTGCATGTATCCCATATTGAACATTGCCACCGACTTTCTGCATTAAAAAAAAAGACGAAATTCGATATAAATAGATGATTGGCTAAAGAAAGATACAATAGTACTTCTTTCTATTTAAAACTACCTCTGCCTTCGGAGAACAGCTGTTTATGATGTTATGCATTGACGCACGTATAGGCTTTGTCGAATTAAGGGCCTATTCACCGGATTGTGGTTTCATCGGATTGTGATTTCAATTGCCTTTTGAATATCTTTCTTTTTTAAAAAAAATGTATGCCTTATACATTTATAATTTTAAGATATTCATTTTATAGAAATAAACTATTATATTCTTACAGTAAAAAAATTTTAAAAAAGCCTCTCCAATTTAGACAAACAGCAAAAGAAAATACCGTGAAATCCGCACTTTTAACAGAAATTAAACAAAGTAGTTATTACACTAAATTTATATTCATTCACTTAAGGTTCTGTTTTACGCTGTAAAAAAGTATTTTGTTTTATTTAAATTTCTTTTATTTATTTTGAACTGATTTTTAATTGACTGTTTAAATTATACAATAGCCATAAAAATTGTTTAGATTGGGAATCCTACTCCATACTGTTATTTTCTGATTGAACTGAATAATTCATGTAACTCTAATTTATCAAATGACTTAATTTTTGGATGATTCATAGCTCTCTGTTGTTAAAGGTTTGTTGCTTCGCTTGGCATCCTTCGAAATTATTCTAAATATGACAGTTCAGTCGAAGAAAGTAATTAGAATGCGTAATCAGCTCTAATTAAGAGGGTCCGGCACTTGAATTTTCAAAAAATTATCGATTTTCACTTTTTAATATTTTTCAAAGTTTAAATATTTATGTTTAAAATGATACATGAAATGAGGAAATATGATAATTAGAAGTACTTTTTTTTAATGAAGCTACTCCTTGCGCGCATCAAATGAGCTCTGCGAGACGAACCTGTGTTTCCCCTTGTATAGAATTCTGATGAGCGCTAATCCATGTGATGTTCAAGTTGAAAAATTAGAGTGTATTGGGCTTATTCAAAAGTGTACGGATACATGTCTTTTGGATCTTAAAATCGAAACAGAGAAATAAAAATTTAGTGATGGGGAAAACCTCAGTGGTGGGGTAACCGACTCACCGGCATTTTAATATCAAAAATTCGAAGATATCACAGTATGTCTATTAGAAATAATATCAATGATCAACACAGCAAGAAGACTGTTGTTTGGGCTGTTTGTTTTCATCTTCTGCTTTCAAACGAGAACCTTCAACATGGACTGTATCCTGCGATTATAAATGTCTGGTGCAAGTTTCAAAAGACAGAAGCTGAATGTAACGAAAGGAACTATGATCATAAACACATGAACACGTGCTACATACTACAATGAATTAAATGAAGACAATATTTAGAGATCTAGGTGAACCTAAGTTATTAAGAAAATGTTCACGTGGAAAGACGCAGAACCCAAATGAGTCAGTTAATAAATAGCACCATAAGGTCAGTGGTTCCAAGATCTACATTTATGAAATTAAAAACTCTAAAATTAGGGGTAAATACGACTATTGCACAGTTTGATGTGAGTCATGAAGCAAAATTAATGATCTTAAAACAGTGTGATATTGCACCAAGTTATAAATGTGTGTCATGCTTCAAAAAACTAGATAAGCGTAGGATTCGTGCAGTCCAACGAAAGCATCTTAAAATCCCCCCAAAAGGCAAAAGTGTTAAAAATAATGAAAATAAGAAAATAAGAAGAGGCTTTTGTACGAGCATTGAGTAAAAGAAAAATGCTTCATATGCTTCTAGAAAGTATTAAAAAAGTAAATGCTCAAAAACTTACAAATTTAAATTTTAAAGCCTGTCTTCTCAAAATGTAATATTTTTCACTTTATGTACCTTTTTCTCAAAAGCTTTTAATCATACGATCATCAAATTTTCTGTGAGCAAACTTTGAACATGTTTACGCATTTTAATGGAGGGGATTAGATATATCTAACAAACATTTTTTAATATGACTTTTTTAAACTAAATTTTAAGGAAAGAAGTTGGACAGTTTTTAAAAAATTCATAATAAATTTAATTTTGAACAAAAACACAAAACCCTTCATTAAAAGGGCTTTAATAATATACATAACCTACTGTAAAAATTTTATCGATGAGAAGTATGTAATTTCTGAGAAAAGGTACGTAAACTTACGCAATTTAACATGGGCTCCTATGGACGGGCTGGACCCCTTAAACTTACAACATATTTATATTTTTTTGTATTTTGAGGAGACCCCCCTGGGTTCCACCCTGGACACTAAGATAAATTTGAGGCAAAGAATGACAAGACGCCATTTGTATAATAATAAATTATATTTATTCACTTGATTGAAATATCAAAAAAACTCTAATGACAAATAGTATCTATATGTCTACGTCAAACGAAAGGGATTTACCTTTAATATTAAATTAAATTACGAAATATGAAATTAATCAATAACTACGCGTAATATCAAAAGGGTTTACCGGAATAGGAGGTCTGAGAAACACACGCAACTTGAATTATTAGCTCTTTCATTAGCTAAAACTAATTTTATTAAACTAACGCTTTTGGTAAGCGGTATTAAACTAGAATATATCACCTGGTAGTACTTATGATCTCTTCAGGTATATGAACTTCCTAAGGTTCCTCCGTTGAGTATTAACAGCAATGCTTCACTATCGTAATCCAATTGAATCCTATAAACGTGGTCACTAATGCTGCTGGCTCAATTGCCTTCTTTTCCCCCTAATCTATAACGCTCTCCTTAACTACCCTATCTACTTTGCATATATCCCGTTTTCTCTTTTTAGAGTTGATTGGAAATATGCGCGAATTTACAATACCCAAAGAGCCTAAGAATATCAGTGGAAAGGTGCCGTACAGATTCGTCAAAATTTTCTCGATCTGTTATCATTTATCTTTAAATATTTTAATCATTTGAGAGATTATAAGAATATTAGATATCTGTAGAATAAGTATGTTTTGCAAATTGCGAATATTTTAAGTTTTGGATACATTAAAAAAGAAAGACAACACTTTTATTTATGCAATCGTTTTCTTGAACATTTAAATTAAATTTTCAGTTCTGGTGTTTAAAACGCAATAAATACTTTTCTGAAAAGTAAAAAAGAATTGATTGGATAACATTTTAGGTACATACGTATTATACAATCGACCAACTTCGTTAAATCAAAAAATATCATGAAATTAGATGTCGCGAAATACTGCCACATCATATGGATGAACAAGTTTACTGTATTTGTCAATTGGTTCTTATCCTGGCATTTAGCTACATCTTAACTACAAGTTTTTGGTGTAACGCGCCTCTGCGCATAGCGCACACCTGAACTTTCAAGCTACACTTTTTAATTTTTAGATATATCCCATGTAAAGAGTGTTTTTTTCCAGGTATAGAAGTTTAAGCTGGCATTACTTTCCAAGATGGCGACCAATTTAACAGCTGTCAAGTGATTTATTCTCAGTTTGGTTTGGCAATTCATCAAAACGATCAACAAGCAAGGCGTAGATTCGTCGAATGGGCCCAAAACGAGATTGCCGTTGTTCCCGATTTTCATAAGCGAATTTTGTTTAGCGATGAAGCGCACTTCTGGTTGAATGGCTACGTCAACAAACAAAACTGCGGCATTTGGAGTGAAGCTAATCCACAAGTGTATGTCGAAACACCGTTACATAAAGAAAAACTGACTGTTTGGTGCGCTTTATGGGCTGGTGGAATCATTGGTCCGTACTTCTTCAAAAACGATGAAGGCCACAACGTTACAGTCAATGGTGATCGGTATAGAGCCATGATTACTAACTTTTTTCATTCCTGAATTGAACAATCATGATGTCAGGAGCTGTGGTTCCAACAAGACGGCGCAACATGTCACACAGCTCGTGCCACAATCGATATATTGAAAGACACGTTTGGTGACCGCCTAATTTCCCGTTTTGGACCTGTGAATTGGCCTCCAAGATCTTGTGATTTAACACCGCTAGACTATTTTCTGTGGGGCTATGTAAAGTCATTGGTCTATGCGGATAAGCCACAAACGGTTGACCATTTGGAAGACAACATTCGGCGTGTTATTGCCGATATACAGCCACAAATGTTGGAAAAAGTCATCGAAAATTGAACGTTCAGATTGGACTACATCCGAGCCAGCCGTGGCAGTCCTATGCCAGAAATCATATTTAAAATGTAATGCCACAAGATTATCTTTCGAAAAAAAAATTCATGTCAATCGAATAATACATCGTTGTTTTATTGCAATTTAAAGTTCTATACCTCTCAAAAAACACCCTTTATAACATGCCCTCCCTATTTTACGAAGGAACTTGAAATGTATGTGCGCAATGTACTTATGGTTTTTTGTATTATTTTTTTTAAAGTTTTTTTTTATTGAAAACCATTGGAAATCCTCGTGCATCACAAAGTATCCCACAAGGCTCACAGAAATTAAGTATTAATCAAACATTACAAAGAAAAGGAGGGGAAAAAATTGAGGTTATGAAGGATTACAAATATTTACAACATTATCACAGAACCCATTAAAATCATTTATGTTTTGAAGTCATTTAGTCCCTAGGTTTTGAAAAATAGTATACTTCTAGAATTACTTGTAAGTTCATTAGGTATGTCATTTATTTTAAATAAACACTATTCCAATCTATGTAGAATTCTAATTTGTTTCAATAGTCCTCTCTTTTTTTCTAAGCTATTAATTTTACACCCGGGGTGAAACGCATATCCGTAAATTTCAGTCTTACTTATTGCGTTAAAAGTGCGTGTTATAAGTCAAATTTATCGGTATTTAAATATCTACAACGTTTTTTAACAACGCATTTCCAACTTAAGTGAAAATTAATTTGTAAATAACGAATTAACGTGTCAACGAAATAAATGCGAAGTACAAACTTTTAAACATAGAAAAATTGATGATTTTCCATTAGTTGAGTACCAAAATAGTATCAAAGTAAAACGATTTATAATATTTAATCAAAATTTTAAGCTTGGAGACATTTTGTTTTGGTACCCAGCTATATCAGAAAAGCATAAATAAAAATTTATTTTCCAACACAATTTGTGCAATAAAATATTTTATTTAGATTAAATACCATATTATTACACGATTTTATGTAAAATAGAAACGAGATAATTACCTTCCTGCAATTTTTTTTAACTTTTTGCTTATAACGTACAAATATGTTTAATTTTCCTACGCAAGGAATTTTGCTTTTTATGTAATCATTTATTCAAATATTTATACCGGTAATATTTTCCTTTGCCTTCTTATCAGGAAACATAATTTAATCAAATGAAGTTTCGATAGTTGAATTTATTAAAGATATTCACAAACATAATATATTCATTAACATTTTTAAATTTGCAAGCGGCAAACTGAGTACATAATCTATATTTTTTATAATTAAATATTTATAACTCAATTTACATTTAAAAATTTTATCACAAAAATATGTTTGTTTTAAATTCTTCTTCCACCTTTTCGAAAATTAGTTTTCAAGGAATTAATACTTAAAATCAATTCCTAACAGAATAGAAGCATAAAATAATAAATAACTCTTTTATGAGCTTGATGAACATTTTGTTTGTGATAATTCTGTTCAAAATCCTGCACATTTTTTTAAATGAGCATTTCTGCATTGAACACTTTTGCAATAATGATACTGCCATAGTTTCCTTTAAGGTATCCGACTACGTTCGGAACCGTGATTTTGCAAAAGCGTATAATGGATAATATTTATGATATTCAGTGTCACTTAGATTAGAAAATAAATATATAATTGTTTTAAGAATAGTATTACAGGAAACAAATATTTAAGTACAATATTTTGACAAAAAAAGGACATAGAATGACCCATTTTCAAAATGCTCTCCTTTTGTGAAAAATGCTTCTATTATAATAATAGTTTGCCTGAATATAGCTCAAACCTCTGTACAGAGGCTCAACTAGAATTTTTGAAATACCTAACTTAGAAGTGGGTTTATCCATGTTTTACGACAACAGAAAAGAGAAATTTTAAGAAAAAAACGCCGATAATTCTTTCAAATGGTTGTAACTCTGAAAATAATGGAAATTTTTCAAATATCATAGTTGAGCCTCTGTACAGAGGTCTGAGCTATATACAGGCAAAATATAATTATAATAGAAGCATTTTTCACAGAAGGAGAACATTTTGAAAAAAGATTATTCTAAGTTCATTTTTTGCCGAAATATTGTATTTAAATAATGATTTTTTGTCAAAATATCCTTAAAACAATTTTATACATGTATTCTAATCTAAGTGACAATAAATATCATGAAAATTATCCATTTATGCACTTTTTTAAAATCACGGTTCCAATCGTAGTCGGATATCTTAAGAGTCGACATCATACAGAATACAATATTATTAGTTATGACAAATTTAATCTTATGAATACTGAAATTTTTATCTTCGAATTAGCTGATATGCTTTCTGAACAGGGATGGTAAGAGCGCAGTTCAAAAATAAGGTAACAAGCCATACGGGAAAAATATTTTCTCTCAAATTGCATGACATGCATACAACGAAGCAACGCCTTTTGGTATATATTATTCATTTATATCGTTATCATGTGTAGTGAAATCTCTTTTCTGTCATGCACCAAGATTTTACAATCGACAAAGAAGAAATTTGTTTCGAGATCTTACAACTATGTCTAGTAACTTTGTGACACTCGGCATTCGTTCCTTAATTCTGATGGCGCAGGTGTTTTTTGAAAGCCTGAAGAGATTAAAATCATTTCGAGTGAGGACTGAAATTAATTAGTGTTTCAGTAATTCCTATCGGAAGCGCCATAACAAAACACATGCGATGGAGAGCGTACATGTTTAGAAATATTTCATTTTAGTCCTTCTCGTTTAACTGTTTTGTGTAACTGATCCAGTGTGGCAAAATAATCATCCTCCAATGGATGCAATCACATGTTAGTATTAGAGGTAATGAGATCGCTGATAGACTTGTCAAATCGGACAGCGGTTGTGAGGATGAAACGGCTACTGGCACATCGCTTACTTACCAAGAACTGTAAAGCAAGATGTTAACTAAATTTAATTACGCGTATTCTACCTGCGCATCGAAGGTATATCCTGCGAAAGGTAGAAGGTACATCCCCTGGATGTCTGTTGGAAACCAAATGTGACTATGGGTCCCAGACTGCTCTGGTCAGACCAGTGATTCCCAAAGTGGTCTTATACAAACCCCCAAAAGTCTATGGCGACCTGCAAAGGGTCCACGACAGCAAAAAAAAATAATTTGGGGGTCCATGAGGTATAAGGAGGGTCTATATATGTGTGTGATATTAGCTCTCGTTAAACTAAATCGTGTTTTTAATTTTAAAAGAAAATTTATAATCAAGTGGAAGCCAAAATTTACCTATATTTAACAAATTTATTTACAAAATTTAATGAGGTTAATTTTTCTCTTACATGGAGACAGCATAAATTTTATTAAAATAAGAACCATTGCAGCGTTTCTCTCCAGATAAGAAGTATAATACTGGAGGGTCCCGAAATTTCTCAATTTGTCACAGACAGTCTGTTTGGACGTTTCAACCTGCGTTCAACATTTAAATGCCTTTTATTCAGATTTTCAAACCAAGAGTGAGAATGCTTCAACTACGGTAATACCACAATAGGCAATGAATTCGTATAGTCACATTGTAAAAAAATGTCACTTCACAATAGGAACTGATCGTAATAAGCACTAACGAAGATCGTACAGTGTCAACAATTTGGGCTTTAAAAAGTCAAACCTGTTATTTGTTCCGAATTATAGAATATCGTGAAGAAATTTTTAATTGTCTTTCCTAGTGTGAAGGAGTTTCAGCGTGGTTGCCAATCTCCAAAACATAAAAAGAAAGAAAGAAAAAATAATTGACATTACTAACAGGGAATGTTTAAGGTTAAACCTGACAAGATTAATACCAAATGTTGAAAATTCACCAGACAGCACTAGTTTCATCTCTCACGTAAAAATCATTTGCTTATTGTTCAGTAATTTATTTAACAGTTTTATTTAATAATTAACTTTTAATTTAATTAATTAACATGTGATTTTTAAATTTTAAACACTATACTTCATTACAGTTAGAAATTTAATTCCTTTAAAGTAGGAGTAGGAGTATCAGCTGTCAAAAAGAAATATAAGTTTAAAAAATCGCAACAATTCAATATTAATTATGTAGGGGTCTATCTCAAAACCGAAAAATATAGCAAGGGGTCTATGAGAGAATATTTGGGAATATTTGGGCTAGACTAACAAGTAGCCACTTGGAATGTCTTTCCTATGATAGTGGCAGAAAAATCCACCCCACTTGCAAGGAATACTGTGGCCATCCAGTTTCACCAAATCGCATTATGACACATCTCGGATTTTCTAAGGAGGACTTAACATCCGATCCCCTTATTATCATAGAACTTTGGTGGTCAAAACCCTTCTGCAGCTGTTTTGAAGTATGACAGATCAATCGAAGATAAGAAACAACAAAATAACCATTGCAGCATTTACGGTCTGATACTTTTCTAATGTAGAATTTTATTTTTTGACGCTGAAAATATATAGTTAAAACTTCCACAAACTTTATTATTTTATTTCTGCATTTAAATAAGATGTGTTCAACTTTTCTCTCCCATCAAGTGCCTACACTAGCAATTCACTCTTATAAAATAAAATATATAAATTTTTTTATCTTCGCTAATTGGATCATGTTTCAATAACTATAGTTCATTGCATATACGTTAATTAAAGAACCTCTTTAGTGCAATAACCAATTTTGAATCATTGCACTAAAGTGGTTTTGTGAGTTATGCAATGAACTATAGAGTTGGGTTTTTAATTTTTAGCAGCAGCACTTGATGAATAAATACATCATTCACTGGAGCGAAAACACTCCACAACAACACACATGGAGTAAAAACTAATATACAAAAAAAATCCCTCAAAGAATAAAAAAACAGAAGAGAAACAGAAGCATAAACGCGATCAGAAAGTCAGTCAGATTGCAGAGCTTGTAACTGCTTTCTGCCCCTCCAGTATCTATGGTAGATGTTACTAGAAACCGCAGGGCAAATCATCATGTACTCAATGTTCATTAAGGAAATCATCTGTACACACACACACACACAACACAGTTTGATGAGGGAAGGTTCTTTAGTTTATGTAACTGACCCGCAAGACCGTCGTACCCGGTTTCCAAACAGAAGACAGCAACTGCATGTCATCTCTGGTGATTTGGGATCTCATTTAGCGTCTTCCTCTAAGGCTAATCACAAATTTGTTCCCACAAAAAGCCTCATATGCCGTTCCACCCTATCTTTAATAACTCTTCTTAAAGAAGAGTACAGGATTCCTCTCTAAAAACACTGAAAAGCACCAGCGTCGTTTTTAGCCAGAAAATCTGCTATCTTCTTTCCGTAGATATCACCATTTTAAAATAATAATCTTGTTTATAAGGCTACTTTGTTTTAGAGTTATCAAACAATAGTTAATCCAGCGATTATAAAAGAAATGTCTCTACTTATTATTTGTTTCTCTATTTTTTCGCGTCACACTTGTATGGTTAGTTGGCTTGAATCGAGGTCTCTCTGTCTTCAAGAGAACTATTTCCAATGGAATTTGTAATCTTGTATCTAAGTCACGATGAAAAGGGCAATTCTGCTTATATTTTCTTTTATACTTGCAGAACCCACGAAAACTCTGAAACTGAATTATATTTAACTAATATAAGTCATTTGTAGTGCTTGAGAGTGCGGCAAAGGTGATGGGATTTGTTATTAATGCGTACAAAACAAAGTTATAGATTTCAACTAATGAATCTCCGGATTTGTTTCCTTTGAACATTTAAAGATAAGTAACTATACTTTTGAAAATGCAAAACAGTTTGCTTATTTAGGAACTCTGATCTCATATAGCAACGATCTGAAAATTGAAATAAACAATAGAATTTTTGCTTGGTTAATAGAAGTTTGCATGCCCTCAGACACCAATTCATGTCTAAGTTTATTTCTATATACACAAAGTTGAGCATATATAAAACTTTAATCAGGCACATTGCTCTCTATGGAAGTGAATATTGAACCCTCAATATAGCAGAGAATGAAAATTTGCACATTTTTGAAAGCAAAGAAAAATCTTTGTACCTATTCAAGAGAACGATGAGTGGAAAATTCTTACAATCATGAAATTTAGAGAAAATATAGCAAATATGGCGGAACTGACATTGTGAGAACTATAAAAGCATCACGCATTAGGTGGCTGGGCCATCTGTAAAGATATACCTAAGCTTTTCTACTAAAACGTAACTTTTTCGAAATTTGAAGGGACCAGACGTAGAGGACAACCACCTACACGATGGTTAGATGATGTTGAAAAGGACCTCAAATGGGAATCAAACGATGGAAGTTCGATGCGACTGATGGGATCCACTGGAAGAGGATCATGGAGTCAGCTTTGGCTTGCAAAAGGCTGTTGAGCTAATGAAGAAGAAGAATATTAATTATTTTGCTATCGATGTGTCATCTTATTACGCATCCATTTTGTGAATAACTGAAAGCGAAGCCGTTCCTTTTAGTATTTCACACACGGCATTCTTTCACCGATTGGAATCTCTAACACATGAATTTCTGACCAATACAGATGAGCATTTCTGCTCAGACAACCCAACTTACCACGATATTATTGCTCATTAGAACCATATCAATAAATAAACAAACAAATTCCTAAGTATAACAGCTTACTATTTTATTTTAAATCATCACTCGAAAGAAGAGGAAAAGGAAAAAAAATTTCGAAGGCATTCAATGCGTTACTTACATTGAGGCAAACTTTCCAGAATAAAAAAAAATTGTAAGAATAATATGATAGGCAAAACAATGAAACATAAAATTGTGTTAGAATATCACATTTCAGAGGGTGTATTTCACCCAGTTAAAACTTTAGGGAAGATTAAAATTAAACTTTAATGTTCTGGGATCTTTAAATTCTCTTTCAGATTCAAAGAAAGACCAAAAAAGCCTTTAAGACTTTTTTGTCCACTATAAGTTTTTCATGTTATTTTTACAAAAAAAAAACTTTGGCATTTAAATTTTTAATATCCGATTCTCTTTGAAACTGCAAGCTCTTTTAAGGGTGTATATAATTTCCTGAAATTGAAATCCTAAAACACATAAATACTTTCATTGAATCGATTAAATTCTTTTTTGATATTGACATAAATTCAGTTCCTCAATCATCTGATATAGTTACCCTAAATACATAAATATTAGCATTTAATGAATTTTTTATAATTCATTAAAACACAGTGATCCTCTTTAAGTATATGTATATAAATATAGATATATATATATATATGGGGGTTGTGTGCAATAATTTCCTTTAATTTCATCCTGAATGAGTCGAAAATCCCTAGACAAAGTGATTATCGTTGTGTATTTGCCTGAATAGGAAAATGAAGCTAGCTTTCATCCCTCCCACAAAACAAAAATCGACAGATGGTGGCAAAGGGAACCTTATGTGGGGCGGCAGAATGTTGCGCACCCGTACCCTACTGTACGTCTCGATGCGGGTACTGTGAACTCACAGTGCTATAGGGAAGGGATCATGGAGACTATGCGAGATTTGTCTGCGTGCTTTGGACCCGGACTACATTTTAATGGACGGTAATTCACAGCCACGCAGAGCCCACATTGTTGATGAATTTCACGGAGAGGATATTCGACGTATCCATATTTTACGTATCCTTAGAGAGATTCGACGTATGGATTGACACTCGAGATCTCCGGATCACAATCCATTTGAATGTATTTAGGATGATCTAGGAAAAACCATTTCTCAGACCATCTCGAGGACATCCCAGGAAGTTTCGCTTTTGGAAAAATGCGCTTTGTTGCCATAAATACTTATAGATACCCTCATAAATAGTATGGCAACTCGTTGGGAGGCTTGTATAGCACTTCAAAGAGTGGTCACATTCCCTATTAGACAGAATTTTTCCCCGAGGTAAATGTTTTATCTCTAATTCATAATTCCACACTTTTTCATATGACTTGTACCTTAATAAACAACTAAAAACTTTTCCATATTGTTATGTTGCTACTTTCTTTCTGACATTGTAATAGGTCTCTGTGCAAAATTTCGTGGTAATACAGTAAAGAGTGCACCAGTTTTCCCAGATGTTCTGTTTGTGAACTTATTTTGGACATGAGAGTATATGTGAGTATAGCATTACAATGCCTTCAGAAGATAATGCCATTCTAAATACAAAAAGAAATTGACTACAAAACAGCTGAATAAAAAAAAACATTGCTAAGTGCAGAAATTACAGGAAACAAGCTGTCTTATAATACAACTAACAGAAAAAGCGGAAATTTTATAAAATAAATATATTTTAAATAAATTAAGTTTCTTAAACTACCATTTCAAGGTTTTTACATGAGACAGATATTTCAAACTTCAAACTATTAACTAAATAGTATGCAATGGTCGAGTTACTAGATTTATGTTTTAAAAATTACAATTAATAATTGGAAAAAAATAAATATCAAATAAATTATTTAATTAATTTTTAAAGCAAAATGAATTCCGAAATTTATTTTTAATACACTAAAGCCGGAACATGCTAACTACAGTAATTTGCTAATTTATTAAACAAATGAAACACCTGCTTCCAATAATACTAAATGAAAAGGGAAACATCATAATAATAATTCCTAATTAGTAATAAGTTTAACAGTAATCTTCTTTAAGTAAATGAATGAAGCATGATGTTGTGTTTTAACGTTCTCTAAGCATTGCTCAACTAAAATTTACGTCAGAACAAACTTTAACGAAATGGTTTTTGGAATTTTCAAGATTATATTTAACACTCACTTAACAGGACGACAACGTGAACATTCTTTTTTCAAGAACAGTCTTTTTAGATTACTGATTTTTGATTATTTTCGCTTTACATAGTGAAGATCAAGTTAGATCAAGCTATCAATTTAGTTTTTGAAAATTTGTCAAGAATAACCCTGCAGACTTTTAACTAAATATAGTAGACAGTTCTAAAAACAGAAAACTATTGGTGTTAGATATTATCTGAACTTTAAATCTTCAAAATAAAGGTTTTAGTTATTTATTTGTATTACCGATTACGTAAAACACAGGTTGAATCTTCGCCCTCAATTCAAAATTTATTTCTAAAAAAGATTTCTTATAAGGTAAACAAAACTACGTTTTGAACCAGGATTTTGAAAAACCGAATAAACAAATGACTTTTACTTAATGGCATTTGAATTAGAATATACATGTAAAATTGTTTTAAGTATATTATTACAAGAAGAAAAAATTTAAATGCAAATTGATTGACAAAAAAAAAAAATGAAGAAAGAATGACATATTTTCAAAGTATTTTGTGAAAATTGCTTCTATAATAATTATATTTTGAATATATATCGTTATGGCTTTTTTTTATGTAAGGTCTGAACCACGATTTTTGAAAAAAATCCTAATACTTTCAGAATTACCATCAATTGAAGTATTAACCACTTTTTTTTGTTAAAAATGTTCAACTCTGATAAATTAAATATGAATAAATCTACTCCTATATTTAAGGCATCCGACTACGTTTGGAACCGTGATTTTAAAAAGCGCGTAAATGGATAATTTTCATGATATTTAATGTCACTCAGATTAGAATACATGCATAAATTTGTTTCAATGACATTTTGACAAAAAAAATTTATTTCAATATAATATTTTGGCAAAAAAATTAACTTAGAATAATCTTTTTTCAAAATGTTCTCCTTCTGTGAAAAATGCTTCTATTATAATAATATTTTGCCTGCATATAGCTAAGACCTCTCTACAGAGGCTCAACTAAATTTTTTTTTAAAATTCACATTATTTTCAGAGTTACAACCCATTGAAATATAATTATAGGCTTTTTTTTCTAAAAATTTCTCCCCTGTGTTGTCGTAAAACATGGATAAACCCACTTCTAAGTTATATATTTCAAGCATTCTACTTGAACCTCTGTACAGAGATCTGAGCTATATTCAGGAAAAATATTATTATAATAGAACCATTTTTTCTCAAAGGAGAATATTTTAAAAATGGGTCATTCTATATTCATTTTTTGTCAAAATATTGTACTTAAATAATTTTTTATTGTAATACTATTCTTAAAACAATTTTATATACATTTTCTAATCTAAGTGACACTAAATATCATAAGTATTATTCATTTATACTCTTTTGTAAAATCACGGTTCCGAACGTAGTCGGATACCTTAAGGGAACAAAAATATTTGGTCACAATTCAACGCTCCATGTTAAAATACTGACATAATAAAAATGTTTCTTCTTTTTGTCACAACATGTTTAATTAAAATAAATAAGCTCCTTATCCTTAATATCAAGACCTGCTTAGAATATTTAATGAACACTTCTTCCCAGCGGCTATTTTGCAAAGAGAAACAATATTGATATTTAAGCTTTATTTATTTTTGGAATGGTTAAGATACCCTTACATTTAATGACACACGACCTTTTGTTTATTATTGTTTTCAAAAAGTATTCATTTACTTTTTTATTATTATCTTCTTCAACAATTCCGAGAAAACATGGATAAAGGTATGCTAGAGTGTTTCTGGTTTAATTTTGTCCAAAAGTATATTCTTTTGTCAACATTTACGAGCTGATTGATTACTGCGTATATTAGCTCTAGAGGAGTTTTGCATCTTAAGATAAGTTTTTAAATAACCTCAAGGTACAATTTTGTTTCAGAAATGTTAATTTTGGTGACCTTTTTTGCAAGTAGAAACTTTAAGTATTAATAAGCCATGAACACAAAATTGTTAATTTAATACAACGAATGTACACTGCTGGCCACACAAAATGCTACACCGAGAAGTACCAGAGATATCGCAGCGAATTTTTTTTTTCAAATACCATGTTGTAAAAAGTTCAAATGAGACTAAAATTATAGCCTCTTGCGACGCCTGGATGATGACCAAAACAGTAATTAGTGTAGCCGCCATGGTCATTCTCTACTGGGAATATCTCTACACGGTTTCTTTTAAAATATTCAGAAAGGTTTGCTCAATAAGATAAAATAATAGTAAAAAAATGACTTTTCGAAAATTTTAAAAGATATAATACCTTTTAAGTAAAAAATGTGTATGAACATTTCAAAATCAAACAATACTGTTGTTGTTGTTCTTTCTGATGTAAGTCAGATCAGTTCCAGAAATCTTGGTTATGCTGACTCAAACAATACTAATTCTTGCAAAGTCAAGTTAAGAAGTCTTCAATGGTGTCTCCACAGCCTTAAGTTTATTTTATTGGTGAAATTCCAGGAATAAATTCCCAAATACACATCAGAACAAACTGAAGCTATTTACCTCATTAGATCTTCATCTAGTACCATAAACCGATTTTCTAGAAAACTGATGTTTCCTAGAGGAGTTTATGTGTTCCGTGGAAGTTAAATTACTGTGGCAAATTCGTATTACCAGTATGTTTAAACCAGTAACTTTACAACTGCATACTATTAATCTCACTCAAGAAACAGCCAATGTCTTATAATAATATTGTTTTATTAACCATTGAATCTTTTCTTCTACGTGATTCAAATCTTAATTGAGAATTGGATGGCTTATATACTTACATATACATATGTCGCAAGGAAATGACGAAATTAGGAATTTCATCCAATCCATAAGGAATATAATCAGTTGACGTGGGATATTAAAATAACATCTCTTTAAGGTCGTTTTCCTGATAAAAATAAGTGATTTTATCAAA
Organism: Trichonephila clavipes; assembly: GCA_019973935.1. Classification (NCBI taxonomy): domain Eukaryota; kingdom Metazoa; phylum Arthropoda; class Arachnida; order Araneae; family Nephilidae; genus Trichonephila; species Trichonephila clavipes. The sequence goes on from BMAU01019666.1 coordinate 1,032,301, forward strand.
TCCCAGAACTGTTTCAGTGAAATAATGAAATCAGCTAGTCAGTATTTGCATTTGCAAAATGCTTTCGAGGTGGAGAGACATCGGGGGGTCGAGTCCTTGTACTTCCTCACCAAACAGATAGTACTACCGATCCCCTAAATATCAACCCCATATCTTTAAAAAAATGATACCATAGGATTAATATAGGGATTGATAATTTAATGTGTAAGAAACCGAGGGAAAGATGCTTCACATAAAAAATACCAGCCTAATTTTCTAATTATTTGTTAATTAGTTTCAAACAAATAACTTGTATTTCATTCATTATTGTTGTACTACTCACTTCTACGTTTAATATATAATGCACTATATTTGATAAATAAACACTTTTAAACTTTTGACGATATTATTTCATCCATTCACTGAAACAGACCAGGGATTTGTTCAAATCCCTTACTTCTATCAGGAAAATGACTTTAACATCTCCCGTCAATTGATTATTTTCCTTAGGGTTTTTATGAAATTCCTAATTTCATCATTTTCCTGCGACATATATATACAGTACTGATTCGAATCTAAGCCGCCATCAATTCTAAGCTGCAATCCAAATTCTCAACAAGTTTTTGCTAAAAGAGAAAAATAGCGTATAAGGTTTATTGATATCAGCTTTTACGAAATCAAAATAAATTTAAAATGAGAGCTAACAAGAAGTAAATAATTAGTTATTTTACTAGTTTTATAAACTTTTATACACATACATGGACTAAAAATTGTTCTAATTACCCCATCGAACAAACTTTTTCCCCTTCGATTCTATGCCACACCCGATTTTCAGAAGCATTAAGAAAGGGGAAAAAAATGCAGCTTTGATCCGTGTTTCTGCGGTCTCATATATATATATATATATATATATATATATATATATATATATATATATATATATATATATATATATATATAAATATATATATATATATATATATATATATATATATATATATATATATATATATATATATATATATATATATATATATATATATATATATATATATATATATTTTTATACAGATGGGTGACAAAATAATACGAACACCGCTTTATTAATAGGGAGTTGGCCCTTGACTGAATTACAGACTGTATGCGACGTGGGATGCGTGCATGGCGAACAACTTATAATGGAATTGAAGCCATTCTTCGTGGAGAGCGGTCTCTAATGCCGAAATCGTAGATGGTGGAAAATCGAGCACGTAGTTTTGACTCCAAATATCCCCACAAATGTTCAATAATATTTAAATCAGGTGACTGAGAGGGGCCAATCAAGATGACCTACTTCCCCCTCATGCTCTGCAAACCATTCTTGCACGATTTTAGCAGTGTGGATAAGCGTTGTCGTCTTGATAAAGTGGGCAAGTCTGGACAAATGGATGCACCTGATCCAGGATATTGACATAGTGGGCAGCTTTAACCTGCCATGCAGAGTAACAAGTGGCCCAAGACCCACGCCAAGATATCACCCCCCCATACCATAAGGACCCATCTCCATGCTTAAAAGTCGGCACGATGCATTCTGGAGCAAATGCTTCTTCGGGCGTTCTCCACACAAAAACGCGTCCGGTGGTTTGGAAAGAATGTCGATTCATACGACCAGATGACTTGTTGCCACTGTTGTGGGATCCACTGTCTGTGTGTTCTACACCACTGGCGTCGCTGTAAAGCATGACGTGCTGTTACCAATGGTTTACGAATTCCAATTCTTTCATACAAGTTCGAAGCATGAAGTTCCCTTTGGACGGTTCTTGCTGAAATAGGGTTACAAAGATGACTATTCAGCGATTGCTTGCATATCGGGCCACTTGTTAAGACTCTTTTATCCCTGTAGCTTTTCTTTTCCGTCCACTGTTGTGCTTGTTAGACGTCGCATTCCCATTTCTTGTATGCTGTCATGGCAGATACAGTACTCCTTGCACGCCCCAAATAAATGGCTGTTTCCGTCATCGAGCAACCAGCGCACCTATCATACGCTTTTCGAAACTTCATTATTGCGTTTTTTATAATTGACAATGTGCCACACCTATCGCAGCTGTTGAGCGAATGATACTTTACCTTTCGAATCCGCTAGGCGGTGGACAATGACATGCGCGTTGTGCGTCTTTGAAATGGGCCATGCCTCTTTCACGGGTGTTCGTATTATTTTGTCACCCATCTGTATATATATATATATATATATATATATATATATATATATAAAATATTTTTATATATATATATATATATATATATACATATATATATACATATATATATATATAATATATATATATTGCCCATGATTTTTTTATGAACAATCGCGTGCCCTTACATAATTTTGCCGCATTTGTAACTAGTAATTGTGATATCGGACCGAATTAAGAAACTAAACCATTCTCGAATCCACACAAAACATGTCATCCAAATCGGTCAAGCCATTTAAGAGGAGTTCAGTCGTATACACCCGCACAGATGAATTATGTATTTTAAGATTATTTGAAAAGATATTAATTAAGAAAGCTAAAAAGCATGATTCATCTGCATATTTTTGTAACAATAAAGACCCGGTTTGGCCAGTTGGCTGAAAATCGATTATCGACGCCAACTTACGTCATTTTTATAACAATAACGTTGTTACAACAATGCAGGTGAGTATTGAGTTGAATGATTTTAATGTTTTTAATTAAAATATTTTTAACTAATTGGGATATTGGACCGAATGGTGAATCTAAACCATTCTCGAATCCACTTGAACCCCCACAAAAAATTTCTTCAAAATCAGTCCAGTCGCTTAGAAGGAGTTAATTCACAAACACACGCACAGAATATTTTTATATATAAAGATATATATATATATATATACACAGTGTTACGAATTTTGTGTAAACAGTGTAAATAATTTGTATTTGAGTGTTTAATGCATTTATATTACTCTGTGTTATATTTATTTCATGTTAAAATTGTACTATTCACAAGCAGTGCCGCCCCTTACGTTATAATGGCGATTCAATGAGAACTTGGCGAAATCTTGGCGGTAGAGCCACATTGACATCATTTTTGGTGACCAAGTTGGCGGCCAATTTGGCGACTTTGGTGACCATGTTGACGAGTTCGGAACCCTCTGAAATCTTCTAGAAAGTAGTAGATCTATCCACTAGTGTCACGTTCAATGACACGAGCGGTTATATTTCTAGAAGTTTCTGTCGCGCATATAAAAAGGATGCTCGCCGGTACGGCGAGGAGAGTCTTGATTAAGCCAGCGAGTAGTGAGGATTGTTTTGACTAGCGATTAGCTCGGCTGTGCTTGTGAATAATCTTTACTTACGTGTATTTTTAAACACTGTTATTGTGTTTGATTGCTGTTGAAGGTGTGAAGACCTTCGAATATTTACCCTGTGAATATTGCCGATGAATTCTGTATTGAAAGGATTGGATTTTCTATAATAAATTCGCATCGCTCCTTAAGAACTTTTTTTTTCTTTGTGATTGTTTTTGCATAAAATCCTCGAACCCTCGGATCTACGTAACAATATATATACATCACACGTAAAAATCACGTGAAACTGATTTAAAATGGTCATAGAACAAATGCCATCACGTGTTCTCCATTGATTTCAAAAACAGATACTAGTCTTACACTTGCTGCTTTAGTTGTAAAGTTTAGGTTAAATTTCTAATCTGATAACTGTGTAAAGATATTCAATTACTCCAAATTCTACAAAAAGCTTTTCAAAATCAAAAAAGCTTTTATATTGTAAGTGCAATTCTTAATCCAATTTAAATATCAAGCTTTTAAAGTTTTTTTTTTCTTTTTAAAAATTATTTGAGGTGAACTTTTTTAAAATTTACAATATATTTACGTGTTATTTATCCTTAATTTAAAAGAAACAGAGAGCAGTCTCGTTGCAGACTGAATAAACTACATTTCTCACTCAATATAATGCGGTTACACTAAAAATTCATGAGGTTAACACCACGTTATGAGTCCTACTCTTTTTCCTAAACCGTTCTCATAACCTCAATCCCCTTTTGGTCAGTCACCTCACACTTCCAGTGGGCAGAGGGACTGTCCATTAAAGCTCCCTCTGGAATTGGAGAGTATTGGGATAGTGTTAACATCTTTATGACTAAACAGATAACATCATAATTTATCGTGTATGCGACTTGTATTTCTCTATCTCCGTCTTTAGAGTATCCAATTAGCCAGAATCTAAGAGCGTTCTCAGATGCAGTCACAAGACGAAACACAAGATAAAAGGCAGAGTTTGCTCAATTGTTTGCAGATGAAAGTGGATTTTGGTAAACGTGGATTAAACCTAAAAAATTATTTAATAATAATAAAAAAACCGAACTTCAACTACAATGAGTAAAAAAAGATCAACTGATGATAAATGTCACATTTTTCAATAAAAATGGGAACTGCAACGTTTTTGTGTCCAAAACAAAAATAAAATATTATGCCTGATTTGCAAAAACTCCATTTCATTTTCTATGGAGTATAATCTTAAAAGGCACTATGACACAAATCATAATTCAAATTGTGACCAATACGTTTCAAAATTTCGTGAAGAAGAATTGGCGGAATTGAATTCAACTCTTCAAAAAACAACAAAATGTATTCATTAAATTTTCTGAAGACAATACAGCTGCTGTAAAAGTTAGTTATATGTTATTCCATTTAATAGCAAGCAGATCGAAACCATTTACTGAAGGTGATTTAATTAGTGAATCTTAATAAAAGCGGCGAAGTATTATGCCCAGCACAAATAAAAAAAATTTCAAGGCTGTTTTCGGTAAAAGTATACGAGAGCTGGAACTAAAACGCGAAGCACATTTTCAGACAGGAAAATGCCTCAATTTCCATGGAAATGTTTAGAATTATAGCTCGTATATAGTGTTTTTAAAAATTTCAAAATATTCCATGAATATTTTCTTTTTCATTTTAATACGGGAAGACATAGCCCATTTAACATTACAGTATAGGAAAAAAAACGCGAAACGCATTTTAAACCAGAAAAAATGAGTCAACTCTGTTAAAATAGGGAAATATGATAAAAAAAAATGCTGCTTTCTAAAGTATAGTGAAGCCAGAATATCATATTAATTTTTCATTTCTTTTATATCTGAAAAAATGTTCCGCAAATTCGGATCCTGTTCTTTAACATTAACTGAAAACAGCCTTAGTGTTAGCTTAAGTCGAAATACTGTAGCCAGCAGAGTTTATGAAATAGCCGAAAATTTGAGAAATCAGCATCATTCAACAATATCAACATTTCAAGCCTACTCGATTACATTTGATGAAAGTACAGATATTCGAAATATCACTCTGCTGGCCATTTTTGTTCGCAGATGCGATGTTAATTTAAAAATAAATGAAGAACTTTTGGAAGTTATTGCTATGCATAATACTACCACTGGAGTTGATATTTTTTGATGCACTTATGGAAAAAAAAAGTATAAGTTGCTATTGAATAAGTTGGTTTGTCTAGCAACTAATGGCACACCTACCATGACCGGTATTACCAAAGGAGTTGTTGCAAGATTAAAGGAAATATGCAAACACGAAAACAATAATTTTGAACATTTTCGTTTCATTATTCAACATGTACTGTGTTTCAAAGTTTTAAATACCAGACATGTTTTAAAAATTGTCTCAAAAATTGTAAATTATATTCGAGCACATAGGCTTAATCATCGTCAATTCATTTCATTTCTGGAAGACATAGAAAGTGAATTCACCGATCTACCATATCATACAGAATTTCGATGGCTTTCGAGTCATAAAGTATAAAACGATTTTTTAAACTGCTGGACGAAATAACAATTTTCTTAGAAACAAAAAATACGAATGTGCAGAATTAAAAGAAGGACACTGGCTAAAGAACCTGGTTTTCTCAGCTGATATCGCAAGTCACCTTCATCATCCTTATCTTAAGCTTCAACGCAAAAATAATCTTGTTACAGCACTATTTGATAACATTAACGCTTTTAAACAAAAATTATTTCTTTGGCGAGAACAAATAGAAAAAGAAAACCTGTCTCACTTTGAAAGCTATCTCAATATCTATTCATTTCATTCCCTAAATTAAAATTTACAGAATAGGCTCACCAGATTAAATTGTTAGAAATAGAATTCGATTGAAGCTTTTCTGATTTCGAAAGCAATGAATTACAATTTCATCTTTTTACTCCACCTCTATCTATAGACATTAAACTTGTTGAACAAAATTTACAAATATAATTGATTGAGACCCAATGCGATTCCTTGCTGAAGCAAAAATGTATAGAAGTTGGAATTCCAGAATTTTACACATATTTATCAATAGATCGATTTCATAAGATGTTATCTTTTGTTACGCGTATAATGGCTATTTTTCGGAAGTATTTATGCGAGCAATTATTTTCTTTAATGAAAAACAACAAAAATTCAGAGAGGTCAAGATTTACCGATAAGCATTTATCATCAATTTTAAATATCGCATCAGCTCAACATATTCAACCAAACTTTGATAATTTACTTTATGAAAAACGATACCAAACATCTTCTATAAAGTAATATTGGGACCGGGACATCCTTGGCAGGTAAAAATAAACTTCTTTTAAGCCGTAATATCAGTATACTTATGTGCCTGTGTATGTAAAAAATCACATTTAAAAATATAAATAATTATGTGTGAGCAATCAATATAGCTATCATATTTTTCAGTCATATACTTAACTTAAGGTACAACTTGCATAACATTTACTGGAATATAACTTTTAAACTTTGTAGCGCGTGTTAACATACCATTATGTACAATAAATGTATATAAAATAAAAAAGTTTAAAAAGTTAAATTTTATGAATTATGATATTATTATAATGTTTATGAAGATAATGTACAATATCTAAAAGTTTTTTAAATGTTTATTTTTTAAAAAAAGTATTCATTGTATTGTATTGGAAATAATTAATTTTTTTAACATGTAAGATATAAGCGTGCTACAGGTAAAGTAGATTTTTAAAAAATGTATAGGAATCCACACACAAAAAAACTCATTTTAAGAAACACAAAAATAAGGATATTTTTCATCATTTACTTAGTACTTATATTACTTATTTTTTTAATAAAATAAGTATTTAAAGTCAACTGGATTAGTGTGCTTTATTTTATTACCTTTGTTTTTCTTTTAGTTTTAAGTTATTGCTGTTTAAATTTCTTTGTAAGCATCGCAAACACGTGTCATCAACGATTCACAGTATGTTCCACATATAAAACATTAATATTTTATAAATTAATTTGTTTACTACTTGATACTTAATTTTGAGCACTATCCTTACATGGAATTATGGCATTATTTAAATTAATTTATTAGATAAATATGTAGCTGAAATATCTTGTTACAATTATAAAAATAAATTTGTTTAAAATTAATTTTAAAAACAAAAAGAGAGAGTAGACTGTTCAAAATTATGTCCCTTTAAAAAGGGGGAGTAGTACTTCGCTTGTCATACTTAAATTCAATTTTCCAGATTTATTTATGTAGAATTATAAAACAATAATACAGCAACCGGATAAAAGAGGTATCCTTTATTTTCTAGGTCCAAAATAAAAAATAAAAAACTTGAGGCATTTTAAAATTTGATAATCTTAAATTCTTAAATTATAATTTCTTATTATAACTTTTGCTTTCGCTTTTTATATTAAAAACCCTTTGACATTGACTCTAATAGATGCATAATATAATAATTTCATAAATCGTATTATATTAATTTTTTGAGCATTGAGAGCAATATAAAATAGTCCATGTAACCGCAATGTCATTTGAGTTTGATATGACTGCTTTAAGATATCCGACTGGGTTTGGAACCGTGATTTTGAAAAAGCGTACAAACGAATATTTCTTTAAATACTTTGTATTACTTTTATAAGAATACACGTATAAAATTGTTTTACGAATTTTATTATGGTAAAAATTACTTAAATGCAATATTTTAGCAAAGTAATATTGGGCTTAACATAGAATGACCTGTTTTCAAAACATTCTCCTTCTTCAAAACATTCTGCTTCTGTAATAATAATATTTTGTAATAATAATATTTTATATATATATATATATATATATATATATATATATATATATATATATTGATGGGGGGGCCGCCGGTCCCTAAGGATTGCAACTGTAATTTTTATATATGCCCTGTTGTTGTTTACAAGAAAAGGAATTTCTGGGAGCGCCTCTCACCCCACCGAAAAGGGTGACGTGTTCCCACGCCTGTAAAAAGGCAATGTACCCATAAATACATCATGGTTTGGGATGTTTTTTGGGAATTTCCCGCGTTTGGGGTAAGTCATTGACCGCGAGAGGATATCCCTCCGCTGACCCCAGACCAATCAGAAAAGCTGATTGAGTTTCGAAAAAGAATCCGCTCCAGAATACACAAGTAAACCGCCGCGAAATATAAGCGCATGCACGACGAATTGAGACACTCTCTGACACAATTTTTATCACCGATTTTGGTCTGACACGACCCTATTTGACGGTGATCGCGGTTGGAGACTCCGGACGCCAACAACATGATTCCTCTCTCTCTCAGATCTCTATCAGTTAAGTAATGTTCTGTTATGTATCTCTTTATAATTTAACGTAATTTCAATCTTATTGTAAATAAATTAAGTGTTAATTTAAAGAACGGCCTTTTAATTTAGTGTCCAGTTTTATTTGTCTTTAAAAGATCTAATGTTTAAACTTAAGCTATAGTGTGACGCCAACTGAAATTTAGAACCAGGTTTTATTTAAAATGGATCTAACGAAATAAATTAATCAATTTAACTTAAGTTATACTGGCGTCGCATTATCTGGTGCGTGACCAGGATTTTAAATTTTTTTTGGTCGTTAGAAAATTTTTTTTTACATCTTTTGAGTTAAAAATTTTTTTTTTTTACATCTTTTTTTTTTTATATAAACGTTTCTTGATGGATCATCAGGACAAATTTTCATCTCGTGTGCTACTGTGTATTTTATGTATTGCTCGAATTTGATACTGTGATTTTTTTTCTTGCAGTTTTGGAGTCAGAGTCCGGGGTGCAGCGATATGACGCAGGTACTTGTGCTCTTTAATTTTTTTTTCAATATTGATGTGAATTTTTTTTCTCTATGCATGTATTTACGCGAGACCGATTAGTTAAAAGTTTCATTTAAATTTAAGAGTTCATGAATTTATGTTGCCTTGCACGAGTGCTTGAATTTTGTTTCAATTTAACGGTTTTCGTTGTGAATAAGACTCGCTAGAAATTTTGTCTTAACTAATATTTAACAAACATACCACGTACATGACAATCAGACCCCCTTTTGACGCAAACGGCGTCCGGGAAATTTAATCTAATTGATCTAATTCCAATGTACGATGGAGGTGAATCGTTAGGAATACGCAGGTTCTTAGAAAAAATAAACGATGTTGCGAATTTAGGCAAGTGGTCAAACGATGAGAAAGTAACAATTCTGAAATTAAAATTAACGGGAATAGCTGAGGAATTTTTTCTATCCGACCCAACACACAGTCAATTGACAGAATATAACGATATCGCAAGAATTCTTATTGGAAGATTCGAAAAAGCTGTACCTTTATCAATGCGTCTCCAATTATTTTCATCGTGTATCCAGGGTCCTTCTGAGAGCGTACAGGAATTTGCAGCACGCATCAATAAACTTGGAACACAGATTTTCCAGTCAGGAAATTTGGCTCAAAATACCGCGGTGAGAAATGCGAATGACCAATTGTTACAATCTCGGTTTATAAGTGGTTTAAGAAATGACATCCGCCGATTTGTTCTTTCTCGCGATCCTTTGAATTTAGAGGAATCAATCAATGAGGCGTTGATAGAAGAGCAGAATATGAAATTAAACCAAATAGCTAGCGAAGAGAGATCCGGTTTGTCGTCCGCACAAACGGAAAATCCAGTTCTTTCAGCATTAGCGGATAGATTACAAGAAATAAATTTAAGGGTCGGCCGTCTACAAGAGGCAAGTGCAGTTACAGCTCGTAAATCAGGTGGGAACTATTTTAACAGAAGGGAGAGCGTTTTCAAGTGCTTCTATTGTGGAATTCAAGGACATAGACAGGCGGAATGTAGAAAGAGACAGAGGGACGAACGCGCTGCCCGTTACCAGCCCCCCGGAGAAAAACCGCCAGCGAGTATTCTTTTTCAAGTAGCCCCAGGCCAGGAGGGAGACATGTACATTTCAGAGAATCTGCTCTCCGCGACAATTACACAGCCCCCAGACATTCGGTGAGAGGGTCACACACAAATTCTGAGAATAGGGATTTTCAACGTTATCGCAGGAATGAGACTTTAAACTCCCGTGGAGAAAGCCGTATGTAGATATTTTTCATTTGGTAGAGAAGCGGTTTTCTCCTATTCAATCTCGAGACAATATATTTGATCTACCAATAATAAAGGCTAACGTTAAACATCACAAGTTTAGAATTTTAATTGACACAGGTGCATCCGTATCTTTAATGTCTAATTCCTTTTTCACTAAAATAAAAAATGATAACTTTAGGGAATTTAATGTTTCAATTCAGATTAAAGCTGTGAGCGGAGACACGGTGGAAATTATCGGTTGCTATGAAATACAATTGTCATTGGGGGAATTTCAATTTCAACATATTTTTTTATAACAAAGCAAGAGATTAACGATAATTATTGCGCTATTTTGGGATACGATTTTTTGAAAGTATGGGATGCAGTTTTAGATATAGGTAAAAACCGTTTATTAATTAATAATTTTTCAATTCCGCTTATTCATTATTCACTCCCCACGCGTGTGGTACAGAGTAACTCTATAAATGGATTTTTAAAACACAAAACGTGTGTGGGTCCCCATACGGTCACAAATGTTCGCATACATGTTGAAACATTACCTAATTCGACGTCATTGGCCACTATTCAGAGTTCGGCAAAGCTACAAAATAAAAACATTCATTTAACTAATTCGCAAATTAATATTGATCCACAGACAAATGACACCATCTTAGAAATTAGAAACGATTCAGATAACATAATCACCATTAACAAAAATATGAAAATAATTACAGTCAATAATTACGAAGACTTTTCTTCTGATTTTCCCGTTTCTCAAGATATTTTACCCCCACTCACGGAGAAAAATTTCAACCTTTCAGGTTTGGACAGTAAAATCAGAAGCAGATTATTTCAACTTTTAATTTCGCACAAAAGTGCTTTCGCTCGCTCTACGGTAGAATTATCCGCAGCCGCTACGGAGCATCACAGAATCAGTTTACAACATGATTATTCCATTAAATGTCCAATTTATAAGATTCCATTCAATTTAAGAAACGAATTTCGACGTCAAATAGCAGATTTAGAAAAGGCGGGATTTATTTCGAAATCCAATTCTCAGTATAATACTCCGGCCTTGTTTGTCAAACAGAAAGAAAAATGGCGCCTTGTTTTAGATTTTCGGAAACTCAACGAAATAACTGTGACTCAGGATTTTGTCATTCCAACATTGGACGACATTTTACAGGAAATTTCGGGTTCAAACTATTTTTCGGCATTAGACATGAAGTCAGCATTTAATCAAATTCCACTACACTTTGCGGACAGGCATAAGACGGCATTCTCTACTCCCGACGGTGATAAATATCCATTTAACAGATTATGTTTCGGTTTAAAAAACTCGCCTAAAGCTTTTCAATCAATTGCACAGGAGGTCCTGGGAGATTTATTACACAACGGAGCGTTGGTTTATATAGACGACATTATTTTATTCACTAAAACTATAGATGAACATTTTGAACTACTGGGTAAGGTTTTTGAACGCTTTGAAAGAATCCACTTAAAATTTAATCCGAGTAAATGTCAGTTTTTAACAAAAAGTTGTAAATTTTTAGGGTTTGTAGTAACGCCGGAAGGCATTCTTATAGATAAAGATAAGTCCGTATCAATTAACGAATTTCCAGTTCCAAAGGATCAAAAACAAATTAAATCTTTTTTAGGGTGCTGTAATTTTTACAGGAGATATATCAAGAATTTCGCGAAACGTGCACTTCCCTTAACGAATTTATTGAGAAAAGACACTCCATTTGAGTGGGCCTCTGAAACGCAGGAGGCATTTGATGATATTAAGAAAGCCATATTGAATCCACCGGTCTTGGCTCTACCTGATCAAAACGCGGAGTTACAAATAACAACGGACGCTTCTTCTCGTGGCATAGGGGCAGTTTTAGAACAAAGATATCCTAACTCTGAAGTCAAACCCTTATATTTTTTTCTAAGAAATTAAATCCATCACAATCTAAATATAACGCAACGGTTTTAGAATTTTTCGCGATATATACAGCATTAAATTTTTTTAGACCTTTCTTGTTAGGCAGAAAATTTAAGGTTTTTACCGATCATAAGCCTCTCGCAGGATTTCTTTCTAATAAAAATCCCTCTTCCAAAATTTTGCGTTGGAAATTGGCTCTGGAAGAATTTAATTACGACATACACTACATCAGGGGATCCTTAAATTCAGTCGCAGATCATCTTTCTCGTTATATTAACAACATCACAATAGCTTTACCGGATTCTAAAGATCTTATTAATATGCAACGCGAAGATTCTGTTTTAAGCAAAAAATTGATCAAAATGATGTTAGCCCACAAATCAGCAACTATTTTATTAATGGGGAAGGTTTGTTATGTCATTTGTCCAAGCGCCCCTCGATATCACCCAGGTCTAACACCACTAGAAAACAAGTTTGCATTCCACATTGTCTAAAAGCTGAAATTCTCGAATCAGTTCATTCAGAATATGGAGGGCATCTTAAATTTTTTAAAACATATCATCGACTCAGCGAGAACTTCTTTTGGCACAATATGTATAAAGATACTAAAAATTTTGTTCGTTCTTGTACTATATGCTTATCTCGAAAAAACGCTTTTAAAATTCCCCCGGCGCCCCACCAACTTGTTGAACAAAGTACTGAACCAGGAGAAACGCGTCATATGGATATTTTCGGTCCCTTAAAAACCACTCTTAAAGGTAATAGCTATGTTTTATCTATGATAGATGCATTCACAAAATACATTCACATTGTTCCACTTCCGGATATTAGGTCGAGTACGATTTCAAAAGCTTTCTTTGATAATTACATTGTACACAGGGGTTGCCCACATAAATTATTCGTAGACAACGCTACATATTTTAAGAGTTCCGAGTTTGTTGAATTTTGCACAGTCATGGGTATTCAAAAAAGGCACATATCAAATTATTCCGCTCACGCCAACGGTAGGGTAGAGAAACCCAATCAATCGCTAGCCAATATCCTTGCATCAATTTCACAAAACACAAACGATTGGGATGAGCAACTCCCGCACACCATGTTAGCATTAAATTCAGCGATCCATGAAGCTACATACACATCTCCCTTTTTCCTAGAGCATGGCAGAGATATTCGATTATCCTACACTTACGAAAAGAATTCCGATACACCACAAAAAAGTATGAATATGTCGAGAAACTTTTACCGTCTTTGGAGCATACTTTCAATAAAGTTTTAAATAATCTAAAGGATCAGGAGGCATCACATGTTGAATTGAGTACGAGAGCGACAAAACAACATCGCATTAATATATATATATATATATATATATATATATATATATCAGACCTTTGTACAGATCCTGAACTAGGATTTTTGAAACATATAACTTAGAAGTGGATTTATCCCTATTTTAATACATCAGAGTGGAGAAATTTTAACAAAAAAACACCGATAACTAAATAAATTGATAGTAACTCAGAAAATAATGTAAATTTTTTTCAAAAATCAGTTCAGACTCTCTGGAGAAATCTTAGCTATTTATAAGCAAAATACTGTTATTATAGAAGCATTTTTCATAAAAAGAGAATGTTTTTAAAATATATAAATCTAAGTTCATTTTTTGCCAAAGTATTGCATTTTAAAAAAAGTTTTTGTAATAATATTCTTAAAACAATTTATACGTGTATTCTAATCTATGTGACGCTAAATATTAAAACAAAATATTAATTTGTACACTTTTGCAAAATCACAGTTCCTATCGTATTCAGATACCTTAATGCTGTCCTGAAAATACACGGGAGTAAAAATGTCAGTTATAATGAAGACATTTAAAAGAAAATAAAAGCGACAAATATAGAAAATTGATTTTGGAAAAATATACGCATTCAGAGTAAAACACACACACACACACATATCATAAAATTTTTTAAAAAATAAATATATTAACCTTTTTATATTAGTACTAAAACGATTTTTAAATCTACAAATAACTGTATCAAAAATAATTCAACTTCTGTAATAAAATTTTTTTAAAAAATATGACATTCCAATTAAAGTCAAAACAAAATCTCCGTATTAGTCAATTCTCCAAATAAGATTCACGTTCTCTCATACAAAAAGCATAACAAAACAATCTAGTTTTCCGATACGAAATAATAATACCCCTAAACAACGCGAAAATGATTATCTGTTAAGAATATTTTCCATCTTAATGAATAAGAATTCGAAATTTTAAACCGAAAATATTTCAGAAAAGAGTACAAAAAAGCTCTACGTTCTTTCCGAATTTGAATTTGAAGAAGTTATTACACTGAAATCTCGTCAAAATGTAATAAGCTCGTTCGATTTGTAAACAACCTACTTTTCGAGAAGCACTTGTTTTATTGGATATCATTCACAACATATCCAATATATCTAGTACATGATATAAATTTTAACCTTTTCAAGAATGTTAGGTGTACGCTTTTCTATAAAATTAACTTGTATTCGAAATTGAACTATAAATAGAAACATTATTATTGTTAAAAGATGATTATAGAGGGAAACACAAGATAATTTTCCGTACCTGCTTTGGAACTTAAGTGTCAGAACATAATATCAGAACAAACTCACCTTCTAGAACATGGATGGCGAGTCTTCGTGGATCAGCGCGCCATTATTTCGAAAAAAAGTGTTTAATGAGGTATGGACGTGCCGTTAAATAACTTTGACTTTGATTATTGGGAAAATAATAAAATACTAACAACACACAAAACACTACTTACTACAAAAATATACCTTTTGCACTGTTTAGTTATAAATGTTTTTGTTATACGTGTAATTCAAATTAAAGTAACATTAGTGTGACTTCTGTTGTTGCAAATTGGATAAGAACTAACTTATATTAGTATAGTAAAATGTTACTTTTTGTAGAATACACATGCCGAATTTGAGTCATCTGCCAAACGATTTCTAAACAGTTAATTATTTTAGCATTGGTTCACTATTTTTGACCAGAGTGTTTGAGATTTGTTTCAAAATACCGTTTTACAGACGATGTTCTAAATACCACTGTTCTAGAATATGAAACGCACACCGCTTTGTCGCTTTTGCATTTAACCCTCTAACTGGATACCTTCCTCCTAAAAAGTTATTCCGAAAACGTTTTACTCTTATATTGCTATTCCCTTCAAAAATGCAACAGACTTCAATTCTTTTCCCCTTTTAAAACTTGGGAGGTCGAAAGGGGACAACTTTATGACTTGGTTCGGCGTCTTTAATCAGTAAGAACCAGGATAGCAATCGTTTACAGCTAGCTGTTGTTGCCTTGGGCAATCTTGTATGAAAACCGTAGTTCCACTCTGTCGTTTTCCCCATAGATTCAGTCACAGTAAAATTAAATTAAAATGTAGGGTAAAAAAACATGAAATAAATGGCGTGTTAAAAGTTGAAAAATAGTTATATTTTCTTCAAACAAAATTTATTTTTCTGTCATTTTTTAAAAAAATAAAAAAAAAATATTTTGGTATTGCGATTTGAACTAGAAAAAAGCATCCTGTATTCATTTTTGAATATGAGAGTAAGAAAACGCGCTCACTTTCCTGTTTTTTAAAAAAAGTTATGAGGTAAAAAGAGTAAAGGCCCTATCTTTTTTTTAAACAATAAGACAATTAATGGTACATATATTTATGAAATAAAACAGATCTTTCTCTATTCAATTATATTTTTAATTTAGAATAACATAAAAAATGATTTCAATACTTTTAATTTATTTAAATTTAAATCATATAAATGATATTTTTATGTTAACTGAATATTTTTCGGAAAAAATCTAAATTTTCATTCCTAGTGCTCTCCTTTTCGAACTCCTTGTATTAAATAAAAATATCTTTTCTACATCGGAATTTGTGATGGACATAACACACATTCAGTCAATAATTTTTAATTTTAATGGGGAATATACTTCTTCAAATGCGCATGACAGTACTTCTAACCATTTTCTACTCAAGTTAAATTTCTTATATTTCTGTTTCTTTTATTACAAGGAAAAATGTCACACATCCATAACTACATTTTTACACAATTCAGTCATTACAAATTCTATTGTGAGAAAAGTTCTCCCTAATTAATCTTGTCTTTCAAAACAGTACACTTAAAACAATTTTGTTCAGTGAAGTTAACCGACAGTTCCACAATGTATTCATACCAAATTTTAAAAACAAATTTAACACTTGGAAATGTATCCTGTATTAAATTTTTCAGTATACACAAATATTTCCTGCTGTAGGGAAGATATAGTATGAGATGTGGTGTGCGGTTGTGAAAGAATGTTTTCGTACGTGTAGACTATTTTTGAAAATTTAAATATCACTGAAGCTGATCATATAACTGCAAATGAGCCTTATTTTAATGTGTGCTGGTATCAAAGTAAAACACTTTACAATATTGAACAGCCTATGGGTTTATACTCAACATCAAACTATTCGCAAAATGGCTTACAACTTCTATTCAAATTGTAAAGAAACTGAAATATAAATTTATCTTACTGCAGTCAAAAATATTCATAATATGTAAGTATCCTGTTTCTCCACTTATTTCTGTACATTTAAAAACTGTAGCTGAATGCAATTTTTATATTTATAAACGAGGCATAACAGCTCACACAGTCGTAAAAATGTCTTATCATTTTTAATATACTACTATAAAACGTATATGGATTGTAAGATCAGTTGTAAAATCCTAAAAGCTTTCAGAGGAGCTAAAAACATGTAATTTTGGATTGATCAAATTTTTAATATAATACACACACACACAAATATACATGTTATTAAGCAAATACATTTGAAAAATCAAACTTCCTTCTGAAATAAACGTAATTGAAAGAAAAATGTTTAATTGCAAATGAGTGGAAATACATGTTTATCTAAGGGGTATCCCCAAAGTGAGGTAATCCTCAAACTTAAGACTCAAACTCAGTGGCACAACAATCCATGAGGGCCAGGAACTACTGTGCCCATCATAATACACGTGACCATTGGACGCTGAGGTGCATGAACGGATGTCCCGATTTGGTGGTCTGTCTGAACCGAGACCTTCAGTGATTAAGACCCGAAGCAAGCTTGGTACTCATTTATCGACCCAATGTAGTGGCGATGAAAGGCAGAGTCGACCTTGCGCAGCCCGTTAAAGAGAACCCCAGACCTGTGGTGTGGAAGCAGGATACACTACCACTGATCTTATTCGGTGAAAAATAAAATTTAATGTTAGGATCTTATATAAATCCCTAATGAATGAGGGAGTCCAAACTTTTTTTTCATGTAAACTATTTAGACGGAAATGGTTAGTTATGAACATTTCACAGGTTGCATAAATTAAAATTAACCGTTATAGTTTACATAGATTTTTAAGGGTGCAAAAGGTGTATTTCGGCTGCACGAATTAATTTTAAAAGGAATACGGTTACGAAAAAAGTAGTACAAATCTATCTAAAGTAGGGTTGGTTACCTTAGATATTGTCAAACACAACAATGTATTGGAAGCCAATTCCACAATTCGTTGTTATAAAAATGCATGGAAAATTACAAGATTTATTTTTGCATTTGTAATTTATATATATATAATTTTTCCTGGGAACTTTAAAAGCTAGAGCGGCATCCATCAAAACCGCGGTTCTCTCTCTGTTTTTCCAGATCGCCCCTGACTAAGCCGGCTCTGCCATAGTAAGTGAAAATGCCGGATTTTGTTTGTCAAGATCATTTTATAGCAAACTGCATTTTTCATGTATTTTATAGATGGACTTTTTATATTTTCTACATCAATATCTTAATGTCTGAATTTAAAATTACATAAAATTCTTGACATTCGCATCAATGACCATGATAATTTTTATTAGTATATGAATGTGTCATCAAACGATTACATGACTAATATTAACATATTATTTTAACCATTTAATTAATATTAAGTATAACACATAACGCAGACAAATTTTCTAAACTTTAAAATAAATATTTCGAAAACTACTTCAGATATACTCAAAATTTTTCATTCCTACGCTTTAGCTTCTCAGTTTTGCTTCTATGTAAGAATTTATTGTAATTGTATATTCATCAATTTTTTAGTATATTTTTTGCTCTTAGCATGCGGTTTTCAACTGAATTATGAAATCTTGGAAATATATTAAATGAATGATTGAATATTAACGTCGCACTGTTCAGCTACGAGGGCTTTTGGCGACGGACCACGTAATTTTGAACCATGGTCAAGTGACGTGGACGACACCTGAGCTGGCACTACTAACTACCAAACCACACCAACGGGAGGACGTTTCAGCTCTCGACAGATTTAACGTGCATCGCTGCCCTACACGGCGGGTCTTTAGTGGTACTGGGCTCGAACTCGTGACAAAGCAAGCCACAGTCCGATACCTATACCACTCGGCTACCACGGCCGAAATATATTAAGATACCAAAGAAGCTATATAATAAAATTTGAAATTTTTTATTATACTCAAACAATTGCTAAAACTTATGGTAAATAATTTTTAACTGCGCGATGCATTTTTTCGAAATTTCAAATGGAATTTCTAACATAAAAATTTCTAGCTTTATAAGGTCGAGATTTCAAAAAATATCAAGATTTTAATTACTTATTCAGTTAGCCTTTAAAAAAGATAAATGTTGAGGTATTTTGTATAAATAGATATTTTTGAACAATATATAATTCAAATGTTTTTCAATGGCTCGAATTTAAAATTGATTTTTATGTTTATTTATATGCAGAAATGTCTACTGTAAATGTTTCCGTATATATTTTTGATTACCATTTATTCAAACATTCAAGTTATAAAAAAATGTGTGAAAATCTTCATTGATGTTGTCTTTGATTTAAACTGAAGTTCAAGCACTTAAAATTCAAATATAATTCGGTGTATTTTAACAATATATAACCAGGCACACACACACACTGTACTTAAACTTCCCTGAACACTTAGGCTTTGAAATCTAAAAAAAAAAAAAACTAATAAATCTTAATTAGTTTTTTTCGTTATTATTTTTTATCAAAGTGTAAGAAAATGTTTCAAATGATTTGATGAAGTTTAAATTTATTCATTTTTAGTGGTTGGAAAAATTGAAAGGTTCCAAATTTTAAAAGAGTTTGGTGTTTTATTAATATTTCGGTATCTTATGATAAAATAATCATGTTTCAAAAACTAAAATCTTTGATTAAAATAAGAAAAATGAAGAGAAAGAATATATTTAAAAAGATAATTTGTCTAACTATATAAAATAAAATTGCACTGACACGCCCCAACTTTTACAGTTTCAAATTAATATGAAACCAAAAGGGAATTGTAATATATTTTACTTATGCGTTGGGACTTACAAAACTTTAAAAAAACGAGGTAACAAATTAACACTTCCTGGGGTCTAAAGAAATTTCCCTCGATTTTTACGATTGCCGAAGGGTCAAAACACGGGGTTCCCTGCGAGCCATAAAACTCCTGCTGTGTTGCTTCCTCCGTCCCTCATTATCTTTCAAGTTGTTAAACCTTAAAAGGGGGAAAGGATTTCAGAAAAGTGCGGCTAATCCGCTTTTGAAAACGTTACTTGAAGGCAGAAAAATCCGTGCAGTCCATTTTCGAAGTATCTTTACACTGACGGAATTTTCCGTGCTATCCGGTTAGAGGGTTAATGCCATGTTTCTGGGTCCACCCAATTTGAAATTCTCTGTTACACTTACTATCTTGCTCGTTTTGTTCTTTTGCTGAACTAGCTATGTTAAATAGCAATTAAAAATCGGAATTATAACTCAGATTAACTTTAAAATATAGTTATGTCAATGAAATTGACTATGCTAAGCGTAGACAAACTTTACATCAAAAGCAGTTGTAGTCTACGACGTAACTAAGGCAAGACAATAACAAACGAGTGTGCTCCTAGCCACCCCGCGACTGATCACTTGCGTTTGTTTGTAATACTGCATAGTGAATTTTGAAATTTTGAAAATGCAAACCATTTTAATCATTGGCGCGCCAAAAATATTGTGTCGCGTGTTCTTTTATATTATTTATTTATGATAATAATTTTTTATTTTACTTGTTATAAATATTACAAATGTTATTTATTTATAACTAATATTATTATTTTAGTATATGAGCATTATAGTACATAATAATAATAGTATTATATATAATTTTTATTATATTAGAACAAACTTATTGATTGATATTGGTTTTTTTTAATCCAATCCTATATTCATCATTTGATATATGTTTTAAAACAATTCTTTACAATTATGTATATGTACAATATGTTACCACTGCACCGCCATCTCGTATTCCATGTAACTCGACTACAATCGCTGCTTGGCACGTAGTACTCCTATATCAAATTAGTTCTTTTGTAGAGATACACATTCTGATAACTAGGCCGACGATATTATCTCTATGAAGAAATAGATTCTTTAAAATCGAGGAGGGGCGAAGTCGGGCTTCTCGACGTGCTCGATTTATATCGAATGAAAAAGTATTTATACATACCGTCAACAAATAAGATATCGAGGGAGGTAAATAAAACTTAATTGTATAAAAGGCAAGCATGAATTTCGAAGGTTACTTTCTCCAAATTGACTTGCCATTCAGCGCTAATACAATGGACGTTGAACACTTTAAAGGGAGTACTACTATTACACCAAGACTCATACCCAAATGAATTTCTTTAGTCGTGCCCTTCCCTTGTGGCAATGACTGGTGAGCATCTATATGGTTTCCCCGCTCTACTCCATGTTCGATTCTGTAGTTAACTATGAAATTCTCCCTCCTACCAGCGTAACTTTTGTTTTGCATTGGACTGCTAAACGTCTTATGTATAAGAGGGAGGACGTTGGAGGGTGTAATTTTAAAAAAATATTGATACCCCCTCCTAGTTCAAAAAAAACTATCAAAAGTGGCACTCTGGACTTCCGCTTGGTTTTCAAAAGTGAATTAAGAGCCATTGATGTGAGACTTGAGGTTATTTTAACCAAGAAAACTATTGCGATCTTTAGATTCTTCCTGATAGTCGTACCTCACTCTAACACCTTGACAACTGATATCTTGTTGGCGATGAAACTAGTATTTGTCCATTCTAAATAAGCTGAAACTTAAATCACTACATCACGGTATTTACTTTCAGTGAATTCCATCTCAAATCAATCTTTAAGGTAATGAAGCGGCGGACAAACAAGCAAAGGATGGCTGTAGTTCACTGAAAAAATTTCAAGATTTGGTGGACTGGAGTATACCTCTCATTTATTATTGGTTATATGGGTAATAGATTCAGTCTGATACTAGCCGCTAAATGTGACTGAGGCTCACAGATTCCACTCACGTTTGGCCAGTGGTTACTTCAAGGGCTTCTCCTTCTCAGAGAAGAAAATTATTTTCTTCATCTGTGCCAAGTGTCAGAATCAACAAGCTTCCGCTGAGAATATCTTGATTTATACAGTAATACCTCTACTTACGCTACCTCTAACTTACGCGAATTCGGAGCTGTGCAATTTTCAAATCTCATCGATTTGTCTTTTCCCCCCATCATCAAAATTCAGGCTGAATCATTGCCTGAACCTGATGAAATTAGTAATGTGATTGAAGAAGTTGCCAATCTTCCATGGCAAATAAATTCAGAAATGGATATTGATGGCGCTCAAGAACTGCTGGATTCCCACAGTCAAGGGCTTACAATCCATGAAGTGATAGAAATGCATGAGAAGGAACAATACATTGAAGAACTTGAGTCTAAAGACCCATTTCCATCAGAAAATCGAATGACGGCTTGTAATTTAAAATAACTTATTTTAATTGAAAAAATGGTAACAATTTTAAGAAAATACAGATTCAAATGAAGAGTATATTTGTTCGACAAAACAAGAAATAAAAAAATTTTTAGCATGCTACGAGGAAATTTTGAGGGAGAAAAAAAAATTTAATCAAGCAAAGAGAGACTTCTTAGTTAGATTTTATGAATTCTTCTACATCAAAATAACTTTGGTTTGCGATTTTGTATTTGTACTATCTAAGAATTTATCAAACATATTTTTTTCTTAATTATTATTTTCTTTTTTCATCGGCCCCAAATAAAAATAATTTATATATATTTACATTCGAAATTATATATCCCCACTTACGCACTTAACACCCAGTCCCACCTATCGCGTAATTTCGGGGTATTACTGTATGGATCTCTCTAGAACAGGAGTGAGCAACCAGCGGCCCAAAATCCGCTTTGAACCCCGATTTCTTTCCCTACGAGATCAAAAATTCGTTTTTTTATTCCTTACTCTAGGGAAAAAAGATGATTGAAAGAGTTTCTCTAAAGAGATCAGGACCAGAATTTAGAGGACGAGGTCAGAGAAGAATTCGAGTTCTTTAGAAAATTGCCCATTATTGCTAATATCAATACAGCACCTGATAAGCTGAATATTAATGCTAGACATTAATGTTTACATATATTTGTCAGCTCAATCCACGACCTTCTCACTAATAAATCCTTCTTGGGGAATCTTCGGTCCTTAAAAGCTATTTTATTAGAGCACTCCCTCTGAAGAAGAGAACGTGAACATGTAAATTAAGTCAAGGCTTTCTAGTTCGAAGGAACGAGATAGATTAGGCCAGCGATACTCTCAGTGTTGGATTTCCAAGCAGGCGTGATACTCATTTATCAACCCACTGAAAGGATTAAAGGCTGAGTCAACCTTGTCCAGCCCGGGATTTGAAACCCGGACCTGTGGAGTGGAAGCGAGATACACTACCACTCAGCCACCGAACTTCAGGCAGTTATGGAAGTAGGATTCCAAAGTTTCTGGTCTGAGCCTGTAACGTGAAAAAATTTTGCAGTAGAGCGACTACGATAACATTTCTATGATACAGTATTCCTCCCTTTATCCAAAAAGGTTTGCCCAAAATCACGTGGTTGGTAGCTTGCCCCAGGGTCGTAATTTGCAGTTGGATGCATTTAGTAACCGGTGATTGAAACAAAATAAGTTTGTTGAGCAGATAATAATATCAAATTGTGTGTTGGCATGGGAAAGGGTGCTTCGAAGACTTACGAAATGTTTAAACCTATTTAAGGCAGTGATACATTATCGCAAACGCAAGCTTTTGAATGGAATCAACGTTTCAGAGCAGCAGGGAAAGTATCAAAGACAACGTATGCTCTGGATGTTCATAGACTTCCCTAATCGGGGAAAACATTGACAAGTTTTCTAACTAACTAAAATTAGATGATCTCGGGCGCCGGCGCCAAGGGCGCCTTTTCCCAGAAGGATGGGAGAAAAAGGTAAACCATGATCTGAGGATGGATCTAATCAAGAAATCTCCCACGACAAAACGAGGAGGGAGGACGTACCCCAAAGCACGAAACGCTCTATCGAAGCAGAGCGCCGGCGGGGCGAGGGGAAGAACGCAGGAAGGAAAGCGGGACGGCCGAAGGCAGTAAACCAAAGGCGGTGAGATATCACCCAAGAACCCAGAGTAAAAGACGCAGTGCAGTGCAGCTAAATCATATTGTTAAGAGTGTGAAAAGAGTGTTTTTTGTTGAGTTATGGGGGGCGGAGCGGGTTTCTCCACTTCGTCGAAGAGTATGAATATTTAATTTTAGGATGTGGATACGTAAACAGTGTTTGCGCTTTGATAATTGGATTGTCATGATATTCGATAGATTTAAAGACATTTCTAGAGAGTTTAGTGATGTAATTAGAAATCGGCTCCATTTGTAGATCGTTGTGTATCACGTCATTTCGGACGTACCAAGGTGCGTTCGTCATGACGCGTAGTATCTTGTTTTGCATTACTTGAATCTTTTTCATGTGGGTGGCGGCTGCGGCTCCCCAAACGGGTGAACCATAAGTGATAACTGGGCGCAGAATCTGCTTGTATAAAATAACTTTATTTTCTAGGGATAGAGGAGACCTCCTCTCGATGAGGGAGATGGCTAGAGAAATTCTACCCCAGAATTTCTCAGATAGATGACAAGTTTTCTGCAGAGGTACGTCTCAGAACATACTTCATACAATGACGGGGGAAAATGAAAACAACAGCTTTGTCACATCTTTCTTACTCCTCTGATTCTGCTTCCTGAAACTTTAGAAAAATGGTCTCCATCCCTTGGTCCACGGACTGGTATCGGTCCGTGGATCAAGTGCTTCTGGTCCGCTCAAGAAACAATAAATTATTTCCATTTTATTTACTGTGGCATATTTTTCTTGTGTTGGGGCTACTTTTTAGGAAAATCACTTGATTTTATTTTTGGTGTAGCTATATTTTATTCTGAATGCACGTTTAAATACAGTTAAAATAAAATTATTAAAACAAAACAATCTAAAGTATAAAAAATCAATGTCTTCCCCCTCAACGAGCTGCGGTAAAATTATCCAACGTTGACCGGTCCGCGGGTATAGAAAGATTGAGATGTGATGGGTCTTTCAACTAATCCTCTTGGGAAATCTTTTGGGCTATCAATTCAATTATTTCACAGAAAACCCTTTCAAGAAGAAACTCTGATATGCAAAGTAGTTAGTAGATACATAGTGAAGGTTTAGTACTCGAAGAAGAAGGAGGAAAGAAAGCTGAGTTGCTGAACACCGTGAGCTTATGGTAAGGATCTGAACTTTGACGCGCAATTATAGAACGGGCTGCTTTAGTTGGAATTCCTAGGATAACTTTACTTAAAGTTAAGCGGTAAAATTCCAGGCGCTTATTCACATAGGATTTAGGCGCTTATTCACACTCCTGATTTCCTTCCTAGAATAAGACTGTATTTGATTATTATAATTGATAATAATAAATTGGTTTTATTATGGCTAGCTTGTGTCATCAATCATTACCTCCCACAATCTAGGTCGAGAAGATAAAAAGATGGTTTCCCCAGTAGGGGGTTATCACGGGGAACACTGCTTTAGAATATTTCTTGAGCTGGCACGTCACTTGCAGGGTCGTCTATTTTAATCTGTAGATGAAGTTAAAAGTGTATCGCACGCTGAAGGACATGGCTAAAAAGGGATTTTCTGGAAATGTTTCGATGAACTTTCAAGCCATGGCAAAAGTGTGCTGTTGCTCAAGGATCTTCTTTCGAAGGTAACTGGCAATATTTTTTTAAGTTATAGACTCAATTCGGGAACTTTTGCATCCTTCTGCGTATTTCACTTAATTTCAAATAATAGCTCTTAATTTCATTCGTTGTCTGGGATTCCGTACATGTATTATCGATTCTCTGCAAAAGTCATGGTGAATGCTGTTTCTTGAACGTTATTTCCAAATCATGCAACTAAATATTCCGTATATTTCTCAATTTCAAATATTTAATGGATAAAACATTCGAGTATTATCTATGTAAATGAAGTCAAGAAATGTTCATTTGATCGTTTCAGGAAATTTCAAATTTCATGTCTCTATATTCTACAAGGAGTATAAATATACTTTTTGAAATATCAAAATGTATGCTTTATTTTTGTATTACGTGGTATAAGCTAATTATCTGTAACACATAGTTTCAAATATAGTTTCTAATTTCGTTCTGACTGTATAATAGACTGTATTCTCTGAAACAGTGTCTCTTAACCTATGTTATTTATTGAACACTTTTTTCTGTCTAACAGATGTAGCTAACTATTCTACATATTTCCTATTTTTGAATATTATACAGATGATAAAATACTAATGCAATATCAAAATATTCTCTATGTAATTGAAGCTAGGAAATGCTTTCTGGATTATTTCATGAAATTTCAAATATCAGCTAGTATTTGAATTATTTTGTACTTATATAAATAAAATTCCTTAGTCACAAATACAATTGCTTATTTTGTGTTTTCTGCGTATAATGTCGTTTAAATGTAATGGATTTTCCGTTGATGTTTTGGCTAATGTACAGTTACTGAATATTCGTTCCCTTCGCCTCCCCCTCTTTATATCTTCCAATTTTCGAATTCGAATATTTTCACAGATATTATGTATGTTTTAAAATAATGTAAATCCGTTTTTGGTTATTCTAATATTTTGAATTGGAGTTATATAGTAAAGTTATTTAAAAGATTGTCTCTGGAATCTTAGTTTTGCTTAGTCTATTAGTATATTAAGTCTTTCAAATTTTTACTCTTCTGAAATTTCTTCCATTGCCTAAAGAAAAATATTTAAAAAGCTCTTGGAAATCCATCTAAAACTAATATTTCAACTAGTTTGTTCCCCATGTATTATTTTGACCCCTTTTTAATGTCGTTATTTTAACTGAGTTGTGTTCGGAAATTACTTAAAAAAATATCACTTATAAAAAGTTAATCACTAACAATCACTAATTTAGCTTTTATATTATTTTAGCCTCACAAGTTATGAACAAGTTTGTGACGAGGCTTTATAGGTACTTCTATTAATAATCCTCTTGGGATATCTTCGGGGCCAGAAGGGCAATTCTTTCCAACTAACCCAAGAAGAGAACGCGGTTATGCAGATTAGAAAATGTATATATGAGAGCGTTAGTATTCGCGTTGAGTTCTAGAAGCGCTAAGGGAAATTCTAGGAGAAGAGTCTTAGTGTATTCTATGAGTTCTATGATTAGGTCTAATAGGGCCAATGAAGTTCATTTCTAAGTGGATCCAAGACCAGAAGATTATCCCTTAGCCGGATCACGTTGGATCGAAGAATATATTGACGATATAAGGAATGTAGCTGTTCGCCGAGGAAATAGCGGTAAGGCTGTTTAGATTAAGCTTTAATAGTAGAGCGGATTCTAATAATTTAGGAAATCATCTATAGATATAGATTCGGTGGTTAATTGCACTATTTGTTAGAATTACAGTTTGAGTCTCATCACTCCTGATCATAAGTCTCCTAGACTAGTGTTGTTTTGCTAAATATAAATTGAGATCATAATAAACTAATTTTAATTATGGAAGGTGTAAGTGGTCAATCTTTCATTCCCTCAAACATAGGTCACATGGATGATCAAGAGAGGATACCCCCAACCTACGGGGTATCACAAGTTTCAAAATTCCATGGCTATTGTCTGTCTAAATACTTAATATATCCTGTTTCTTTGCTTAAAAAATAAAATTTCAATTAAAATCCTTATATTCAATTTGTGATACAATGATTAAAATCAAATGAAATATAACTCAAAAATAAATATAATTTCCCAGTTTTATTTTTTTTTAAATTTATAAACTGTGACTTATTTTTTTATAAATTTGTTGTCATGGTAGCCTGATGATCATAGTCAAAAACTCGTGACAAATGTTGTCAAGCAGTGGGTTCGAAATCAAAAGCCACTGAAGACCCGATGTGGAGAGGGGTTCATGCACGTTAAATCTGTCGCAGCTCAAAGTCCTTCCATTGGCGTGGTGTGGAAATTAGAAGAGAGAGGGGCCAGTTTATGTGTCATCCTCGTCACTTAAGTGTGGTTCAAAATTACAAGGTCGTCCACTAATAGCCTATTGCTTCACAGAAAATTAAAAACAAGTAATATTAAAAAAAAAATTTAGTCAATCCCTACTTGGTCAACAAAGAAAATTTTTGTTTCAGTTATATTTTATTAAATTATTACAATTAATATATAAACATGTATATACATATGGCAGAATCACAATATTAAGTGGCAAAATAGAAAGCCATTTTCATTTCTGTTTAAGGTGTTGGAATATTATTTTTGTTTGCTACCACTTATTAATTAATTTAATTTAATTTTTCCGATAAGATAGTATAGTAAAAATATATATTATTTTCAGAAATTAGGCCATCTCAGGTGGGATTTGAACCCACGACCGTTGGAATCGAAGTCCATTGCGCTACAAGGACAAAACGAGAAATTTTCCTTTCTATATAGGGTGTTAGAATATTATTATATTTTTGTTTTTTACTATTTATACATTAATTAAAAATTAATGAGTTAATATTTGAAAAAACTAAATTAACATCAAGTTAAAAATCATTAAAAATTTTAAAAAATGTATTTGAACTTGAGTGGATGAATAGAAATTATTTTATTAACAATTGAAAAATTGAACAATATATATATATATATATATATATAATTCCATTGATATCAAAGATATTATTAAAGTAATTTTAGAAAATCTCAGTATTTATAATCTTAATATTATTTTTAACAAATTTAAAACTCTCATAGATTTAGTTTTAAAAGAAAATTACATTAATTTTAATGGTTCATTGTATAAACAAAATAAAAGCTTGCCACAAGGATGCCCCGCAAGCAATAGTTTGGCTAATTTATATTTACACTTTTATGAATATAATTATATTATTAATATTGACTATTATACATTCTTAGATATATTGGGGATTTAATTATTTTTGGCAAAAATGATTATTTTAATCTCAATATTAATTTTTATACGGATTACTTAAACTTAGTTAAAATTAATCATAGTCCCATTAAAACTAATTACTTAGATGCAACATTATATATTAAGGATTTGAAATTACATAGTAATATTTATGATAAAAGAGATGCCTTTAATTTTAACATCCTTAAATTGTCTTAATAGGATTCAAATTTATCTATATCTTGTAGAAATATTATTTTTAACTATATTTATAGTAATAATGTATTAGTTAGCGATAAAGCTGGTATATATTTAAATCTTAATAATTTTATTAAATAATGTATTGAACATGGATATCCTGCTAACTTTCTTTACGATTATATTTCTAATAGTTCTCAGTGATATACAATATGTATTAATCTATTATTGACATTATGTTTTAATACTAGTATTTTTAACTAATTATACAATTATTCAATAGATGGCGTCACATATTTAATTAATTAATAATATTATTTAAAATTTCAAGTAATCATTTATTTTCCACAAATATATATTTATATCATTATATATTTATGGTTTTTTAAACGTACATATATATATATATATATATATATATATATTATTCTATAGACTTTATATTATATTCTATCACAATTTTTAAATTTTTGCGATACTGATATTCCTCTGTTGTGTTTGGCGGGAAACATAACCAGTTGATATACTCACGCAGTAAGTCTTACTATTTATCTTTTGCATCGACTTTAAATATATACTGTGAATACTAGTTGCTATAATTTTATCGTTATATTTTAATAGTATATTGATTTTATTTGTAATATTTAAATTTCTCCTAATATTATTCTTTCCTTTCCCCTTGACACTTTGTATAGACAAATTACAGGTGAAGGTTGGCTAGCCCTAAAACTTGTTTAAACCTGCAATCTTGGTTCCTAAGGCCAGGAGTTTGTTATTTTACTATAGTGCCTAACATTTCCTACCTTGAATAGTTATACTTAGGCACTATAGCTATCTGTGTATATACATATTTATGGATCATATATATATATATATTTATATATATATATATATATATATATATATATATATATATATATATATATATATATATATATATATATATATATATATATATATATATATATATATATATATATATATATATATATATATATAAGAAGTGTGAACTAATAGTAGAAATTGAAAAATCATCTTTTAATCAATTTAATTGAAGAGTTTTCGGAGCCAGTTTTTTCAAAGAACGGAAACACTTATTACAAAATAAAAAATTTGTAATGTCACCAAATAAAACATTTAAGTCACTAACTGATTCTTAGAAGCAATATTTAATTTATGGGAGACCAGCGTGATTCGGTGTAAAATCTTTCAGGTGCAAATCAAATCTTTCAAATTCTCAATAAATTAAACTCTGTTTTGTTACAGTACGTATATCCAATTTCATAAATGCAAAGTTGTCCAAGAATAATTCTATAACTTTCAACACAAATGTCTTGATTATAGACAACACATTATAAAAATGTTTTCCTAACTCCACAACATTTCCTGAATACCATCTTGAGCTATCCAATTTTATAACACTTTTAACAACTTGTCTGAATATCTTATTACGTTTGTCTGCATAGAAAATCAAGTCACCCGCTTCCAACCTATACTTAATTATTTATTGAATTTTCTGTTTCTTGAGACATCTGCAACTATTAGTTCAATTAAGAAAGGGTACAGAATTTTAACTGGTAATATGCAGCAGTAATATTGATGGAACATTTATTTTATATTATTTTACATAAGTAAATTGCTATAATATTATATTTTAATATTGCATTGGAATTGTGCGTTAAAAATGCTCTGAGATTCGATAAGTAAAAGTCATTAGTACTAATTATCCAATTACGCAAAATGGAGCTAAATTCTAATCACACACACACACACACAACGTAATTTATACTCGATTTAAATATTCAGAGAAATTTATATACAGTATTTGTTTTCATTACTAATGCAGTGTTAACTTGATATTGGAGTGCTGTGCGCTAAGTTGTTTCTTATGATCACCTAGATGGCCAATAACATTACAATATGGTTACCTTGATATTTTTATCATATAGTAATATGATTGCCATGGGGAAGACGTTTATTACAGTTAATTTTTATTGGGTTTTTTTCTCCGCGGTAACCCTATTAATTTCAGACGAATCTCGTTTGATTTCTTTAAAAAGTTAACCATTTTTCATTGCTATCATCCTTCTAGCTACTACTTTAGTCTTCTGTTATATTTTGCGCTCATATGGATAGTTATAATATCCTTGGTGAGATATTTTTGATCCTAGGATATTTTTTTAATGAATATGAGGGCTGTGTTATGTTATTTATTGCTGAAAATTGCGCATTTTCATTTTATTTTACTTTTAAATAAGGAATTTTTAAACGTCTCTGGTTTCATGAAATTAATTAAAAGAACTCACAGTTTTTGGAGTAATGCACAGGTTATATCAGCATTAATTAATTGATATTCTCTGTCTCTCTCATTATTGATTAATTTTATTATTTTATATATAATTATTTTATGTATAATATAATATAATTACATAATACAATTACTATTATGTATAATTGTTACTATTATACTATATTAGTATTAATTATTTATTGATATTGGTTATTTCCAATGTATTCTTTATTTGAATTATATTTCAAAGCACGTCCTTAAAATTATTTTTCTGACAATCTGTTGCAGCTAGGACGCTATTTTAGATTTTATATCACTCGACAACAGTGCTGCTTGTTGTGTAGCGGCAAATTAGCTCCACTAATTCTACTGAAAAGTGAGTGTGACTTAGAATCAAAGATGGAAAAATTCGCTGTAAGACGAAAATTAGAACGTGATGCGGAAGGTAAGAGCAATTGCGTGTTTATATTTGTATTTAAAACTTTTTAATTCTGGTAAAACAGTTTAATTGTTCACTTCTTATTAGTTCTCATTTATTTATTTTTTAAAATATATTTTGTAAATATTGGAAATCAGTAAACCCTTATAACATATTTTTTGTTTTCTTTCTCACAAAAATGTGCCGGGAATTTGGGGTGCAGCTTAGACCCGATGGTGGCTTAGATTCGAATAAAAACATTAATATTTCGCTAAGTAAGTATATACATAAATGTATTTAAAATACTTTTAGAAAAACAATTAAAGGATTACGTTCTTTACAGTGCCATTTTGTATAATTTCGTTCTATTCTATCGATCCGACTTTTTTCAACAAAGCTCATATTTGTTTTACCTAGAAGTTCATCCGAATATATGACGTAAAAAAATAGCATGTTCTAGTTTTTTTTTATAAATTTCCTCCAGAAGTGAAATGACAGACTAAATTATTGAAAGACATCAAATGAATTGAGGCAGAGAGCTTGAGGTAAGACATAATGCAATGTTGTCATACAGTCGCAGATACTGGTAGCGATACGCCAAGTCAAGATTTAGAGTTTGACATAGATAAAATAGAAATTGCTGCTTACATGTTACTTTCTTCCAGTCATATATAGAATTTTTTATATCCTTCAAGTAAAAACTCGCCATTATTTTTCCTCCCTCAAGTTGACAGGGGCAAATGTTAAATATCGCTATTTATTTTACCGTTTCTCAAATTGTGGGGAGCGTCCCCCCAAGAAGGCGTCATAACTCTCTACAAGGGAGGGGAGGGAGGACGCGAGCATATTGAAAAATCAAAAAAACAACAGATATTTTAAGAACTTGTTAGTTTACTGAAAGGAATCAAATGAAATACATTTTGGCATAATAAAAAATAAAATACATATTTACACTAATACGCTTATATAAATGTATCAGCACTGCACAGTGCATTTTATAATTAATTTAACAATACTAATTAAGTACAAGTTTATAATTACTTGTGACCCATATAAAATTTTTCTACACAAATTAACGCTTGTCTTGGTAATTTGTACGGTTTATAATGAATCCCTCAACTGCCGATTAAAAGTCACGTGATTATCTCCCCCTACCCCCGTTTTGCCCGTAGGCGCGCGTATGGGATGCATTTTGGGGAGGGAGGAATAACTAAGTAAATCCTTCGCAAGCACTGTCAAGGTTCTTTTATTGCATTCCAAAGCCTTCGGAATAGTTTTATGAATAGCAGTGCAGAAAGCATTTCAGAAAGACATATATATATATATACGTTCGTGGTAATTAACGCTTTGGGTGAGAGAGTTATTTATGTACGCCGGTGGCACTTGAGAGGTTAGAGCCGTATAGAGCCTTAGCCTCAAATATTTTGACAAAAAATGAACGTAGAATGACCCATTTTCAAAACATACTTTTTTTTAAAAAAAACACTTCTACTATAATAATAGTTTGCCCGTATATAGCTCTGACCTCTGTACAGAGGCTCAACTAGAATTTTTGAAACATATGAATTAGAAGTGGATTTATCCATATTTTACTACAACAGAGGGGAGAAATTTTAAGAAAAAAACGCCGATAATTATTTCAATGGGTTGTAACTCTGAAAATAATGTGAATTTTTTCAAAAATCCTAATTGAGACTCTCTGGAGAAGTCTTTGCTTTATCTAAGCAAAATGTTATTATTATAGAAGCATTTTTTTTTTATAAAAGGAAACGTTTTGAAAAAAGTTTATACTAAGTTAATTTTTTGCCAAAATATTACATTTAAATATTTTTTGTCATAATGTCCTTAAAACAATTTTATACATATATTCCAATCTAAGTGACACCAAATATAATGAAAATTGTCCATTTATGCGCTTTTTTTAAAATCATGGTTCCGAACGTAGTCGTATACCTTAAAGACTTGTCAAAGTATAAAAGTTTACGAACGTTAGAGTGGTGTTTTTGTTTTTATTTTGTTTTATATTCATTAATTAATTCATTCAATAACTATTTTGACGCACACAATTTTTAGGCCTATGAGATTTTCAATCTTGGTTTATATTCACTTTTGTTTCCACTAGTTTCTAGAAGTTTTCTGCGAAGCTAGCGTTTATTAACAACGAAACAAAATAAGGGTTATTGGAGCCGGACATCGTAATTTTGAACCTCGGTCAAGCGACGAGGATGATTCCTGAGCTTGCAACCTCTGTCGAAACTATCATATCACGCCAACGAGAGGACTTTGAAACTTGACAGATTTAAGGTGCATCAGTTCTTGTACACGGTGGATTTTCAGTGGCATTAGAGTTCAAACTCATGACATACCGGCCATGAGTTCGTGACCATAACCACTAGGCTACAGTGGTCACAGTTTTCTGTTGCAGAGGAAGGTTAGGATCCTATAAAGTAGGCTTAACCTTACTTTACTGTCCTAAGTCAGTGACAGCTATAGGAAACGTAAGAGTTTTCAGTTTCGATAAATTGACTTCTTTATATATTAGGCTCTCTATTCCAGAATTTAAGAACTTCCTGTAATATGAAGAATATTTAATCTGTAAATCACATTCCTTTCATTTATATGAATCATGTCTGTATGTGGAGACGCTCCTGTGTCTCACCTTGTACACCAAGATTAATTTGAGGCAAATTACCTCTAAGAGCCATTTTGAATAATAATTATATTTATTTATGTATTTCAATTTCTCAAAAAAACTCTAATAATATATAATACTTTTATGTTACGTCAACTAAAGGGATTTACCTTTATACTAAATTAAATTATGAATAATGCAATTAATTAGTAATTAAGCTCAAGATCAAGTAAGGTCTACCGAAATAGGAGATCCGAGAAATACACGTACTCGAATTCTGAACATTCATTAACTTTAACTAATTCGCATAAACGGACACTTATTTTACGCGTACGTAAATTATATTTACCGCTGGCTCTATCAGCTTTCTGGTACTTCCGTCGAATAGCAGCACGACGTCTTCACGGTTCTAATATCCTGGAATCCTCTAATAATGCGGTTAAAGTTGCTGGCTCAATAGCCTTCCATCATCTACATTGCTAGCTTACAACGCCCGACTTAAATACCTTATCTATTTTGCATATCCCGTTCATCTTTTTGGAGTTGATTGGAAATAAACTAGAATTTATATTCCCCAAAAAGACGCCCAAGAAGATTAGTGGAAAGGTTCTGTATAGATTCGTCACATGTATAGCACATTTTTCTAGGTGGTTCATTTTAAAAAGAAACATATAGTAAAGTTTTAGTAATAACATTTATGGTGAGAGCTTTCAGAACAACATATTGAATAAAGGGCAAAATAAGCCAATTCAACATAATCGCTTCGATAAATTGAACTTAAAAGAAGTCATGAAACAAAAATTTCGTTTTAAGTGAAAAATATGAAAATTACATTGAATGTGCATAGATTTATGAAAAATTATCGATTTTCACTGTTTTACATTCTCTTAAAGTTCAAATATTAATGTTTAAAATGATGTATTATATGAGGAAATACGACAATTAGAAGTATTTTTATTTATTTTTTAAATGAAGCTTCTCCTTGAAACACATCAAATGAGATCAGCCAGGAGCACCTGTGTTTCCCCTTGCATACTTTTCTGATGAGAGCGAATCCATATGATTTTCAAGAGGAAAAATTAGAGTGTATTGAGTCTATCCAGAAGTGCGTGTTAATAACACCAAATGGTCAGTGATTCCAAGATCAACATTTTTGGAGTTAAAACCTCTAAAATTAGGTATAAATATGACTATTGCACAGTCCAATGTGAGTCATGTAGCAAAATTAATGATCCTAAAACAGTGTGATATTATAAGTGTGTTATAAGTATAAATAATATAAGATTTATAAGATATCATAAGTTATAAATGTGTGTCGTGCTTCAAAAAATTAGATGGACATATAATTCGTGTAACCCAACAGAAGCATCTTGAAATGCAATAAAAGGCAAAATTCTTATAAATAATAAAAAGAAAATAAGAGGAGTCTTTTGTAGACACAGAGGGTAAGGTAAATGCTAAATATGCTTCTGGAAAGTACTGAAAAAAGTAAATGCTCAACACAAATATATTACAATTTTTTTTTTTTATTTTAAAACCTGTTTTCTCAAAATGTAATATTTTTCTCTTTATGTACTTTTTTTTCAAAAACTGCTCATTATATAATCTTTAAATTTTTAGTGAGCATACTTTTAACATATTTACACATTTTAATTGAAGGAGTTAGATATATCTGGTAAACCTTATTAGATTAAGCTTTTTAAACCAAATTTCAGGGGGAAGGATTTGGCATTTTTAAAAAAATTATAATTATTTTAATTTTTAAGCAAAAAATAAAACCCTTTGTTGAAGTGTTTTTGATGTAAAAATTTCATCCATGAGAAATAAGTAGTTTTTGAGAGAAAGGTACATAAACTTACGCAATTTAACATGGACTCCTATGAACGATTTATGCTTATTGTGATTGCAAGAAACGTGCGATTTCTTTAACATTTCTTAAAACTCATCTGAGATTTGTTTGCTAATAAAAGCAATAAGTAATGAAAAGAAGGTTTTGTTTTTGTTATTTTCTATACATTTTATATCTAATGCCCCAAATAATCTTCCTAACACCATGTAACAGAAATTTACATCACTATGTAGTCGTTTCAGTTCTAATGTATGACGCAGATTATTTTTACTACATGTTTATTTTTCTGTTGTTTTTGTAGAGCAATTAAAAAGAGAATGACATAGAAGATTATTTGAACCAGTTAGAAGACGAGGCGCTTCTCTCTCGGGAGGCAGCGCAGCCCGATAAAGGTGACCCTCGGGGGGAGCCTGTAACCCCTAGAGGGCGCGTCCCCAGGTGGCGGATAGGGGAACGCTCCATTGGTTTCCAATGGGTGGTAGAAGGGAAATAAAATACCTTCCGTGGACCAACAGGTAGAAGTCCAACCTCCTGGAGGATATGGCACCTTTTCCATGAATAGTGCAATATTGAGTGATTCAGATAATGTTACCGCGTTCGGGGTAGCCGACGCGCCACGGGTTGAAGTCCGGGACCATGGCGAGAAGTATGCTACGAGGACCCTAAACATTTTGCAGTTGAATATTAATGGTACCCAAAGAAAGATCAAGGAGCTCACTGAGATCCTGAACGTAAATAAGGTACTTATTGTGTGTCTACAAGAGACCAAGCTTAACCCAAATCTGAAGCTAAAAAATCAAAGGCTTTACTACTTTGCGAAAAAGACAGAAAAGACCGGGCAGGTGGCGGCCTTGCTTTCCTTGTTAAATCAGCAGACATAAAATTTAGAGAAATCATAATGCCACCAACTACAGATTACGATGAGAACAGCACGGAAGTACAAGCAATCACTGTACTCCTACCGCAGCAGGAAGTAACAATCATTAATACCTACCATCCAGACAACTCTGACATCAACTTAGATCTCCTTAACACGCTTTTGGACATAAAATCGGACACAAAAATTTTTTAGAGACCTAAATGCCAAGAGCCCATCTTGGGGGTCCAGGACTCTAGACTTGAAAGGCTCACAGATTGAAGACCTGCTCTGTGACAACGATCTCTCCATACTAAATGACAAGAGAAGTACCTACCTCTCCAAAACCAACGGCACAACATCAGCCCTTGACATCACGGCCATTAACCACCAAACAGCAAGTCAAGCGACATGGAAGATTCTAAAAAGTGCTATTAGCGATCATTTCCCTATTATAACTTCGATAAATCAAAGAGTTGATGGCACCATCCAAAGCAAAAGATCCTGGAACTTTCGGAAAGCAAACTGGAGAAAATTCACCTCTGAACTTGAAATGCTCTGCTCCCCTTTCTTCGCCACACACCCTCGACGAGAGACTACGGTTCTTTGCTTCGCATATTAATGCTGCTGCAAAACGTTCTATCCCTAGGGTCAAAAGAAGAAATGACTGGGTCCCGTTTTGGAAAGACACCAACATAGAGAACTTAATTAACGAACGTGACAAACTAAGTACAGAACTTCAGAAGAATAATACTGAAACAAACAGAATAAGATTCACGAACCTTTGTCACGAAGTTGAAGAGGTTATTTCCTCCTGCAAGCGTAAAAAATGGAATGAATTCTGTGAAACT
Source organism: Trichonephila clavipes (assembly GCA_019973935.1). Taxonomy (NCBI): domain Eukaryota; kingdom Metazoa; phylum Arthropoda; class Arachnida; order Araneae; family Nephilidae; genus Trichonephila; species Trichonephila clavipes. The sequence goes on from BMAU01019666.1 coordinate 1,070,014, forward strand.
TTAGATCCCCAAAAAATATCTCAGCATTGGAAAGTCATCAAAACTCTTAATAATCAATCAACACACCAAAAAGCAGACATTCCTACTAATATCATATCATCCTCTGGAAGAGATGCAGCCACAAATAAGGAAACTGCTTCCCTGCTAGCAAAGCACTATGAAAACAAAAGCAAGTTAACTTTCAACGCAAATGACAGGAAACTGCTGCGTACCTACAGGAAAACCATCCAAGACTCAAAAAGATATAACCATAAAAACATCTTCACCATACCATTCTTAATGGAAGAGCTAGAAGCTGCCATTGCTAAAATGAATCCCGGCAAAGCCCCTGGCCCGGATGTTATTTTTGGCCGCATGGTCCAACACTTTGGAAATCTTGCAAAAAAGAACTATTGGAAATTTTTAACCTTTCATGGGCTACTGGCAAATTGCCCAAAATCTGAAACTTTCCACCGTCATTCCAATTTTGAAACCAAACAAGAATGCTTCAGAGTGCAAAACTATAGGCCAATTTCCCTCACCAGCACCCTCTGCAAGCTCATGGAACGGATTATCCACCGTAGGCTTATGAACTGGCTCATCGAAAACAAAAGCTTCACTTCTATCAAACAGCTTTCCGAACCCATCATAGTACTACCGACCAGCTCTTTTACCTGAACCAGTCGATAATTGATGGTTTTCAAGAAAAGCCTCACAAGAAAACTTTAGCAGTATTTTTGGACATCTCAGCAGCATTTGATAGAGTTTGGCGTCAAAAACTGGTCCATACTATCCAAGGCACCGGAATTAATGGCAAAGCGTTATTATGGATAAATGATTTTCTCAGAGGAAGAAAATTTTCCGTTAGATTTAACGGGGCACTTTCAGAATCTCGCAGAATGTGGGCTGGAGTTCCTCAAGGCTCTGTCTTAAGCCCCTTGCTCTTTCTCATCTTTATGAACACCATCCACCATCATATTCACCCAGACACAAATATCGCCTGCTACGCTGATGATATTGCTATATGGCACTCACACAATGACATTACAGAATCGGAAAAGGCCCTAAACACAACACTGAAAGGTATTGCTGAATGGGCAGAGAATCTTAAATTAACCATCAACGCAGACAAAACAAACTACTGCATCTTTCTACCGATAGACGACACAGAAGCAGTTTTAATGCTAATATCAAAATACAGAACTCTCAAATCAAAAGTCGACCTTCCCACCTATCTTGGAGTAACTTTAGATCCTGAACTCCGCTTTTCAAAGCACATCGAACAAACTACCAACAAAGCTCTTGAAAACTGAATATTCTTCGAAAGCTATGCGGAACTTCTGGGGCTCAAGACCTCAAACCCTAAAAAGCACTTTCTGCACTGTTATCAGACCGGTTTTAGAATATGCGACCCCAATTTGGACTCCGGCCTCTATTTCTGTTAAGCGGAAACTTGATTCTGTACAACACAGAGCTGCCAAAATTATTATTGAGCAGTGTCATCAACCAATAATGAAAAAGGCCGAACAAGAATGCGGCTTGCCTCCGCTAGAAAGCAGGCGCAAACTTGCCACTATCAAGTTCACTAATAAACTACGCTCATATGGTTTGGACCATATCTCTAGAAGAGTTTTTGATAAATGGAAGCATTCTACAAGGCTCAAAAGATCTTCGACTCTCCAACTTGATAGTGAATTCAGAAAAGAACTCAATTTGGGATCATTCCTCCTTAGAGTTCCTTCAGGAGCCCCTCATTCCAAAAAACCCACCAAAGAATACTTGTTTCGAATTGGAATTGCTGCAGCCATGTTCCAAAAAAGAAGACCCTGTAACTCTCAGACAAAAAGGACTGGAAACGATAGCAATACTCTCTCAAGATAACTTTGCAATCGCCTACACTGATGGTTCCTCAGACAGATCCCCTCAGCAATGGAGGTGCCGGAATCATCTTACTCCTCCCAGATGGTAATAACTACAAACACAAAATTAACACAGGCATAATCGCCTCAAACTTCACAAGTGAACTCGTGGCAATTAGATAGGCCCTTTTATTATATCAACAAAACCCACATGTTATTGATTCTACAGAAGGATTAGTAATCTTCTCAGATTCTAAATCCGCTATAGAAGCCATAAGAAATGGAGAGACTAACATCTCCTGTGATATTATTACCCTTCTAGAACAGCTGCACAACAAAAGAAAATCCTGTATCCTGCAATGGATACCCGCACATGTCAACATTGAGGGTAATGAATGTGCAGATAGCCTCGCCAAAGAAGCTAGAGACATCGAACATAAGTGCACCACCATCACACTTGATGATGCTAATGCAGTAGCCAAACATAGAATTATGAATCACACTTTTAAAAACCCTAGTTACGGAATTTGACTGTCCCCCGAATTATAACATCCACAATTGCCAGATTGAGAACTGAACACCTTAAGGGCATGAAGATTCACCCAGACAAGACAAGATCATATGTCCAATGCAAACACTGCCCAGATCTTCAACTGACGCCCAATCACATCTTGGAATGCCCAACCGTCGCAACAAAGTTACTAAAAATGGGAATGGTCCCTCTGAGGGACTCTTTGTGGGAACTCCTGTACAGCCCTGATGCTCCCAGAATAGCAGAGGCAGTGATCAAGACTTTCGACGGAATCTAGTGATATCTACTGCATTTATTCATGGACACGAGAACAACAACAACAGAAGACGATTGGCTATCAGAAGATGGCTTTGATGACGAAAACTCTGACGACGAGTGCCGCAATGTAGATGAAACTATAATAATTTTATTTTTTAATTATTATCAAGAATTAAATTGATACAAAGATATATTACTTTTTTTATTTATTTAGTACTAAGCTAGATATCTAAGTTTGCACGATTGCGAATATTTCCATCAAACTGTTTATTTAAATTTTTTATATTATACTAGCTGCTACCCACAAACTTCGCTGGGTATTTTATGAAGCTGTATAAATATATACTGTATACTGTATATATATATATATATATATATATATATATATATATATATATATATATATATATATACTGTAGATCTCTACTGCGTAAAATAAACATGCGTGCCAAATTCCAAGTCTTAATTTAATAGAGCAAAAATGGAATTTTTACTATCAATACGCCCCATAACTCCGTGGAAAGTCAATTTCCAAAAGAATCGTTCTAGCGGATTTCAATTCAACAAAAGAAACATGCGAACCAAATTTCATTATTATAATCCTACTAGGGTTTCTGACTTCCCGGGTTTTTCCATTCCCGGGAATGTCCGGGAAATCTCGGGAATGCAATTGTCAAATTTCAAACAATACATCAAAATTTCAAAAAAATTTAAAAACAAGTTATTTTTAAATGAAATCAATAATAATTATATAAAATAAGGATACATATAAACTCCAAAAGTAATACTTATTTATATAATGAGCTAAAAAATACAAAAAATATACAATAAATTGATTATATATTTTTAAAATAAGATTTCAAAAAGCATAAGCAATTAATACTTTTATCACTCAACTTAACTCTAAGCTTTGTAACGAACAATCCAGCAGCAGAAAATGCTCTCTCGGCTTCAACTGACGTTGGAGGAATTGTTTTTAAAGCATCACAAAGTTTTATAATGTTTGGTGATGGATTTTCAGTCGAGTCGAACAACTGCATCTCTTGTTTCATGATTTTGTTGAAACTGGTACTTTTTTTGGTTGAACAATATAAAACTTTTGTTTTAGAGTAAATTGCTTTCTCTAATTTTTCATCTAATTGTCAGAGGTTTTTCTTTCAAAATATCCATGCTCTCTTCTTCTGAGTGTGAAGAGTTGGATATTGATTCCTCTTCTCTACGCAGAAAAGCCTTGTCCCTATCATTTGGGCTTGTCTAACCAAACAATTTTTACCAGGCAATCGCGAAATATCGCCAGTAACTGCAGCTGCTTCATATTTTCTCCCAAAATTCAGGTATTGTATTAATCGTATTAAATGAACATTGCGTCTCTCTTTAATTCTTTGGATTAGAGAATATTTCATACTTTTTGCAAATTCTGAATTTCATTCGTTCAATTCTCCAATTACGAAAGAAAATACACCTTCTGCAGTTAGCAAAGTTGCATTTCGTCTGCATAATTTTTCTAAGCCAATTTTTACTGGCTTTAAGCCTTTTACAATTGTAGTCACAGTTTAAAACTCTACATTGACCATCATTTGTTCTTCTTTAATGTCAATTAATGCTTTTGAAATTGTTGACTTTTTTTCTAAAAATCTTTCAAGCATTGCTAACAAACTATTCCAGCTTGTTTTGGTATCCAAACAAACCATCTTTTCACAGCAAAACTCTTCTTTAACATATTTTTGTAAAATATAATTCTTTATAGGGGACTTTCTGAATAATTTTACTACATTTCTCTAATCTTTTTTTATAGTTTTATTTATGTTAGTTATGGAATTTTTTTCTGTATAAGTGACATGAAACAAAGCATCTGTTCCTACACCGCTTTTAAATTCTAAATCTAATGCTTTGTCTAAATCTTCAACAAGCTCTTCACTTTCCTCATTGCCTTCTTCGTGCGATTTAACTTCTGCTTCAACAGTGTTTTCTACCAAATTTATTTGTTTATTATAAAGCACATCACACACGGCTAGGTGTATAGCGTGTGCATAGCACAGGTGATACTCACAACTCATTATTTTGCCGAACTTAACCATCATACTAGCACCAACAGTAACACACGCAACTATGTGATTTTCTGTTATGATTCCGAATTCCTGTAATTTAGTCTAAACCGCTTTAACACAATTTTCTGCTGAAAAGGACCCACTAATTCTTAGCATTCCTAAATTAAAGATTTCACCCTCATTGAAGTGAACGTTTATGTTCAAATATCGTCTATTTTTAAGCGATGCAAACTCATCGAGCGTCAAGCTACGACGAAGTCCTTCGTTTAACTTTGATGAAATTTCATTAGTAACCCAAGCTTTAATCACATTATATTGTTTATATACAAGCTTCATAACATCACTAGGATTTGGAGGAAAGGAATAACCTTTACAATGTAAGGACTTCCTAATAAAGTTACTTTTTGTTATTGCATTTACCGTGAATCCATCTACACAAACAAGTTTACTTACAATTTCCTCTAGTGTTTCTTCTTTTTCTATAAGAAAATATGATAATAAGGGTTTCTTTTGTGTGTGTTCAGAAGTAATTCTGATATCATTATCACTATCAATTTTTCTCTTAGTAATTTCAGTATTTTGTGATCCTGACGAAACGGATTGAGTTGCTTTTGATATATTATGCTGAATTTGTAAATGCCGAAGCAAACCACTTGTAGACCAACCTCTACACTTCAAAATATTGATACATTTCATGCATTTTGCACTTTCTTCATTTTTATTTTTTATGAAATACTGCCAAACAAAGGACTTCGTAATTGAGACAGACATATTTCAAATGGTTATGTTGTGACGAATCTGTACAAAACCTTTCCACTAATATTCTTATGCGTCTTTTTGGGGATTATAAATTCGCGTATATTTCCAATCAACTCCAAAAAGTGAACATGATATGCAAAGTTGATAGGGTATTTAAGAAGAGCGTTGTAAGCTAGCACGTATGAAGGCTACTGAGCCAGCAGTAGTAGCCTCAAATTTAGAGGATTCCATTGGATTACGTTAAAGAAACCTTATTGCTGTTATTCTACGAAAGAATCTGGAAAGCTGATATACCAGGTGATATACTATAATTTATTAACGCTTAAAATAAGCGTTAGTTTAATACAATTAGTTAAAGTTAATGAAAGCTAATAATTCGAGTTACGTGTATTTCTCGGATCTCCTATTTCGGTAGACCTTATTTGATCTTGCGCGTAATTATTGATTAATTTAATAATTCGTAATTTATTTTAATATTAAAAGTAAATCCCTTTTGTTTGACGTAACTTAGAAATATCATATGTTATTAGAGTTTCTGACATTTAAATTGATATAATAAATACAAGTTATTACTATACAAAATGGCTCTTAGTGATTCTTTCCCTCAAATTAATCTTGGTGTCCAGGGTGGAACCCAAAAGGGTCCGCACAATGTTTAAGTTTTATATCTGAAAGAAATATATAAATTGTAAGAAAAATAAGTAGATCTCAAATATTTGAATGTGTTTCATCAGCAGAACAATGAATTATTACAATATAATTTTTATGTTCAGAACAAGACTTGAAACAATATTACAATATTTTTCGTTTCGGTTCTACTAAATATATATATATATATGCAGTCAGACCACCATTTTACAAATCTTTTTACATTGCAAATTTTTTCCTGGAACCTAGAACAGAAAAATATTGAAAGAGGAATCGTTATTTAACAAATTTTCCACATAATGAACTTTTCTTCTGGTTTTAGCGACTTCGTTAAATAGAGGTCCGACTGTATATATATATAATAAAATACTATAAATCTAAAGCAGCAAATCAAATATAGGAGTATAAATATATGTCAAAAGTTAAGTTGTGACAAATCTATACGGAACTTTATCACTAACCTTCTGAGTCGTCCTTTTTAGGGAAATTTAATTCCCTACCTATTTCCAATCAACTCCAAAAAGCGGACAGGATTCCTTGTTATGCAGATTAGATAAAGTATTTAAGTCAAACGGAATAGTAAAGTTAGAGCAGTAGGAGATAGAGATTGAAGCAGAAAGTTATAGTGAAGTTAAATTGAAGATTTCTTGTTGGAGATAATTTACTCTCAAGAAGAGTTGAGATTCCGTTGGTAATTATTGATTTATAATTAAAGTCTCATTAAAGTTTTAGGAGTGAGATTAAAGTTAAATGTTCAATAGGAACATTAATAAATATAAATCTGGGATCTCTTATCGTGGTAACCTCTGCGTGATCGTTATTTAATTGTTAATTAATTGGATCAATAATTAAGTTAATTTAAAAGATATTACCTTTAAAACCTCATAATACTAGTTAGATATATTTGTTAATAAGTCTTTGATTCTATTTGAATAAGATAACCAAATAAAGAAAGTTGTTTATAAAAATGGCTACTGGTTCTTTCATGACTCCTATTTATTCTCGTTCTCAAATTGAGGTCCAAGGAGACCTTCACAAAGTATATATATATATCATCAGTTCCAGTTTTTGTTCTGGAAAGACTGTCTCTTTCCCTCAGTTTTCAATTCATTCAGCCTCGACTGAGTAATTTTCAGATTTTTAAACGTTTGAATTTGTATTAAAAATGTGTATGTAATATAACTATCAATAAACCTGATAAAGGTTTAGAAAAGTAAATAGTGTATCAAATATATTTTCATCCATGCTCCCCTCAAAATGAGTATCATTTTGTGAGGCAAACAGAAATTTTAAAATCTGCCTTTCTACTCAATGAAACTTCCTAGATGTTTCGATAAATAATTTAAAAAGGCAGTTTGTAACGAAATCCACAGAAAAAGTTCTTCGAAGGAATAAATAATTATT
>BMAU01019666.1:1082500-1305000 GCA_019973935.1 Trichonephila clavipes
TCTCTGGTAATATCTTTTCAAATAAGTAACACAACTCAATAAAGAAAGATAAATGTCTAAAACAGTTTTTAGTAGCTTCGAGGTTGTTTGATTAAAAACTTGTATTTTGTTATTAAAGTCATCGAATATTTAACCCATAATCCTATAATATATACAGTCGGAATCCAATTTACCGAACCCCCTATTCAACGAATTTCACGATTTAACGAATTTTTTTCTTTCCCCAAAATTTGTCAGATCACGAAATTCGTTGAATCGGGGTTCAGTAAATCTCTTGATTGTTGGTAATTGCACTCATAGATAGATCTATTGTTGATTGGAAATTGTTGGTTTGTCGAAACCAATAACGATTCTAATGCAGAAATTGTGTGATAATTTTAAAACTAATATCAAAATTATTTCATTTTCTATTGCTTTACAATTTTAGGAAACTTTGAAAACATACTTTATGTAGCAGGATGTAAATGGCGCAGTATTTTCTTCTCAGGAGTAAATCGAAAAAGTACTCCTTCGAATCAGAAATCAAAAAGATTGTCAAATATCTTTTAGTATTTTAAAATTTCCAGTTAACTGATGCCTAATAATTCACTAATAGTAGTATTTTCACTGAACTCATCGGTGCAACAGCCCATGGGGCCAAGGTTAATAAGTTCCCAAGCAAGCTTGGTACTGATTTATCAACCCACTGAAGGGAGGAAAGGCTGTGAATCGACCTTTCCCAGCCTCAGGTTTGAACCTCGGACCCGTTGTGTGGAAGCGCGATGCACTACCACTCAGCCACTGGGCTTCATGCTCGTATTTTAGCTGGTGAATAAAAAGTGTGTAACTTTTAATTAGGGATAACTTTTGCATAGTTGCTTATTATAGAATGCCCAAAAGGTAAATATTTCATTTGGACTCCAATATAACGAATAACTTTGATTTTCGATCCATCGTGAAATCGGTATGCGACTGTATATACCTAAGGAGATAAAATTAGAGTTAAATTTTCAAAATGCTGCTACAAAGGAAATACTGGCAGGATGACTTCAAATTTGAGTTAAATATACTTGAGAATTGGAAAACGGTAGGGCACAAGAGTTCCAAAGTTTATCAGTAGATGGCGCTTCTCCATACATTGCAAAGCCAATGATCAACTATTCAAGAAACATTTAGGAAATTAAACAATGATCACCCATCATTTTCCAATAGCCTAGCCTTCAGCAACCCCGAACCTGAATCTCCTTGACTTCTGGCTGAAATGTTTTCTAAATAATGCCGTGTTCGTTAGCCCCATTTGCAAATTTAGCCAAGGGTGACACAATACATTTACTACGTGACCAATGAGACATGCTGCTTTGTTGTTTATTGGTGTCAGCTTGAGGCGAAATATTGAGGACAGGACATTGAGTCAAGAGTAGCGTACGAGACTCTTGTCTCGTACAAGAATAGCGATACTTAACAGGCGTTTTCATCGTTGCTTTTTATGTGATTTTTGCCCCAAGGACAAAAGAAGAAGAATTTTTCCATTTCATTTTCTACATTTTTGTTTTTCACTAACACTTTCACAACTGTTGAATGACTTGAAAGTCATTTTTTCCAACAAAAAAGGAAGCAATCAAATATATTGAACAATACAGTTGGTTTTATGAGCAACTTACTTCAAAGCCTTCACAATTCAATTCAAAATATCAGGTGTGTGTGTATCCGAATCTGCTTTCATTTTTTCGCTTACAGCTCCATCTGTTAAAACATTTTTTTAAATTTTTTCCTTATCCTGTACCGTTTCCTCCTTCAAGAAATTCAGCACTTTTCAGTAGTAAAGCGCTCTTATAGTTTGAAGATATATGATTACCAGTTCCCATGGTTCAGAGTGGTCAGTCAGAAGTTTCAAGGAGTTTCAGTTCAGTAATGAGCTCTTCTTTTACAAAATTCTCGCTGGGCGTAAAATAAGCAAATTTTCTGAATCACCTCCTTAAGTATAATTCTAGAATGAAGTCTGAAATTCCTAATAAAGTGTTGAATTTGGGTGGGTAAAATATTAAATTATATGTCCAAATGGGGTACTTATTCATGGTACAAAGTTAACAAGACCTGGAGCCAACAACCTCATGTTGCTCTAGTGTAGAGGTTTCCAAACTTTTTGTCTCATAGATCCTTAGCCATGTTTTTCAGTTTGGAGTAGACACGATTTAAATCTCTAACTGTAACGGAATATAGTGTTTATAAAACTTAAGAAACACATGTTAATTAAATTAAAATTTAATTAATACATATAATTACTTACCAACAAACAAATGTTTATAATAGCAATGATGATTCTGGGGTTTCAATAACAAATTTTAATCTTGTCTGGTTTAACCCTAAATCTCCTCGGTTAGTAGTACAAATTATTTTATTTAATTTCCTTATTTGTTTTGGAGATTGACAAACACGCTGAAATTTCTTCTAACAAGATAAAGCAGTCAAAACCTTTCTCCCAATACTCCATAATTCGGGATAAATGACAGGTTACTGCCTATTCCGACCAATTTCTGTTTTAATGCGAAATTTTCTTATTTGTGTTTTCAATGTGACCAATAAGAATTAATTACCTACTGTGGTAATTACTATAGTCAAAGTATTCTCAAAGCTAGTTTCAAAATCAGAATAAAGGGCATTTAAGTGTTGAACATGGGTTAAGAGGTCATTTTCCTGGCAGATCGTTTGGGGTCAATGAAGAAACTGGGAAAATTCGCGTTGTCCAATATTATATATACTCCTTTAGCTTAATTCTGACATTAAACGTCGATATGATGGACCTTGTTTTTAATAAAATTTATGCTGTAACCTTGTTACTGCAAATTAATCGCATTAAATTTAGTAGATAAATCTGTTAAATGGGCAAAATCTGGTTTCTATTTGATTAAATTGCCTTTTAAAATTAAAGTAACGACCTGGATTAATGAGAACTACTATCGTAGACCCTCATTTAGACCTCATGAACCGCCAAATTATTTTTCCACTGACGTGGACCCCTTGCAGGTCATCATAGACCCATGGGGATCGAAGTACACCACATTGGGGATCACTGCTCTACCACAATGTTTGTTTAAAACCAGTGGTGTATAATGGAGAAGATCTAGGCGCCCCTGTAAACTTAGGTTTTGAACTCCAAGCCCAAGTAAGTATTTAGTGTCAGTCATGCCTTGAGGAGTAGGGGTGGACAGACTTTTTCAGGGTACAGGATACTGCTAATTTTTTCAAGGTGTAAGTGTAGGGGTAGTGTGTGTAGGGATAGTGCGTAAGTGTAGTGAGCTAAAAGAAAGCATACAATACAGTCGGACCTCCATTTTACGAACCTCTATTTTCTGAATTTCTCTATTTAGCGAACTTTTTCCTGGAACCAAGAACATTATACGATTTTCTTCGTAAAATAACCTCCAAATAGCGAGGAGCATTTTCTATTCAAAGAAATTTTCTCTTATGATACGATTTTTTCCTTCATATTTCTTAAAATACCATATTTACTTGAATCTAAGCCGCACTTTTTATCCAAATGTTAATGCTACTGAAATTCTGGTGCGGCTTAGATCCAAAGGGAAAAAAAATTTGGGATTGGATATTCAGAGCAATTACAGCTTCATGCAAGTATTTATAATACTGATAAAATAACTGATTATTCACTCCTTATTAGTTTTCCTTTTGAATTTATTTTAATTTCGTAAAATTGAATATCGATAAACTATTTTAGAATGCTTTTCACTTTTCGCAAAATCTTGTTGAGAACTTGGGGTGCAACTTAGAATCGATAGTAGCTTAAATTCGAATAAATAAGGTATTTCTAGACCTCCGTATGATGAAATGATTATTAGGTCTTAGTGAAGGCGGTCACCCCAAAATGTCTTGGCGTTCCACCGGTCGATTGCGATCTACTTAATGCCCCTCCCGACCTTAGAGTTTCTGGGCTCTCCCACCGGGTTGTTCGTTAACCACTGTTTAAAACCAAATACATGTGTTATAAGGACTATCGTTTTCATACTTTAACACGCGTACGTATCAATGTAAGATTCAACTCTGTTCAATAAGAGCTTATTCATTGTGTAGAAGTATGGATGCACATTAAATCTGTTGGGCTCAAATTCCCCCCACTGTCCTAATGTGAAATTTTGGAGAGTGGGAGGCCAGTTCAAATGTCGTCCCTGACACTTGACCGTGGTTCAAAATTACGAGGTCCGTCACCAACAGCCCTCAATTTTCTTCAGAGTGTGACGTAATGAACACACACTCATCCAGTACCTATGTAGCGAAACTCTAAGAAGGACTACTTTTACCCTTTCATGAACCTTGGGAAGATTACTTCCCATCTACATCATCTTAAAATTCAAACTCAGGGGCCGAACAGCCCATGAGGGCCAGGGCCGACTGTAACCCTCCCAGTATACGTGATCATTGGGCACTGAGGTGCATGAGCAGATGTCTCGATCAGGTGGTCAGTCTGAAGCGAGACCCCCAGTGCTTAAGCCCCCAAGCAAGACTTGGAACTCATTTATCGACCCACTGCAGTAAGGATGAAAGGCTGAATCGACCTTTCCCAGCATGGAATAGAACTCGGGCCTGTGGTGTGGAAGCGCGATACGCTACCACTCGACCACTGGGCCTTCATCTACATGATCTTACAACAAATGTGAGAAGCGAAAAACCCATTATAACAAAACTTATCTAACTTTCAATATTTTCTACCCAATTTTCCATCATACTTTTCATCGCCCCCTCCATACAATCCATATCCCTCTCCATACAATAACAATGAATTGAAAACAATAATAATGCACTTTGATCCTAAAGCTGCGATGCGAGTTTGATTATAAACCGTACAAATTATCAAGAAAAGATTGAAATTTTGTACATGATTTTGTAAATGACAAGCCCATGGGGTCACTAATAAGTATTAAACTAGCCCTCAATTTAGTATTGATAAATTAATGGTGAAATGAATTGTGCAGTACTGATACACTTATAAGTATATTATATCAGTGTAAATATGTATTTTATTTTTTATTTTGTCAGAATGTATTTTCTTTTGCTTCCTTTCAGTTTTTTTCTTCAAATCATTTATTTTCGATATGCTCGCACCACCCATGTAGAATTATCACGCACCCCCTAGGGCCTAGGGGGAGGGTGCCCCACAGATTGAGAAACTGCATACAATATTGCCCTACTATTATGAGAAGACTAATTCCCGCTTCAGTTTTATACTACTGTACATAATCCACCGATTGTGACATCTGTAAATCGGGCAAAAAAAATTGGTACTAAAGAAGAAATACTTTGTACAAAAGCTGTATTTGCATCTAACGATGTCATGGGAGGGGTTGATTGCTTCGATCAAGGAGAAAAAAATTCGAAATATGAAGATCTGTAAAAGGAGGGCGTCGAATCTTTTATTTTCTTATCGACCTAACCGTTATGAATAGTTACCTACTGCGGCAAGTGAACAAAGGAACAGAAGTTTAGACCAGATAACATTCCGTATAGCATTACCTTGTCAGCTAATACACGGATATTCCTCAGGACGTCCTTCTAGCTTCCAAGCAAAGAAGTGTGTAGTTCCGGATGATGTGCGCTTAGCCAGTGTAGGAAATCATTTGCCAAAGATGGTTTCCAACTATAGACGATGTAGGTAATGTCGTAGAAAGAAACAAGAAAAGGGACCCACTATATGTGTGCAGAATGTGATGTCCCCTTGTGCATTGCAACATGCTTCTCATCTTTTCATGGTGAATAATCACCATAAAATTTAATTTTTGTTATGACGGTGAATAATTCCTTAGGAAATATACTTTCATCCTTAAAATTTAAATGTAAACATAAAATTCGACACAATAAATTATATTTCCTTAAATGATATTCTTTCATTGTTAATAAAACATAAAAAAACTGCGATCAATTCAAATGAGAAATTAATGGTCCACACGAAATGGTTAATAATGAAGCACACACACACGAGCTCGCAAGTAACCACGAATTAGAATTCCAACATCTTCCTGTTCAATTTTTAGTTCAGAATTACTTCAAACTTTTAAGGCATTTATAATACAGTGCATAGATACTTTAAAACACATAAAAAAAGTTTAATAAAACAGTCTTCTACATTTATATTTCTTTAATCGCTATCTCTCTTCAAACAGATACAATTACTTTCATTGAAAGTGCATTTGCTAATAAGAAGACACAATAAGAAGTTTTGAAAGTTAAATATTTTCCATCAATTTTTTTTAAAATACAATGTAGAAGCGACAAGATTTCACAGATAAAATCAAAAACATGAAACCAAAAAGTAAACACTAAGCTTAATACTTATAAAGAAAATCTCCTAAAAGGAGTTAATAAGAATTTTTTAAAAAAATGTGATAGAGAAGATTAATATATAAACATTGAAGATTAATTAGTGTTTACATTTATGTCTCGATATAACATTTTTGAGAATTTTTGTTCAAAACATTTTATTTTCAAAACATGCGACCGTTTTTATTCTATTTTATTCTAATTAATTAATGTCAATCACTCGTACTACTGTTGATATAAGCAAATAAAGAATAATTTTATAAAAGTTTAGACATTAATAATAAAACAAAAAGCAAGACAACAAAAATGGGACATGACATTATATTTTTTTATAATAGCAACACACACACACACATATATATATATATATATATATATATATATATATATATATATATATATATATATATATATATATATATATATATATATCAACTTCAAGCTGCTTTTAACAAAATAAAAACAATTCTAGACTTTCAACAAACATTTTGACTAGAGAAAAGTTTGCCAATTTGCGCCCATTGATTTGATGATTTGTAGTTAGTTAATGTCGCGTCAATTCCAAAGCTACGTGAAACCACGGCCTAATTACGAGAACCTAAAACCCCCTTTTCAAATTTCCACACCATGCCATGAGGAGGACTTTAAGTTTTGACAGATTTAAACAATTAACTTTGATTGACGACTATACTCGTCATGGAGAAGTTATAGGATTTTGTGTATTGACGAGTATACGCATCAGGCAAAAAAAGTAGAATAATAATTGTAATTTGTGAGAAAAACAAAACATATAAACAAATATGAAGATGCTTAAATATTGTGAAACCAGACCGGAGGAAAACAACTAAATAAAAAATATGAAAAATTTAAGATTAATTCCTGTACGCACTGACTGAAACAATGTATAAATTCGCGAAGCGAATTTATTTATATGCGATGATATTGTTTTTTAAATGTTAGCCTAAAAAGGGCAAAGTCAAAAGTTGGAAAGATGATTTAAAATAAGGTTCCTACAAGTATGGTCAGATATGGAACGAAGATGTGATGCCGACCAGGGTCTGAGGTCATTGAAAGTTGTTCGAGTCAACAACTTTCAATGACCTCAGATCCATTAAGACAACTTTAAACAACTGTAATTTACACCACCCGATAGCTAGGTAACTTCACCTAGCTATCGAGTGGTGTAAATGACAGTTGCTTAATGTTACAACCATGTTCTCACATTCGAGAAATAGCCCAATGCTGTGCTGTCTAAAGAACAGTTGAAAGTGGGAATGGCAAGGGTTCTTTCTGGTAAGAGGACTGTGATCGAATCTACAGTACCTCTCCAGAACATTCTTAATGCCAAGACAGGTAGAAAAAATTTTGTAAATAGATAAGGAAATAAATCAGTGTGAGTTTAGTGCTTTTAGTCTGGAAATTTTGCCTGCCGTTGAAATTCATAGATATCCATCTGGTCTAAAAGACCTTAGGCCACATGAATCCACGACCAAGCTAAATTACTTTATTGCCCTGTACATAGACCCCCTTACAATAAGTATTCCATTATCTGACTTATATTGTGCTGTATTCTGCCAGAAAACATATTGATAAAAAGACTTGGCTCGCCACCCTCCCCCGGTTCATACTTGTATCGAGCTGATTCCCCTGCAGGATACCTTCCTATGAATTGCGACAGATGCACCCTGACGGCAGTGTCCAGATTTCTTAGTGGACATTTAAAAAACCTTGCCTTCCAGGGTTGCCATAAAGCCCATCTAATTTGTTCAAAATGTAACATCGAGCAGGCTTTCCCGACCCATATTCTTAGATGCCTGGGTTTGTCCTACGACGACTTACTAAGTCTTCCTATGCCTGTATATGACTTCTTGAGGGTGAATAAACTCGTAGATCTCGTCTAGCAGAAACTAAACAAGGAGATAAGCAACAGCATCAGTAATAATAAGTATTAGTATTAAAATTGGCAAATTTATAAAATTATACCCCATCTTTTTGATCCAGCGGATTGACGAGTATACTCGTCATCGCTCTATTTCCGTGACACACATAGTTGTCCCCTCTAAAACGAGAACGCCGCTGTTGACAGGTTAATTAACTTCGCATTTCGAAGCTACGTGAGAACTAATGGCAATGAATCTATTAATTTTGAAATTACGGTCGAATGACAAGAACCAGAACTGGCACCCCACTTTCCCCATTTCCCCAACACAACATTGTGACGACTTTAAATTTTGACAGATTTAACGTGAATCAGTCCAAGGCGAGTCTTTCGTTGTGTCAGGACTTAAGCCCCTGACTCGACACAGAAACAATTATGACCATCAAATGCCGATTTTCGTTTACTAGTACCACCAGAAGTGTTCTTTAAAAGCCATGAGGAAACCCACAAGAAAAATTTATTTCGGGTCCAATAATATCAATTAAGAGGGATCGGAATAAAAGATTATTAAAAACTTAATAATAATAAACAAATGTCACTTGAATTCCCTCTTAGAAATACTAGTTTTCTGGATGCCGTTGAAATCTTTATAGAAAAATAAACTGTATCAACAGTCCTGGCATCACTACTGTCATGGTCGTCACTCTTGGTAACTCGCTGCTGTGCGTTAATCCGGGTCACCACTTTGGTGGAGAAAAATTAGACGTGCATCAGCTATCTACACGAAAAGTTGCCTCAGGATTTCTAACCACGACTGAAAGACAACGACGAGTTTGTAGCCAAAACCACTCGACCACCGTTAAAAGATTTTACTTGAGACCTTTACCACCTACAAAGAGCAAGGACAGCCCACTTGCTGCTTTCTGATTCTCTTAACTTTTACATCATGCCCTATTACATCATGCCCTATGTATAACATATTGCATCATTCCACACTAATTTTTTGCTGGAATGAGGACTGGAAAGTAGCCAATTTTATAATTTTTGATGATATTGGTGGACACAGTAGCCAAGTGGTTATGGTCATGAACTCGTGGCCAGAATGTCACGAATTCGAATCCCAGTGCCCCTGAAAACACACCGTATAGAGGGGCTGATGCACGTTAAATCTTTCGATGGTCCTCCTGTTGATAAGGTGGGGCAGTTTAAAAAAGGTGTGTGTTGTACTCGTCACTTGACCGAAGATCAAAATTACGAGATCCGTCGCCAATAGTCACGTGTTTCTTTATAGTGCGATGTTGGTAATAACTCACTTTAAAAGTTTGAAATATTAGCATGAGATATTTTTTTATGTTTCCCCAATATATATATATATATATTTAGTCTTTTTATGTGCTGCTAAATTATTTGATACAAAAATATTTGTTTTAATGAAAAAAGCAGTCATTTTTTGATAATTACAATATTAGAACTGGAAACCGCCGATCTGGTACAGTGGTTAGCATCGCTGTGCCGTAGGACCTGGGTTCGAATCCTGGTGAAGACATTCGTGCCTTCACGGCATGTGGGTTCTCTAAAAAGCATTCGAGCCGCAAGTCCCCTCGTGAAGTTGGTGCAAGGGGGAAAGTGTTGGGTGGCATCTGACCGCCCCTAGGGTGTTCACTCTCGAAATTGGTGTGGAAACGAGCAAAACGTACTGTGACCTGCATGGTGCTCAAGGATACGGATAACGACAAGCGTAAAATCTAGCCCTTTGCTATGATGAATTTCATGGGCTTTTATGTGGCATATGCCGATCAGATGGCATTAATAAGAACAAAAACATAGAACTGGAAGACCTGTAATTGCTGCTTTATTATTATAGGAAACTTTTGAATTTATTTCGAAAAATAATAAAAAATTTTAAAAAAACTAATACACACATACACACACATTTCGGATAGTAAAATATTGAAACCAATATATTTCGGAAGCCTTCCTAAATCTCGCTCTTTTTTAATATATTTTGCATTTTAACTGTGCATTCAGTATCAATACCTGATAACTGATTTGACTCAATTAATTCTGATGATGAACAATACCTTTGATTGTTCCGCTATAAAATTTACGTAATGAAAAAGCGAAAGGACCAACTTTAATTTTGATTTCTTTTGCATAAATGCATTGATAAAGCTCTTTTACGAAAGAAATACACTTATCAACTGTGCTTAAACTTTAAAAGAAAGGTCATTTATATAAAATTTGTATACAGTTTTGTTCATAATTATTTTATTTGTTGTTCATTTGAGTATACTTTGTGCAAAAGCTAACTCAAACACAGTCATATTGCAAATTTATATTTTTTTAACAAAATTTCTCTCACTGTATACCAAAGCATTTCCTACAAAACTTCCGTTTTTAAATTTCTTATTCTTTCTCTTCAGAACGTGTATTAAAGATCCATGGGAATAAAAGACTTTCTTCTTCAACAGATATGGAATTGAAATATTCTTTTCAGTAGGATCTGAAATCGAAGACGTGATGCGCGAGGAATTTTATATATAAGCTCTGTCAATGTTCAGAATATCGTTGAATCTAAGAAACACCTGCATCTGTTTGAAATTTTACTGTTGAGTAAGATACTTTAGAAAGTACCTTACGCTATCCTCTTTAACTGGGTGCTGAATATTTATTTTTTTTAAAAAATCACAGTCTATGCTCTTGCGATTTGAATATTTTGCCTACAAATTTCTTTCCTCAGTATACCAATGTTGTTTAATCTATTGCCTAAGCTTATATTTTTGTATGCATGAATATCTATTTATGAATGGTTTCAATATTCAAATAATTTTAACAGTATAAAATTCACTTATTATAAAAAATATGATTCAAAAATGTTTTTTCTCGCACAAATATAATCAATTTATTTCTCATTTTGCAAACACTTGGAATAGTGGTTTAAATTTTTGTATCTTGATATTTCTACAAGCAATCTTCATAAAAAAATTTTTTTGAAAGTTTATATATATATATATATATATATATATATATATATATATATATATATATATATATATATATATATATTGGGATGCATACAGGGTGTTGCTGAATTCGACCAACAAATTTAGAGGGTTGATAGAAGGCAACGTGGTGACGACTAACCAACATAGAACATGGGGTAGCAAATCACTTTTAGTAGGTGAAAATACCGATAATAGTAGCGGTTAGGAGGACGATAAGCGTGACGAAGGGAGTGACCAAACGAATACTGGGATGTGAAGCACAGTGATAGAGTTGAAGAACCTGCACATATGCAGATCTCCCACTTCTCCTGGAATTATTGCAAGGAGTAGCGTCCACTGCACAGTAGAACATGTGGTTCCAGCATGATGGAACACTAGCACATTTTTCGATTGTGATGCATAACCCCCTGCACGATACATATCCCAGGAAGTGGATTAGATACAGTGGGCATATTGTTTGGCCACCATACTCCCCGGACCTTAATCCCTTATATTTCTTCTTCTGGAGCCACCTGAAATTACTTATGTATACGCCAGTGACTATAGTGGAGTATTTTACGGTACGGATCATCGTCGCCTCAGATGAAATGAACAGTACGCTTGATTTGTTTGAACGTGTCCAACAATCGATTACCCGTCGGTTTCAGCAGCAATATGACCTTCGCGGGAGCAAGTCCGGTGACAATCCCTTGTCGTTGCATTTCTCACGTTGTGTTGTGATGCAATTTACGTATTTCAATTATGCTTTATCTAATAAATCTATTTCTTACGCCTTATTGCCCATTTTCCATTCACTCGACATCACACCCTTCATATAAATTTTTGAGAATTACTAATACTAAACGTGATTTGTCGTCTCTATATGGCCTACTATCATCCTTTTGAAATTGTCGGTCGATTTTGGTAACATCCTGTATATACAAATCCAAACCTTTGGTCGTATCGTTCCAAAATGTTTCTTGGAGCTTCGCTGAGGTTTTAAAGGTGACGCAAAGATATTTCCCTCAAAAAAAATTATCAAATTTATTTTCAATTCACTTCTTTTCTAAATCATCCCCATGCTTAATCCTCAGACCGGAATATTATTATTATTATTATTATTATTTTGCCGCCCTTAGAAACATCCGTCTGGCACGCAACTGTTTTTGAATTTTATTATCTTAAGGACTGTTTTAAATGTCCTTATCGCTCATGAAATTGAGTAGAATTTGTAACGTTTCTGTTTTTCTGAGGCACACTATATTGATGTATTTTTATCACAAGAATTGTGGCTAGTATTTTTATAAAAACTTATTAGAAATTATTTATATTCACGTAAAAATAATTAAAAAATAATAATACCGAAAATGAAAAAACTATAGAAATATAGATACTGATAGACGGTGATAGATAAGAAAAATCGCACCTATCGTGAGTTGAAAAAAGTCCCCAAGAACCACCACGTAATCCTGTCACTGGGTAGAGTCCAACTGAAGATGTTAGGGCAGCCCACCCCCAAAATCACACCAGAGCATTATCTGCAGGCATCAAAGCCAATCATTCCCGTCTGACAGACGGACGTTCCGGTCAGAGGGTTAAGGAATAGTATTTGTGTGTATGTGCAAGTTCGCCAAACGCCCTGATTTATAGCCAACTGGGTAAAACCGTTCCAACTCGTGTTTAGAAAACGATTACAGTATTTGGTGATGGCTTTTTATTGGCAACGCTAAGAACTCATGTCATTTAGGCGACGAAATCGTGACAATAACCCCTCGGGAGCTCATGTTCCACACTATCACAAAATGCAGACCTTAACCCTTGAGCTATAACTGAGCCAACCCAGGCTCACGAAACCTTTAACTCTAGGAAAACCGTTTATTTGTTATCAATGACCTTGTCAGTATCCTTCTATATGACATCCTTCTCTTTCTTTTTTTTTGAGAAATGTCAAGCGCTTTTTTACAATCTTAAGGTGCTTGCGGTGACTAAATTCACCACACGACCACTTTTGTTCCAAAGTATTGTCTATGAACCGGCTACACTTTTCCCCTGTGAACGACTTAGTAGTTTTGATAGCTGTGTTCTGCGACTCATTATGGTCTATAAATGCAAATGAACAGAATATAAAAATAGAAATGGGCATCTGAGATCTCTATTGGCTGAAGTTGAAATTAATCAAGCAAGGGAAGAACTCGAAAAAATAATGGATATTTATCATGATAGCGAAAGTAAATTTCGGAAAAATGGTAAACATGAAACCTTTTTTAGTTGAAAATTTCTTTTCAAATGCTGCTATAGGAACTTCATGAAGGAAGACATAAAGCCTTAAGTGTATCACAAGACACACTGCACCCTGTCAAAAACATACGCGCAAGGAAAAGTTCAACAACACTATTAGTCGATCATCAAAGGACAATAAAGCTACAATAATTGGAATAAAACATGGCAGATTTGCCTGCAATTATCATTCCTGTAATGTTAGCGAAATTTAAAATCAAATTGTTCGATTTGTAAATTATTAGAAATAGACTTAAGGGTATTAATTCAGATATCCGGCTAAAGATTGTACTTCAATTAAATATTAATAGCACCTACGAAAGAGTTTTATGAAAGAAATATTTTAATCAGCATAAGATATTTTTTTGCAACCTCTTGAGAACTATTTTAATCATTCTCAAAATTTGTGATTTTAGAAGGAACTATTTAATTTACGACCTATTATGTATATAGTGGTAAATTTACAAATGGTTTTAAATAAATATTCTTCAATTTTAATATCAGCATTACAACACATTCGTTCTTAAATGAATTATTTATCCCATTTAAATATATTAAACGTAATTAGTGTAAAACAATTTAATAATAAATTATCCTAATTAAATGTATCTTTATACTATTTAGTTCCATATAAAATGCATTAATAATTTAAAAACGTAATCGTCAGCAAGATTGTGGCACATTCAATCAAGACTATCAAACACTTTGTTTATTTTGATCGAAAAATTAGATTTGGAAAATATATTTTCATTTCTAATTAAGTTAATCGTTATTCTTCTTCATAAATATGTACAAAGAATGTACTAAATTTTCCGCGAAACCTGTTTTAAAAAATTCACCATGATTCTTCTTTATTAATCTTATTTTTAAGTGTAATGCTTCCTCTAATACTTGACATTTAATATAATTGTTGGTAATTAGCGAAGTATTTATTCAATAAAGGATATTAATTTTTAATTAATGACATAAAAACATATCAAACATTACAGCGATGTGTTGCTTTTCTTGTCTGCTTAAAATGTTTACCTAATAAAAACATTTTGAACAAATAAACAATTGAGCTGTTTTCTTTGAAAGTGGTGTAAGCCTATTTTTGACAAAAAGTTTGTTAATAGCATTGAATGCAATCTGCTATGAGCGTTTTATCGAAAAATAGTCCCCTAAAAAATCATCTTCAAAAAATATTATGCTTCCTTTATTAGCCGGGTTTTATTTTTTAAAAAATTTAACTGAGAATCCTTACTAATATTATAAACGTGAAAGTTTGTGTGGATATTTGTTACTCTTTCACGCAAAAACAACTGAATGGATTTTAATGAAACTTTACAATAATATAGCTTGTACATCAGAATAACACATAGGCTATAATTTATAAGAATATTGTGAGAAGTTTTCAAAATATAACGATAATTATCAAGTAAATAAGAAAAAATTCTGCCATCTGCAAAAAAACCCGTGACAGCATATATCTATCGTTTATGCGTGAAGCAAAACTTTGCACTTTTTTTATCTACGCCAGACGCCAGGAACTGCGAAAGCTTGAACAAGTGGAGTGTGAGGCTGATTACAATTTTAATATAAAATAAATACAACAAAAAGTAATATTAACATATTACACTTCCAGATATAAATTACTTATACTATTTTAAGCGTTCATTACACAAAATGTGTAACAATGTGCTACTTTTGCTGAGCAAAGAGCATCTTAGGAAGGTATTTTCAAAAATCGATCCACAGGAGAGTTACGGGGAGTTATAGATAAAAAAATCTTTTTTATCATTTATTAGATGTACATACTTAAAATTTAACAACCAGGGTATTTTTTGTTGTTGTTCAGCTGAGATATGCAAAAAGCTTTTTTTTTGTTTAATTTACAATTCACGTAAAATTCACATATTAAAAACTTCTTTAGCATTCAATCTGTATTGTTTAATTTTTCAATTCACCCGTGCAAAGAACGGGTATAACAGCTAGTAGTATATATCAGGGGTCGGAAACCTATGGCACGTGGTACAGTTCTCAGCGTCACTCTGAACTACTTCACAGACTTGTCAATTTCTGAGAGTATGGAAGTTGATAAATTTGTAATGGACCTTATTTAACGAGCATATCCATAATTATAGACATAACGGAATTACGGAAAAATCTAAATAACTCTAAAGATAAATTCGCAGCTGTTTTGTAAATTATTAAATGTCATTTCTGCAGAAATTTAATTTTTCGAGAAAGAAAATGGCATGCACTCTGCTTTCCACTTCGGTTCTGCATATCGAAATAAAAAAAATTTCCTCATACAAAAAATATTTCGATTCTGCAAAGAAAGTAACAACTGAATGCTCAGAATCATGTCAAATTGAATCAGTATACACTTAATTTTGCTTTACGAAAGTGTAGAGTGATACAAGTACTAGATTCACTTTAAAATTTTTATTTGACTGTATGAAGGGAAATACTTATAGTTTACGTTTGTTACTTATTTTAATAAATGTGTTTAAAAATACATGATATATGTATTTATTTATATTTTCATTAAAGAAACAGTTATATTTTATGCTGTTTACTTTTATGTTAAATAAGATCTTTGAATCTTGCAAAATTAATATATAATAACATTGTAAATATCTAATTTTTTTTACCTCTATTCTCTAATTCTGCATACATTACTGCGGAAATCGAATTGTTTTTTTCAAAAATTTTGCACTGTGTTTCACACAAAGAATCACATTGGTTGGTTGGTTTGGCACGACAAAGCTAAAAAGTTGCCCAACCCTTGCTCTAATATATTTTATTCCTTTTTATGATATTCCAAAAATACGTTTCGAGCGATTAAAGATAATTTTATTTTCTTTCATTCTTTTAGATAGTAACTTAAACTGCAGGACAAATTACAAAAAAAAACAGCATAGAAACCATATTATAATTTGAAGTAGTAACGTAGTATGTGTGTATACATATATATATATATATATATATATATATATATATATATATATATATATATATATATATATATATATATATATATATATATATAATCCGCCTTTTCAAGTACCTCTTTTTAATTAAAAACACGCTTACATAAGCATAACTCATTTCCAACCTTTTCAGTCAGTAGTAACATGCGCGCAAAGCATAGTTGGCGCATTTTACAAGCGTAAAATAACACATTAAGTTCTTAAAAAGGAATTATGCTAGAGACCTTGAAAACACTTTTTCAGAAGACGGTTTCTTTTTGTCTCGAGAATTCCTCTTTGATTACAGTATTTAAATTTCCCTTACCTTTTTCCTTGCTTTTTAAGAACGCGAATTAAAAAATAAACATAAAAATTAAATAATTTAATTTTTTTCTGAACATGAAATTTAATTTGTTGCATCTTTCTTCCAGAAAACCAAAACACAATGGCTAGAATTTGCATAATATTTACGTGAAAATCAAAATAAAAAATGAGCACGGTCACGTTTTTTAGAATTTTTATATTACGACAAACAGGACACTAATTAAAATATACATATTATGTAAAAAAATTATTTAAAAAAATTACTGAGAATTTTTTCTTGACAAAGAATGATTTTAAATATTTTTTTCTGTAAAAAATCAATTAACTATGATATATATATATACTCGTCATGGTGAAGTTACAGGATCTTGAGTCATGACGAGTTTCAACATCATGCTTAAAAAGTAATCAACATTAGTTATTTACAAAAAACTTGTTCTCAAATTTCAAGATGTTAAGAATATTTGAAGCCCCGTATGCATCAGTTGAAACAGCATATAAGTTTGCAAAACCAATTTATTTATGTGCAATGATTATTTTTTAAAATGTTAGTGCAAAAAGGGCAAGGCAAAAGCCGGAAAGTTGATTTATAAATGGGTTAGTACGGGTATGGTCAGTCATGGGACAAATGCGTGACGCCGATCAGGTACTGAGCCCATTGATAGCTGCAGGCTCGAAGTTACGTAGCTATCGAGTGGTGTAAATGCCAATTGTTTGTTTTAAAAACTGTGTGCTGAAATCAGAGTAATGGCCCAATGCCGTGCTACTTAAAGAACAATTCTTTTATTAGTGTGGGGAAGACAAGGAGGATTTCTGGAAAGGGATCAACCCTATTGCACCTGTTCAATTTTATCAATTCGCTTTTCCTGGTGTTCCATTTGCAAACACCCATTATGTATATTACCCTTTTTCATTGAATACCATTCCTACAGAAGAAATACACTGCTGGACAATTGCTAAGGACGGATCACAAATTGCTATGTAGCATAACATTAAGCGAGACATGAGCCAAAAATTTTAAGTTCGTCTATTAAATCTTTCCCGTAAAACTTTGAATTAAAACAACAACTGTCCACACGCGTCAAAACCTTTAAAGCTCTTATGAACGCTATCACGTGACGAACAGACGTGGAAAAAAATTTGCATACTCATACTTCTTCTTACTAATATCCCGCACTTATTCTAATTTTCCACATTTTCCTTCCTTTCATTTTGTGGTTGCTATGGATGATAGTGTTATCCGTCCTTAGCAATTGTCCAGCAGTGTATATATCCTTACCTTTACACATATTTAATTTTTCTGGAGTTATTGGAGTAATAAGTATGTAATATATGTTTAAAAACACTCAAACTCAGCGGCGCAACAGCCCATGAGGGCCAGGTCTTACTGTGCCAATCCCAGTATACGTAACCATTGGGCGCTGAGATACATAAGCAGATGTCCCGTTCGGGTGGTCAGTCTGAAACAAAAACCCCAGTTTTTAAGTACCCAGGCAAGCTTGGTACTCATTTATCGACCCACTATATATGTTTATGCTAACCAAATAAATAAATATTAGCAATAAAAAATACGCAAATTTTTAAAATAAAACCATCTTTTTGATCCAATATTTTAATTGTGACATTTTTTTATTCTGTGATTGACGAGTATACTCGCCATCGCTAGATTCCCGTGACATGCATAGTTGCCCGTTCACAATGGAGACTCCACGGTTAATTCTCTCTCTCTCTCTCTCTCTCTCTCTCTCTCTCTCTCTCTCTCTCTCTGGTAACAAAATAATTTTTTCTTGTATATTTTTAAAGCTTATGTATTTCATAAGATGGTGATCATAGCAGGATTTTTATTACATAAAATTGCTTCAAAAATGTCTCTTAATCATTTCTATGTAAAATTGTCCTTATCGTTACACGAATTCCGTATATTGGTATTAAATATTTTAAGGGGGTCACTTCACGAAAATCGATGCCAAAATCGATTTTTCAATTTCGATTGAAAAATAAAATTCAACCGTTTCTCTTTCTGATACAGTTTATATTTTTGTTCTAGCTGAATTAGAAGTATTTTTAATATTTTTTTAAAAAGTTGTTTACGTCTGTCAAATCCCAAAACAGCTGATTGCCACGCCCCTTTCAAATCAAAACAAAAGACACATGCTACTTTTCAGCCTCGTCAAATAACTTAAATTGATTAAAAGTATTTATTTTGATCGGCAAATCAACTAGGAAAGAAGTGAAGTGAATAATTGTAGCTGTTTGTTTACTTCTGGGTAACTCACGTGCTGCTTTTTTTCGTTGAATATAACAAATTTCTTTTCAGTTTTCATCAGATAAAAATTCAAAATATCTGATAAATATGCCTCGGTTTTGCAACAAAACTTTTAAAAGAAGAAAATTTGGCGCAAATTATAAAGATTCTTCAGCTTCTGAGGATTTGAATAAAGAACAACCTGCAAGTATGTATATTAAGAATTCATCATCAAAATCAAAATTAGGTAAGTTTAATGATGAGTATGTTTCATTTTTAGATTCATCTGAAAACTTTTGTGAAATAATTGACATTCCTCTGTTTTCTAGTGTTTTGAAACAACATGTATTATGTGTAAAATGTAAAAAACAAAGTATTGACATTAAGTTTGGTCGCCAAATTCAGGGTTTGGCTACAGAATTGTTAATATGTTGTGAATTTTGTGGTCTTATTCAACCACTTCTCAATACCAGGTTTACTAACACTGTGGTTAATAAAAAAGATACAAAAGTGTATGAAGTGAATACTAGACTTGCTTATGCTATGAGGTCAGTTGGAAAAGGAGAAGCAGCTGCGAAAGTATTTTGTGGAGTTATGAATTTGCCACCTCCACCAAAGCGGTTTTACGAGTCTTTGCATGCATTAAATAATGCGACAGAAAAAGTAGCAAAAGTGTCTATGGCATTAGCTGCTGCCGAAACACTATCATTTAATAATGGTAACCCAAATGTTCCTGTGGCTATAGATGGTACGTGGCAAAAAAGGGGCCATACTTCTCTCAATGGTGTTGTTACGGCAGTTAGTGTGGACACTGGGAAAGTTATTGATGCCGAAATATTATCGAGGAAATGCTCATGTCATTTTAACGGCAACTTACATAGTGATGAGTGTTCGGCAAATTACTTTGGAAATAGTGGGGAATGGAAGTTGAAGGTGCACTTCGTATCTTCAATCGCTCAGAGGTACTACACAATTTGAGATATACGCAGTATTTGGGTGATGGGGATTCTAAAGCGTACAAAGCAGTTTTAGAATCTAAACCTTATAAAGATGTCAACATTGAAAAATTAGAATGTGTGGGTCATGTTGAGAAAAGGATGGGTACACGACTCAGGGCATTAAAATTAAAATTAAAAGGCAAAAGCTCGAGGACAAAAAATCTCTAGGAGGCCGTAATAGATTGACTGATGCAGAAATAGACAAATTGCAAAGATACTATGGTTTGGCAATTCGAAACAACTCGGGAAATTTGTCAGCCATGAAACAAGCTATTTGGGCTATATTTTTTCATAAAATCTCAACAGATTTGAATCCACAACATGGTTTATGCCCCTTGGGAGATGATTCGTGGTGTGGATATAATAGGTCCAAACTGAAAGGTGATACATATAAACATAAACATAATTTACCAATTGCAATTATGCATTGCATAAAAAAGTATTTAGAGATCTTTCAAGCCCTGAACTTCTGTCTAGATGTTTGCACGGTAAGACACAAAATTGTAATGAGAGCTTAAATAGTGTTATATGGTCCATAATTCCAAAACTGTTTTTGTACAATTGGGAACTTTAAAAACCGCGGTATAGGAATCTATATCTATATATAATCAAGGCTTAATTACCAAATTAAAAGTTTTAGATTTATTAAATATTCAACCTGGATTTTATACATGTCGAGCATTGCAAGAAGCAGATCATGCACGCATAAGGAAAGCGGAAAAGGCAATTTCACGAAGAACCAAAGAAGCTAGAATCAAAAACAGACAACTGAAATGCAGACAAGAGGATGATCTTGCAGATGATCTGAGCAATCCAAATTATGGTTCTGGTATGTATTAATTAAATGTATGATGTTTTTACTTTAAATTACTATTTCTCAAAAGTGTAAATTTCAACACAAAAGGAACATTTTTGAAAAAACTACTCAATTAATAGTTTTGAAATTTTGCACATATATTAATATCATACAAATGAATATTTTAATAAGAGATTTTGTCAATAAAATTATTCAAAAAAATTTATGGATTGAAATGTACAAGAATTTCCAGCGTTTTAAAATTTTTGACGTGTTACTCCACATATGATTTTTTTTAAAAAAAAACTAATCAAAATTATTAAAAAAGCTCCCATTAAAATAAAGAAAACAGTGCAATAAATGTACAAAAAAAATTCATGACTGTGAAACTGGTCAGTTTTTCAAACATGTTCCTTACACTTGGTCATTTTTAACATTATGGAGATAGGGAAAATGCTGCGTGAAGTGACCCCCTTAAATGCCTATATATATATATATATATATATATATATATATATATATATATATATATATATATATATATATATATATATATATATATATATATATGTATATAAGCCCAAGACTATTTAAGTAATAAACAAGTAATATAAAAAAAATTAAGTCAATTCTTACTTAGGTCAACAGAAATAAATTTTATTTTAGTTACTTTTTTTATTAAATAGTTACAATAAATATAATTATGTATATGCGTATGACAGAATCAAAATATTTAGTCACAAAAATAAAATTACAGTTTAAAAAACTAAAGACACCCTTTTATAGTTAATCGAACTAAGTTGTAACTTAATCTTTCAGTCGCCAAGTCTGGAAATGAGATTTGGAATTAGTCGCCAGATGCGGGATGGGATCGGAAAATGGGAAATCGTTAGTCCTGATGATCCTGATCAAGAAAAAGGAACAAAATTATTAAATTATTGTATTGTCATCTGTCCTTGACAAGTCAGAAAAATTTCGAATTCATCTGACCTTTTAAAGTGGGTCAAAATTGAGTTCAAAGATTCCGTTACATACAAGTGAAGCTTATAATAGGGTGTTAAAAAAAGAAAAAAAGATTGTTCTTCCATTTTTCCATTTTCCTTTCTACATAGGGTGCTGGACTATTTTTGACTGTCTGTTTCTCTCTCTCTGTTGCTATTTATTCATTCATTAAATTTAATTATTCTAATAAAATAGTACAATTAAACAGAAGTCACATTCTCAGAAATTAGTGCAACCCAGGTGAGATTCGGACGCCCGACCTTTGGATTAGAAGTCTAACGCGCTATCCATTGCGCTACTGAGATAACACGAACTACTTTCCTTTCTTTACATTCTGTTGAACTATTATTTTTGTTTGTTACTATATATTCATTTTTTGGTTTAATGAATGAATTCATATTTGAAAAAAACTGTATTAACAATAAGTATCCTCCACTATAAGTCTTAAGAAAATTATTTGAACTTGAATACGATGAATACAAAGTATTTTATTAACGAATGAAATTTGAACAAGATATATGTTTAAAAAAATAAATTAAAATATATATATATATATATATATATATATATATATATATATATATATATATATATATATATATATATATATATGTAGAGATGGAACTAATAGTAGGAATTGAAGAAAGTTGTCAGGATAGCGCAGAGTGTTTCGACAAGCAGAAATTAGACCTCCACAAATAAGACAGGAATACAAATTAATGAACGGAATTCATTTCTTTGATTTGCTTGTTCCATTATTTTCCCAATAACCTTGCCCAATATTGGTTATCATTGAGTCTTTTTATGAGTCCCAAGTGGTCAGACAATACCTAACGGGATTATTCGCCAGTAACAAATTGTAGATCCGAAATCAATACTTTCCCCTGTCCTTTAGCCATCACTGTATTAGTTATTTTGTATACGAAGCGCAAATTATTCAATTTCAGCATTTATTTGTTACATTGTATATCAGGGGTCGGCAACCTTTTAGCAGTGGCGTGCCAAATCAATCTACCAATAGGATTCAGCGTGTCACGCATTTGGACATTTTTGAATCAATTCAATTTCCGAGAGAGTGCATGCAGAGTTGGAGAACAGAAGTCAATAAGATACATTTACAGTTTTATTATAAATTAAATTTACATCATTTAAAGATGTTTCTTAACATAAAAAAAAACAACATAAAATATAACTATTTGGTCAACAAAAATTTTAAAAAATAAAATTGTACAAATATTACGTAATTTTAAAAATATTTATTATAATAAGAAATAAAAAACATAAAATATAAGTATATCCGTTCATTATAGATAAAAAAACATAAATAAAAATTTTAATGCGCTCCTAGTACTCTCCTTTCGTATCGCAAAATCACAGACATAAAATTAAACGGCTTAAAATATCGCTATTTCTTCAACAAAAATTTTAAAATTTTAAAATGCACATATGTTACGTATTTTTAAGCATATTTATTAAAATAAGAAATAGTCAACATAAAATATAAGTATTTTTATTCATTATAGTTCAATTAAGAGATAAATAAAAATGTTAATGCGCACCTAGTGCTGGCAATGCTTTCATACCACAAAAACAAAGGCATATTTTGTGGCTTTCAATTGAGCATTCAGTTGTTCAACAAATTCTTTGCGGGACTCGAAATATTTTTTACATAAGGAAATAATTTTTACTTAGATACGTAGAACGAAAGCAGAGTGCTTGCCGTTTTCTCTCTTCTCATACCATTAAATCTCTCCAGTAATGACATTCAATAATTTACAAAATAACTGTAGATTTATCTTTAAAAATTATCTTTTAGATTTTTTCGTAATTTCTTAAATGTCCATAATTCTAAAGATGTTGGTCAAGAAGATCCATTACAGATTAATCAACTTCCAACAACTCAAAAACTGACAAATTTGTAGAGAAGTGAAGAGTGCCATTGAAAATTGTCCCGCGTGCCACACCTTTAATGCGAACATGCTTAAGACGAAATATTGGTTTAAACGAAATAATATACAACTGCCCCAACTAACTACTATTCATTCTCATGACTTTTTGTTTTAACACTTGTGACAAATCTATACGGAACATTATCACTAACCTTCTGAGTCGTCTTTTTTAGGGAAATTTAATTCCCTACATATTTCCAATCAACTCCAAAAAGAGGACAGGATTCCTTGTTATATGCAGATTAGATAAAGTATTTAAGTCAAACGGAATAGTAAAGTTAGAGCAGTAGGAGAGAGAGATTGAAGCAGAAAGTTATAGTGAAGTTAAATGGAAGATTTCTTGTTGGATAATTTAATCTCAGAGAAAAGCTGAGCTGAATTGCAGTGTGGTAAATATTAATTAAAGTCTTATTATTGCGAGTGAAATTAAAATTAAATGTTCAATAAGAACATTGAATATAATTCTGGGATCTCTTATCGTGGTAATCTCCGCGTGATCGATATTCTAATTATTAATTAATTGGATCATTAATTACTTAAGTTAATTTAAAGGATATTACCTTTAAAACCTCATAATACTAATTGGATATATTTGTTAATAAGTCTTTGATTCTATTGGGATAAGATAACCAAATAAAGAAAGTTGTTTATAAAAATGGCTACTGGTTCTTATCTGACTCCTATTTATTCTTGTTCTCAAAGTGAGGTCCAAGGAGATCATCACACACTAGACGAAAATCGCTTAACAGGAAAAGATTTCCCTTCTGGGAATGAACAAAATACGGAAAACACCAACGCGTAGACGAAATTTAAGCGTGATAATTAAGAGAGTTAAAGGTAGTGAAAAATGAAAAAAAGGTGGTTTCACACGTTTCGTAGAAAGCAGACTAATTTAGCTTTGAAAACCCTCGGAATAACTTGTAACATGAACCAATTTTGTTCATCTAAGCTACTTTCACCTTCCACCCCTACAAATGCTCCACAAAAAACATCTCATCTCTCATCAGTTGGCTTTGGAATGTGGTGGTAAGTACATTACAAAACGCACTGTCAGTTGTATGATGCTCAAAGCTACGGCTAAGGGTAGGTGAACGTCTAGCCCTTTGCCACGATGAATTTAGTGGGTCTACTTCTGTCATCGTCAAGACTGGAGAAATTAATAACTACAACAACAAGATAGCACGATAATCTTTTTTTTACGCATGTGATAAATGAAAACACCATTCAGGATTTTAAATAAAAGTAAATTAACCTTTTCAAGTTTAGAAATAAGCTGCTATTTTTAGAATTAATTCTATATATTCCACTGTAAGAAAGTACGAAGAAAGAGAACACGAAGTTTGAAAATAGTAAACAATCCAACAAAAACAAAGGAAACTCGAACTTGACAGTGAAATTCCCTTACAAAAACAAAAACAAAAAATAATTTTTTACGAAAAGAGAGTTTCTATTCATTATTTCTATATTCGATGTTTGCCTTTGTTAAAAAACGTATTCTGAAGCGAAAACGTCTTTATTTTATGGCGAAACATAAAGATTTGGAGTGTTATAAGCTCTCAGATTTAAGAAATTTTAGGATAATAAGAATGCTAAGTTATTTAAATAGAGAGAAAGTTCAAACTCTCTTATTGGACTTGCTCGGCTAAAATATCTGACAAACAAAAATAAAGTAAATTTAATCTTCAACATTAAAATATAACTTATTTGAAAAGGTTTCATTTACTTGGAATTTTATTTTAATAATTGAAGAATGTCAAATTCAAATACAATTTTTCAACTTTTATGTTGCAATTTACGGAAACTATTGCACACATGAATTCTTCTAAAATTTTTAAGCCTTTTAAGCGATTGACTTCATTAATGTTACATTTTAATTTATTAACCCGGGAGCGGTCGTGTGGGATACAGAGTCACCCCAGGCTCATGAAAGCGTTAATTCTAGGAAAACTGTTTATTTGTTAGCAGTGGCCTTGTCAGTATCCTCTTACATAACAGCCTTCATGCATACTAAAATGTATTTGTCACATATCAACCCCTTTTTTGGGGAGTGGCAAATGTTTCTTACAATATTAAGGTACTTGGAGTGATTGAGTTCACATCGCGGCCCCTTTTGTTCCAAAATATTTTCCATGAACATACTCAATTTTCCCCCTGTGAACAAATTAGTGGTTTGGATTACTGCCGTGTACTATTCATCATGGCTTATAAATGTAAATGAACAGATTATACAAAAAAGAAATGGGCAACCACAATCTCTAAAGGATGAAGTAGATCAAGCAAGGCAAGAACTTGATGAAATAATTTATATTAATCATTTTAGCGAAACTAAATTTGAGAAAAGCGATGAACATGAAACATTTGAGTCGAAAGGAAAATTTTCAAATGCTGCCATCAAAAAAAAATCATCACCATTGCAAAACACCATCAAAAAAGTTATGTAGGTACAAGACACACTGCGCCCCTTCAAAAAGAGACGAGCAAGGAAAAGTTCTACACACACATGTTATTTGTCGATCGTTAAAGGCCAATAAAATTACAATAACTTGAATAAAACATGACAGTTTTGCCTGCAATAATCATACCTGTAATGTTAGTGAAAAGTGTCTGTGATGTGTGTCATTTATTTAAGTCACACACATTTGAAACCATTTAGTTCAGTTTAATTTGAATTTGTACTCAAATTTTTAAAGAAAAATCGAGAAATTATTCACTGTAATTACGATTTAAATCAAGTACAATAAAAATAATTATAAAAAAAAGATTGAGGTAACGCTGTCACCCCGCATGATCATTAAGGTATCCGACTACCCTAAAATCATGATTTTTTTCAAAATTGACGAATTTGTTTTTATAATTTTATTAGCTTAATAAAAATGCCAATGTTTTATTTTCCATTCACTACAACAAAAATTACAAATGTTTTAGTAAAAGCAAATGCCATAACTTTAAACAAGATGTCAAACTTTAAAATGCGTTTCACTCGAAATGTGCCTTTTGCGAAAATTTCAAACGGGGACAGTGATTGCTCAAAAAGATTTTTAAATAATTTGCTGAAATTTTTTGTGTATGCTCTGTATAACAGTAGAAGTGTTTTGACCTTCAGATTTATCAATCACTGTTTTATTTCAGAATTTACAGTCCTTTATGTGAATATAATCACTGTCTTTTTAAACTATTTCATATAATTACTAAGATAAAGTGCTCTAGTTTTTGTAAAAATTAAAATATCTCTTATCCTGAAGGTCACTTCAAGCATGAATAGTAAAGTAACATATCAAAATTGAAAAATTGAGAATTTTCTCGTAAAATTTTTGTACGGAGCGAGCCCCGTTTACGTAATATTTTGTACATTTTTACCAGTTTTTTCCCTTTTTAATAATAATACATTTTTTTCCGGGTTTCAATTTTTAAGATTTTTTCCTTAAAATATACTAAATGTTTTAAGCTACTTTTATTGCATCCGAAACCCTTTGGTTAGTTTAACTGATAACAGCGCAAATAAAAGAATCATATTTCAAAAAGAAATATCTAGGATAATTCAAAACTTTCTGTTCAAATTTCGTGAGGAGGTAAGAATGCGCCAAGTAACCGATTGCTGCAACTATTTAACCAGTATAGAGCTTGGTCGACTACCCCTGCTATCATCAGTGTAAGCGCTGGCTTACTAGTGATGAGATGATGTAATCAAACACGCACAACAATTGTGCTACAGGTTGGAACCCCGCCATTTTGAAACCACGTATGTTAGCGGATATGCTCGGGAACACAGCCCTTGGCGAATTCGGTAACACTGTCTCTAGAAAAATTAGGTATTTTCGAGGTGGTAGCAAGTAAGTGTTCCCAACAAACAGTCACCAATTATTCTAGCTCACACATTTACTGCAAAACCATGTTGCACAGTGGGACCTCTTGTACTATGCGAATTGCGGTAAGCCCAAGCATGTGAATTGTATGCATTAAACACGCCTTCACGACTGACTAGAGCTTCCTATGTAAAAAGGACAGAAGCTGGAAAATTGGGATCACGACACCCTACCGCGCATGAACCATTGTGCGAATTTCGCACGCTTTGGATAATCGTTAGGCTACAGTGACTACACCCTTTGCAGATGGTAGGGATGCCCAACCTGCTCGTGCACTATCCGCCACACTGCTCACTGACAGACCCCAAGATGCTGAGGAATATCTCGTATGCTGGTATTTGGATTATCTTCAAAGGACTGCAGGACTCTTTCTTTGACGTTGACAATCCGCGTCCGTCATCTTCTCCCTGTATCATACATGTTGCTGCGCAGTGAACCATGTTCGCTCAGATTACAGTGCTCACGTACAAACATTTGGGTCCGTGGTATTCTTATGTTAGGGTATCGGATTTTTGTAAACTTACCTAGCTTGGTAGCCCCTTTCATCTGTTGTCCCATATGTGAGATGCATATTCGCTAGTTCTTGATTTGTAAAGACATGACCGTTCCTACTGATGACAACAGGAGTAGTCGGCAGAGCTCTATACAGGTTAAATATATATATGCAGCGCCCTCCACAAACACAAGCGAACATTTGGAGATATACTTTCCTATGTGAAATCGGTTTCTTGACGTACTCCCTACCTCTTCACGAAATTTGAACGAAAAATTTTGAATCACCCTGTATATACGTCCAGGGCACTCAGAGCACGAGTTTAGCGAGACGGATATATATGAAGGTGGAAATTAAAAAATAAAACTATACGAAAGGTTATTGAGGACGCTTCTCGTGGTTTTAAGTGATTATTTATTAACGTCACGCTATATCAAGCAACGAGAAGGCTAATGGAGACGGACCACATGATTTAGAGCCTCGTTCAAAGGACAAGAATGACACCTGAGCTGGCCTCATCTCCAAACTCTAATACCATGCTGGTGGAAGCTCATTGAGCCGAGACGGTTTTAATATGCATTATCCCCTCTACACGGCATGTCTTTTGCAGCACTAAGCTCGAAATTATGAAACGCCACAGCCACGATTTCGTGAGCTTGATCCCTAGGATACTGCGGCCCCCTCGTGACTTCCTCACTCTCCAAACCTCCACAGGACGCTAATGTGATGACTTAGAATTTCGACAAATTTAACAGACATCAGCTCCTCGGCATGACTTGCACACAAGTCCCGCCAATGCTGGCCACAATTTCGTGATCATGACCAGTCGGATATGACAGGCTTAGAAGCTCTAAGAGGTACAAATTATTACATAAATTCGATAATAAAATTGTCAAAAATATTTCTTCTGTGAAATAAATAGGAGAGTTATTACTTTTCATTTAAAAAAATTTACGAAAACAAGAAACAAACTGATAGAAAATAACTTGAGTTAGTATAAATGGGAATGACTATATTTATAGTTAGCAGTTATATATATGTATATATATATATATACTAATTTTCTAGAAGCCTAGTTAGCATTTAATGTGTAATCAATTTAACTCTTTTGAAGATCCATTAGGAACTGTGTATCACAACAATAACAACCCGACGAGTCTGAAAACCTTTGATTTATTCCATTAATTATATACGAAACGGGCTTTAACTTTTTTGTTTTGTTTTAAACAGAGCCAGACCTGCGTAGTGTGAACTGTCAGTGAACACAGTTTCTTTGTTGTAAGGCGAATCACATCTAATTCTACGTTTCATTTCTCAAACTATCGTACTTTATGTACCAGAGAATTTCAAGGACAGACACATTTTACCATCCCTTCATTTCGCAAGAGGCTCCGGGAGGAAATTAGTCTCTGAAATCAAGGTATTGTGATTCATTTTAATTAATAGGATAAAGATTGTGATTTACAGCTCAAAATCAAATATCGCCAGAGAAATTATTCTATTTTTCATAAAATACAAGTAAATTATAATTAAAGTTCCGCTTTCAAAACTCTGTGAAAAAAAGAACAGTTTAGAATGACTTCAAATTTGAACTGAATATACAGAGCACTACAAATTAAGAACAATGTAAGATAACTGTAATAGAAAAGTAAAGTTAGTTCTTCTCAAACTTTTTCAATATTTGCAATCAAAATTCAATCATAATTTTCTTCGCCCCCCCCTCCATACAATAACAATGTATTGAATTCAATTATACCGTACTTCGATGCAAAATATACAATACGACTTTATCCTCTTAAGTGCCTCCGACGTATATAAACGTCTCGCTCAGCCAGTGCCCCGGACGTATATATACGTCTTTCCGAAGCACCATCTTTTCCGTGCACTGTTATTCATAAAATTATTCCGAAGGCTTTGGAATGCAACAAAAGACCTTGACAGTGTTTGCAAGAGATTTACTTAATTCAGAGGATTTGCTTATGTATTCCTTTTCTTCCCAATCCTAATACACCACAAACGTGCATCTACTTGGGAAATGGTTAGCACTGGGGAGCGAATCCCGTAACTTTTCATCTGCATTGAAGAGATTAATTACAAACCGTTCTCTCTCAAATTATCAAGATAAGAGTTGAATTTTGTATGTAATTTTATACATGACAAGCCCATGGGGTCACTGGTAATTATTAAACTTGTTCTTAGCTTCGTATAGTTAAAAAAATTAATTATCAAATACATTGTGCAGTACTGATACATTTATAAGTGTATTATTTCAGGTTAAATGCGCATTTTATTTTTATTATATCAGAAAACATTTTATTTGTTTACTTTGAGTAAATTAATAATTTTTTTAAAAAATAATCTTTTATTTTCGACTTTTTTAATATGTTCTCGCTCCCCTAGCAGGGTTATGGCGCTCTCTTAGGAGACCGCGCACCACAGTTTAAAAAACGCTGCTTTAGGTTTTGTTAGAGACACTCACAGATGTTCTATACGAGGACTCTTAACCATACGAGACTCATCGAGCCGTTAATGCATTTCCATCCGAACGCATATTAAGGTGTCTGAATCAAGTTCATCGATATCGGCTTGATACACTGTTTCATCTTCTCTAAAACAACAGAAAGGGGAGGGACGAATACCTTGACCCTTACGTACCCAACAGAAAGAAATCACAAGACGTTATTTCAGGACATCTAGGAGCACATGTATCATGGAACATCCAATCCGTCTATAAGCGAGGTAATCACTTAGGAAAGCCGACTCTGATACGCCATGCAATTGGAGAGTGAAATTGTCAATGCTGTCCTGCAACTCTGGCATCTACCATATTCAAAAAAGTGTCTCCCCCTGACAGTTTGCTTGCAAAAAAAAGACTCTTCACAGAACACATTTACCCTAGAAGAATTCGGGACTTGTTGAACTGCGGCTATTGCTGGCTTCACTTCCGTCAGGGAGATACACAAACTTTAAAGAGTACATCTACCTCACGATTCGCTAAGGTAATGCGTGTCTATGACTGTTATTGTTCCACAGCAGAGTTTCTCAAACTTTCAATATTTGTGACCCAATATCGAATCATAATTTTCTTCGCCCCCCTCAATACAACAACAATGTATTAAATTCAATGTATGAATACAATGTATTGAATACTATACGCAGACACTAAAACTACAGTACGATTTACCTCGTTAAGGGCCCCCGGTGTATATAAACATCTTGTTCAGCCGGTGTGTTCATTGCCCCGGCCTTATGCATACGTCCTTCCGAAGGCTTTGGAATGCAATAAAATGACCTTGACAG
The DNA here is from genome assembly GCA_019973935.1 of Trichonephila clavipes. Taxonomy (NCBI): domain Eukaryota; kingdom Metazoa; phylum Arthropoda; class Arachnida; order Araneae; family Nephilidae; genus Trichonephila; species Trichonephila clavipes. Next base: position 1,113,871 of record BMAU01019666.1, read on the forward strand.
TATTTGGGAAGCATTTACACTTATTTCAGAGTCTGTTTGCTTATCTATTCCTCACAATACACCCTACACGCTGGCCTACGTGTTAAACGGTAACCTTGGGGAGCGCGAATCGCGTAACTTTTAATCGGCAGGTAAGGGATTATTTATAAAAGGTACAAATTAACAAGTGTTAGTTTATGTATATAATTTTTATATGACAAGCCCATGGGGTCACTGATAATTATTAAACTTGTTCTTAACTTAGTATGGTTAAATAAGTTATCAAATACAATATGCAACACTTATGCACATATGCATAAAAGCTTTAAAAGCTGAAAGGCATTGCAGCTTGGGAAAAAGATCTCAAATTGACCATTAATGCTGATAAGACAAACTATTGTATCTTCTCCACGGACAGACGGCATAGAGGCACTTTTAATGCAGATATTAAGAGGACATGGTACCCTAAAAATCACAAACCTATCGTTTTTTTTATTTTTATTTAATCTTATTATTTGCATTATTATCTTTCGATTGATATATCACTTGTGCATGTCGGAAAGTTAGAAGTTGAATAAAATTTCATTTGAAAACAAATTAGGTGATTCAGCCACACCCCCTTTTTAGAAAAAAAAGCTAAAAAATGCGTTATGATAAAAAAATCTATTTTAGAAATAGAAATAATAACTATAAAAAAGAATGTGTAGTATTAAAAGCAGAATATTTCCGAGGCAATACAATAATGCAATTTTTCTTCCTTGTGAAATGTGTGCATGTGAAATTTTTAAATTAAGGCATTTTATATTAATAATTTTATATAATTTCAGTTCTTCTTCCTGATATATTTTTCATACAAATGTAATACTTTAATATTATAAGAAGAACAACAGCTAAAATTTCTGTCGTGACAGAAAAAAAATTTTTTTTAAGTTTTTCTTGAGTTTTCTTGTGCAATTAGTACTCTCTAAAAGTTGATCATTTGTAAAAATGTGTGGGTTGAAAACATATGAAAATGCAATTATTTTAAAGAAAAACGTATAAGTAATATTTTAAAGTGGTATTTTAAGTTTAATTAAGCTTATAATAATTATTTTTCAGAATTATAAACTTTAAAGTGGTTTTTCTCAGTTTGTGTTTTTCGAAACCTTAGTGCATTCAAAATGCTACTCCTTCGACAATTATTTACCAATCACTTCAATTTTTTTCCTGCGTGTTAAAAATAAATCATGTAATAAAATTAGGGATCCGTTTTGCTATAAACTGAATACTTTTTTAAAAAAAAATGTAAGACATGTTGGCTTTTTCGTTGATTTTTAGCCTGTATATCAACATTTTATTTTTTTTCTCGAAAACGAATGAAGTTATTCTAAAATCGATCCCTAAAGTTGTTAAGAACATCCATAGGAATATTATAAAAAATTTCAGGTCAAAAAATTAATTTTTACAAAAGGAGTAGGATTTTAAAATTTTCTCAATTTTCTTCAAAAAATTTAACTTTTTAAAATTGTGTGAATAATATATGAAAATTTTCATCTGGTAACATATTCTTGAATAGAAACATTGTATAAAATGTTAAAATATAATTTTTAAATACGTAAATAAAGAGGTTTGCTCAAAGGGTGCCAAGTCCCCTTAAAATCGAAGACTACAACATCAAAAGAGTCATCTTCCCTACCTATCTCGGCGTAACCCTAGATTCTGAACTTCGTTTTACAAAGAATGCTGAGCAAACTACTATCAAAGCACTGAGAAAATTGAACATTCTTAGAAAACTCTGAGGAACTACTTGGGGATCAAGACTAAGAAACTTAAAAAATGCATACTCCTCTATCATTAGACCCGTACTTGAATAGGCTGCCCCAATCTGGGCCCCGGTATCCGTGTCCTCTAAACAAAAACTGGATTCATTTCAACATCGCGCATCTAAAGTTATTATTGGTGCAGTTTCCTCAACTAACAACGAAAGGGAGTGGGGTCTCCCTCCTCTCGAGTGGAGGCGAAACCTTGCCACTGTTAAGTTCACCAACAAATTACGATGCTACAAGGAAGATCACATCTCCATCAGAGTATTCAATGAATGGACATATACGAAGAGACTTGAAAGATCATCAACGATACAACTTGATGAGGATATTAGAATCCAAATAAATTTAGAACATTCCATTTTGAACTTCATGCAAGAGCCTCCCTTCCCCAGAAGGCCTCCAAAAGAAACGAAAATTACTCTAAGTCTCCTGCGCCCTTGCTCAAAGAAAGAAGATGCAAGAATTCTCAAACAGAAGGGCCTTGAAACGATAGAGAAAATCTCTCAGGAGAATTTTGCGGTTGCCTATACAGACGGCTCATCTAACATTTCTCTCAACAAGGGAGGAGCTGGCATTCTCTTGCAACTTCCAAATAAAGAAAGAAAAATGCACAAAATTAACACTGGGTTAATAGCGTCTAATTTTACCAGCGAACTTCTTGCAATTAAGGAGGCACTCATCCTGTATTCGACCCATCTGGAGCTCTCGAGCACAACTGAAGGACTGGCTATTTTCTCCGACTGAAGAGCGGCCTTAGAAGAAATCATTAAAGGAGATACGAACATAACCTCTGCTATTAATGTCCTACTTGAAAGTTTGCATTGCAGGGGGAAATCCTGCCTATTGCAATGGATTCCTGCTCACGTAAACACTGAAGGAAACGAGTGTGCGGACTCCCTGGCCAAAGAGGGCAGAAATGATGACCAACTTTGTCCCACCATTACGCTTGCAGATGCAAATGCGGTCGCAAATTACAGACTTCTGCCTCGTCGCTACAAAAAACCCTCATTGTCGATTTTGATTGCTCTAGAGATCTTACATCCTTAATTGCAAGACTAAGGATGGGCCATTTTAAAGGTATGAAGATCTCATCAGACAAAACTAGAGCTTACATCCCCTGCAAGAACTGCACCGAGGCCCAACTAAAGCCAGACCACATCCTAGAATGTCCGGCCCTTACTCCGCATATTATACGGCTCGGAATGGTGCCACTGGCTTCGGAGCTACGCGAGGTTCTTTACAGCGCGGATGCGCCGAGACTTGCGGAGGCGGTTCAGAGAGCTCACGACATTATCTGATTGTCCATGGACACGACAAAAAAAAATATGCAACACTGATACATTCATAAGTGTATTATATCAGTATAAATGTTAGTTTTATTTTTTGTTATGTCAGAATGTATTTTGTTAGTTTTCTTTCATTAAGTTAATAATTTTTTTAAATAATGTTTTGTTTTCGACTTTTCAAAATACTCACGCCCCCACCCCTTATAGGGTTTCCTTCCCCCAAGGGGGGGGGCGCACCCCACAGTTTGAGAAATACTGTTTTATAATCCTTACTTATATGAAATCTCTCGTTGATAAAAATGTTGTAATGCTTGGATTGGTAATTTTTTTATTTATTTATATATTACCAACATACTATTTGTTTTTTTAGTTTTATACTGGGGAGAGGGGTACCCCATCCGGCTAATGGCGGACCAGCCCCCATTATACAAATTTTACAACTGCTCCTTCTCTATTCTCGAATTGTAAAACTGATATACATGTATTATATAGTTCTATTTGTTCTTTTTTTTTCACAAAATTTATTCTTGGCGCTCCTCTTTATTTAAATTCATCACTGAAGCTGCATCATTCAACACTTCATTGATAAAGTTCTCTTATTTTGACAAACCTGCAGCTCTTACAGTTTCCTGGAAAGAAGAGTATTTAGTTTAATTGATTGTTAATAATCTTCATCGCCTTTCTTCTGACGCAACGATTCCAGCCCAGGCAATGCTTGTAATATTTTTCTGCAAGAGCTTGCAATAATGTACTATTTCAACTATGTTGGCAACATTGCATGAACCGAAGCAATTCAGCGTGTACGACACATTGCGAAATCTTGTTTGCCAACTTGTCGAATTATTTTTAACGTTGGCATTGTTACGATAGTGCGTAATAATTTTATCACAGCATCCCGAAAAACTTTTTATAGAGAAAGATATATTTAAATACAATTATATCAGGGAAAATACATTGACACTTAGGTCATCATTCTTTAGTAATTTCATGCCTCTTTCCTCTCGCATAATTTTCTGGGGTCTTAGACTTCGCAAGAGATGGTAAGCCAGTACTTCTCAAACTTTCAATATTGGTGACAAAATATTCAATCATAATTTTCATCGCCCCCTCTCCATACAATAACAATGTATGGAATTCAATAAAATACTATACTTTGACGCTACAGTTACAATACGACTTTAACCTCTAAAGTGCCTCCGGTGTATATGGACGTCTCACTCAGCTGGTGAATTTCTTACACTGGACATATATATACATCTTTCCAAAGTACAATCCTTTGCGAAGAATTTACTAATTTCAGAGAATTTGCTTATTTATTCCTTTTCAGCCCTTCCCTCATACACCCCATACGCTCGCCTACTTGTTAAAGGGTGGCCCTGGGGAGCGAATCGTGTAAATTTTAATCGGCATTTAAGGGATCAATTATGAACAGTACAAATTATCAAGATAAGTGTTACTTTTTGCATATCATTTTATATATGACAAGCCCATGGAGTCACTGGTAATTATTAAATTTTTTCTTAATATTGTGATATTAATTATAAAATACATTGTGCATTACTGATATATTTATAAGTGTAAATTTATAGTTAATTTTTTTTATTGTGTCCGAATGTATTTTGTTCAGTAAATTAATAATTTTTTTTAACAATCCTTTGTTTTTGACTTTTCAATATGCTCGCGCCCCCCTCGGAGGTTTATCACGTCCCCCGGGGGGCGCCCCACGTTTTGAGAAACACTGTGGTAAGCCAATACATATTTTTTTCTTAAAGCCACTTATTAAATCAACCTAACAAGGACCGCCAACCTCTCCGAAAATTAAATCTTCTTTACGAAATACCCTTACGAAAACATCAACAAACAAGTTGGGAGTTTGTCATCGAATTATAGTACGAAACTGAACGTAACTTTCCACTCTGAAGAAAGTGTCTTCATTATGATAAATTGGAGTGTGGGGTTGAAAGTTGGTCATATTGACAGAAAAAAAGTTTACCGAAATGAGAAATAAATTGCTTTGGGGAATTTGGGGAAATCTACGAATAATATTCTAGAAATTGATCATGGGTTAGAGTAAATTAGACGAATAATTACATTAACGCTCTCTGAAATCAGAATATTATATTAAACCAGTTTATTTTCATTGTGGAAACATTTTCTTTTTGTTGTGCTAAATCTAATATTGTGATTTAATTGCCCACCAGAGCTTCAGGCAATCTGAACAATGATGAACGCGATGCCATGGTCACGCGACTGAATGGTTACTGACGCCACAAGTTGCAAGAGCGCTTTTGGCGACGGACCACCTAATTTTAAATCATGGTCAAGTCATGAAGACGAAACCTGAACTGGCATCCTCTCCTTAAGATACCACATCACATCAACGTGAGGACTTTTGAGCCTCGACATATTTAAAGTGCACATGCCCCATCTGCACGCGCTCATCCGGTATAGTGCTTAGTGACGCTGACTGCCGTGCCGTTTGGTCTGGGTTCGAATCCCGGGTAAGGCATGAATTTTTTTGTTATAGTCGTTCTCTTCTTTGTGATGTGTGCTTCATGCTTACTTCTATGTAAGGCCCCGTGTGATACTTTATGGTGCACGAGGTTGCAAATATTCTCAATAAAATAAATAAATAAATTACCACACAAATAAAAGTATTTTTTTACTAAATGCTTGGACAAAATTTTTATATTTTGTAAATAAACTTTTAAAAATTTTATGTAAGCAAGCAAATAGTATTTTTTCCGTTCTTCATTGAAATCCCAGGTTTTAATGTAACTTTAAAAATAAGAATTTATATAAATTATAAATTCAATATATATAAATTAAATTTTTTCTTAAAAACAAAATTGGGTTCCTGACGTTATTAAATTTGTGAAGTATATTTCAAAAAGGTCATATAATTTAATTTACTGTAATCAACTTTTTAAATAGTTTAAAAAATTTGTTTCATGGCATTTTTTATAAAACTTCTACTATTTTCGTTTCAGTAAGCGTCTTTTAGCTTAATTGTTTTCATATAATAAATGAGTTATATTAAAAAAAAATTTTAATTTTGGACTATATCAAAGTTTGATATATTTTCCTCAAAAACTATTTAAGTACTTAAATAAAACTTTTTGTGTTTAGAATTGTACGAACAGAGTGCTGTGTTAGAAAGTACTTAAAAATAACTTCACATTTTACCAAAACCTTAAGTTCAAAACTTTTATATATGTAATTGATAAATTTCGTTTAAAACATCTTCACTAATAATCGTATAAATTAATTCTACTCCCTAAAAAAATTTTTAAGCTATAACTTTATATAACTTTATGTACCATATAAAATTTTTCTCTGCCATAAAATTTAAATTAAATGACATAATATACTTTTAAAAGGACCGAATCTTCACAAATATAGATATTTTCTTTGTTGTGAAAACGTTCCCAGCAAAGCAGGGAGGCGACCAAAAGGTTGATAGATGAATTATTTGTATCGTAGTTTAATATGTCTTCCGTAATAATTGTTTTAAATGTCTCTCTGGGACTCTTTATAAAACTATCTAACAAACTTTATTGTTACCTTGATTTTTGTTACGATTTCATTTGCTTCAATTTTTTAAAAGAACCTACTATTTAAATATTAATCACTTTTCCATACTTAAATATCTTCAAAACATATATATTAATCAGTTACATGTACTTAATGTTAGTACTTAATATATAAATACTAAGTGTACCTTAGAAAGTCATTGGGAGTTTATATTAATACTAGAAAATATTTTCCTATTATATAACCAAAAGAGCATTTTATCATACGATATACATATAACATAGCAACTATAAATTCAAGAAAACAAAGTAAACTTATATATTCTATAGACTTCATTATTGCAAAGTTTCAAATAAATATACATTTTTACAAATTCAATAAACATATTCTTTTGATGGCTGTTTTTTATTGGAAAATAGCTTTTAAAAGCATTTTTCATTTAAATCTTTTTTAACTAATGAAAATGAAAATGGAAGTATATAAGTACTTCATTTAACAAAGAGGAAATTCCTTAAATTTTTCAAAATATTCTTTCAAATCAAGACAAGGAAAAAGAGTTTTCAAAGTTTATATATGCTATTCTTTTAAGTTTGTTTTCTCATGAATTGTACTAACAAATAAAGCAGACTTCTTAAATAAGCATTTAAAAATTCGAAAAAAAGAGCGCCAAAAATGCTTTTAAGATCACAATACAACGAAATGTATCGTCTGCACTTACATCAATTGATCTCATGAAAGATTCTAAAACTAAAAAAAAAAAAACTTAGTTTTTTTAAATAAAACTTGAGAAAGAATGTACTCTCTCTTAAAAAATATTTTTCTTATGCATATTATACGAGAAAAAATTTTAAAAGCATTAAAGAAAAAGTGAGGAATCAAACTTGTATAATTATAGTGATCATTTTAAACTTGTAATATCCCAACTGGGATAAAGTCTATTGATGTGGTTTTTTCTACGCATATTCATAGAGTACTAGTTAAATTATATATTTTTAAAAAATGGAAATGAACTATTTTCTTACACAAAGGCAATCGTTTTTTTTAAATTCTTTAAAATAAACATTAATGTAAAACTTATTTACATAAACGTATACCTTTGCAAAAAAATATAGTTCAAGCATCCATCCTTATAACATGGTTTTTTTAAATAAAAAGGTTTTTAAAACATATTTTTCTTTAAGCATAAAAGAACTTATACTACCTCTACGCACTACGCATGTTAAAATTTCTTCATTTAAATTTTTCCTCACAACGAAAGAACGAGACTTATATTATAATTTAAAATTTTAGATATGTATATTTTATTGCAAATTTAATTTTTAAATAAAATGGTTTCTTCATAAATTCACTTTGACGTTAGAGAACTTATTTTTATGCGCTTTGTAAATAAGGACTGAAATTTGCATACTCAAGTTTATCCGTCAACTGAAAACAACAAATTTGTCAATTTTTCAGCTTTTAACTGACCATTGATGTAACTATATAAAGTTTTTCTAGATAAATCATTCATCTAGGTAATCAACACATAATTTCTTTCCTGAAATTATACCATAGAATCTATTTTACTTTCACAAAAGGAAAACAGTATGATTCGAAAATTTTAAAACATCAACTTCATCACAAAAACAATATTGAAACAGATGTTCTGTTAAAGTGCCGATTACAATATTCAATATTTTACGCAAGTAAAACTAAATAATCATAACATTGCGTTAAGAATTGCCTTCTGATTTGCCTATAATAGGAGAAAAAACGTCAAATTATCACCCAATACCAAAGGTTTGACAAATATTTACAACCAAAGCATTGGAATATTTTAATTCTAAAATAACAAATGAAAAACGTAACAGAAACATTTTTAAGAATGTATGTTATAACCAAAAGGAAAAATCTATAAGTAGCCCGAACTCGCAAGAAATATCTTTAATTCTAACATTTTCTAACAACCTTTTTTTTAAACCGAATAACACAATAAAAGATTTATTCAGTTGTTATGTAAAATAACCAAACGATAATTATTAGAATTGCGAGTGCTTAGTGATAAAACTTACAAATGCATAAGCAATTTAAACTTAGCCGCAAACATAATCAAAAAGAAAATATCTTTTCTTAAATAAATAATTTTTAAAATGCGTTGCTGTAAACTATCAGGTAATTTCTTCGAACGAAAACCTTATAACTGCGTGATAAAATAAAATATTACGGATGAAAAGAAGTCCGTAAAAATCAACATAATTCAAAACTTTTCAAGATGTGCTAAATGTCATACAATCTATTGGAACAAAAATGCTAGAACTACGAGAAAAAATTCTAAGAAAGTAAATATTAGGGGTAAAAATTCGTTCAAATAAACAACACACACAGAATTCAAAGAAAGTTTGCGTTCTCTACACAAAATAGCAGATAATTTATAGAACATTTACATAGATAAAGACTTTTATCGATATTTTTAGAGAGAGAACAAAAACTCTTTAACTACATAATAATTTTGGTTCACTCCTAGAAAAAAAAATGCCGACAGAAATTTGTGCTTAAAAACATACGTATTTTTTAAAATTTTCTTATACTCTGTAAAATTTTAGATAATTTATTAGAATAAAAACACAGTAGCTACGAATAATAAGTACGAGATAAAATTCTAAGAAAATATTACGGACAAAAATTCATTCGTAAAATAAACACACTTACACATTTCGAAAAGTTTTCGTTCTCAACAAAATAGCTGATGGTTTATCAAATTTATGAATAAACGCATTCATCAATAATTTGTAGAACAAAATCCTTCGAGCTGCGTAACAATTTTTTAAAAAGTTGCGGTGAAATATTCGTGAGGAAAAACAAACACATATTTTAAAACTTTTCATGTTCAGAATGTCAGTTAATTTGCTAAAACAAAACCTCTAACTACGTAAAAGGTTTTTCTAAAAAGTGTTAACAAAAACTGGCCTTGGAAAGCAAACATATTCATCAATATACCTAATATAAATGCTTAAAAAATTTATTTTTCCGATTTTAAAACTTTTAAGCATCCAATAAATTTTATTAGGATAAGATTATAACTCAAGAACTAAAGTGGATCCTTTAAAGATGTCCATAAACATAATGAAGCAAATAATTTAAAATCAAAAGTTAAAAAAAAATTCATTACGAACCGAATATCAAATACCTTTTGCAGTTATAATGTTACAAAGTTTTAAAAAGCAGTTATTCAAAATAGTTGTCGAATCAATATACGAAAAAAATTATGACTTATGCTTATCCTTAAAAATGAGAAAAGCAAATATGTATTATTTAAACACAAATTAAATTTTTTCACTTTATTACGAAGAAAAAACTCAATGCTAAAATTACCTAAAATGAACATTAAAACGACGCCATAAACGTAATCAACCTATGTCGGCTGCTAGCGTAAAAAATAGTTTATAATTCAAAAATCTTCAAAAAATGTATTTTTAATGAGTTAATCTGATATATTCACTAAAATATGCATGTAATCTACTTCAAGAAACTAAATTCCGTGATTATAAAAACACAGACTTTGAAAAAATAAACATATTTTTATTCCAAAAATTAGCATTCTAAGGACACGACCGATTATAATTATTGGCAAAGCCGTAATAATCTGAAATTCGGAAACTGACTTCTTGAAGTTGAGATTATAAGTATAATGAAACAAATTTTCTCAATTCAAAAGTATTTAAAAAAAAGAAAGAAAAGTGAATTACATTATGAATTGAGTTTCGAATATTATTTTCTGTCATGACGAAACATTCGAAACGAGTTCACTAACCAATGTACGAAAAAAAAGAACTCTCTCTGCAAACCAAACTCTTTAATCATAAAAAATTAAATTAAAAGTAAAAGAAAATAAAGTGAAACATTTTATTTTCTTTATAAAAACTGAATATTGAAATAAATTAAAATGAACTTTTAAATTACACTTTAAACCGACGACTTCAACGCAAGCGATCGGGCTTTTAGCGTTCAAGAATATTTTTTAGTTCAAAGTTTGTTAAAATAATATTAAAACGAATCAATTGTGTATTCTTATTAAAGAACTACATGCAACCTACCTCACCAAACGAAGTTCCGCCGATGTCTTCTAACGAGTTCATGCGCGTTCTATTCAAATTTTCCCTCGCCGAAAATGCCTCAACTTCATCTTACAGAGTTCATAAGAAATGTGACTGGAAAGGCATCATCAAGAGGTGGAAGTGAAGGAAGGGATATGCCAAGCGATACTGTTCCCCCGCGCATGCGCTCACACTTCCCCACCTAGTGTTACTTATCTCCACCCCTGTTCCTAGTCTACCCCTTCAAGATTCTGGAAGTTCTGATTTCCTGAGCGTGCCTCGGGGAGGAAAGCAGCTTGGAGGAGCTGGCTGCAAGTCCGAAAAAGACGGACAATTTATCGGAAGGAGATAAATAGAATTATTTATAAATAAAGTTTTGGAAAGGGTAGGGTTATAGAGAAAAAAAAGTGTAACAAGTGAGATGGAATTTTGTAAAGAAAAGTGTCTGAGAAATCTTAGTTAGTGTAAGAAGGTTTTGTTTCATTTTTGAAGTGGTCTTAAGAGAATGAGGTGGTGATTGAAAACTAATCGAGAGTAAAAAACTGCGGTTTTCATTTACTAGGTCTTTTTCTTCTTTCAGAGAAGCTTCTGAGTTTTAAATTGTGAGAAAAGGAATTGAATTACGGAAATTATGGAAATATTGGAAATAGAATTTGTTTACCGTAGCAGCTACTGTTCTCTGTTTCATCAAAAAACTTTTTAATGATTATGAGCGTAAAGAGAATGAGAAAAGTGTGACTCTGAATTATATTTCTAGTATAGGTATGAATACATCATCTAAGTCATATCTATACTACTCCTAACCCCCGGGCAAGAACCGATATCGGATTGCATAAGAAACAGTGCATTGTATCAATTTTATTTACTGCCGTGCATTTCTCTCAAATTTAAACGACTTTTTATGGAAATCACTTTATATTCCATGTTAAATTCCTTTATACTAATTTTTGGTAAAACTGTAATTTATTCTGAAGGCATATTTTTAAATACAATTACATTAATATTATTAAATCAAAACAATCTAAAACATAGAGCTACAAGAATTAGGAGGGGGAGAGACGGAAGAAAAAAATAAGTAAATTATTCATAAACGCTGTCAATGTCCTTTTATTGTATTCCAAAGCCTTCGGAAGAATTTTATGTATAGCAGTGCTCAACAAACCTCGTACTTCGGAAAAACGTGTATATACATCCGGGACAATTAAAGTTTTGGCTGAGGGAGACGTTTATATACGTCGGTGTCACTTATAAAAAGATTAAAGTCGTATTGTAGCTTTAGCGTTACAACATAGTATTATTGAATAATATACATTGTTATTGCATGGAGGGGGAGAAGGTTCAATGAAAAGTATGATTGAATATTGAGTCGCAATTATTAGAAGTTTGAGAAGCACATGTTTACGGGTTTTTTTATTATTATTAGTTGCGAGCAACACACCGAGTCTATACGAAATTTTTCGCTTCGTTCTGTGAAGCATTGCAGAATCAACCATTTGAATTGCCACTGTAATTTGTCTTTTCATTTCATCAGTATCGGTAATTGTACATTGGTCAAAAAATGTTTTTCACATGTCCCTGAAAGAAGAAATCCAACGGTGTTATGTCTAGAGATACAGGTGGCCACGTTTTTGGATTTCCTCTTTCCATTCATTGCCCGGGAAAATTGTTCTCACTTCCAAACTCCAGTGTACTGGCATCTTATTTGCACTGTACATGTATTGCCGTATCACACGTACATTTTTCGTGCAACTTTTTCGCCCAATCTGAGGGTGAACTGTTGCCGTAAGCAAAACGCCATGCTCTGACGTCAGCTGCGCTCTATATACACATTGAAAAATTGCGTGCCGATTTTTCTGATTCTTAAAATGAATATCCAATATTATTTATTTTATTTCGCTCGCGCTTTTAATGATGGGCGTAAGCAGAAAGGAAGTACCATTCTAACTAAAATATTATACGCCGTTAAAATATTATACACCATTGAACTATTATGCGCCATATTTGATGCGTTTGACGAGATCGAAACTGCCATCTTGTTTATGACGTAGTGCACCAAAAAACCCCATTGGCTTAAATTCCAAACAACTTTTATTCGGAACAACTCTTTCAGCTCACAGGGGAAAAATTGTTCGGAGCCTTTATTATGGCAACTAGGTAGAAATTGTTCGAAATTGGTTGGAAAATATCTCGAAACGTGTACGTGTGATAAGGCATTTACATACTTACATTCGATAAACCATGCTGCAACAGACACTTCTTCTGGCGGGAGGAGCTGTTTTGAAATGAGATTGTTTAAAAACGGGGACGTTGCGTTGCCTAATTTTCCTTTCATTAAACAGAAAAACTAATCTTCTATTTATGGAATATAAAAGACAGTACATCAGAAAATCCTTTTTTTTAATTAATTAATTTTTCAAAGAGTAGTCGTATTTTTCAGACAACTTATATATCTCCCTACAGAAATTGCTTCCCTTATTTCAACAAAAAAATCTGCTGGGTAGCTTCAGGTACGGAAAAAAATGTAAAATGCTTCAGTACAATATTTCTTTTGTGGGGAAGAAAATAGAGGAATTCATAGAAATGGCATATTTTTTTCCAGTTCACGAGATAAAAAAACGTCAAAGAATTTTTTTTAAGCATAGAAGTTTGAATATTGACGAATATTTTCTTTGGTGAACTTAAGATATAAATATGAAGAACTAGAGGGATATGAAACATAAATAAAATACATACATTCAAGTACAGTTTATGTATACATTTCGAGTATTAAAGAAAAAAAAATAGTAAATAATATAAGGATAAAAGAATTTTCATAAAGGCACTTGTTGAACTTATGGTTTAGATACAACAAATGGTAATAAAAACATGTAGAACATTATAACTGAACCAATTATATATATATATATATTCCATTTCAGAAAAAAAAACTGTTTTATTTGAAACGCAGAATTAGATAATGTTGCGATTTTTATGTTCAATTATTAAAAAAAAAAGGTTTGAAATTTGAAAAATAAAGAATATTATTCAGGCATGCTATCAAAATGTTTGTAATGTGTCAGTTACTGAAACTCAAAATTTGAAAATTCATGTAAATGTTATTTGATTTCAAGAGAGAGAGAGAGAGAAACAAAAATCAAATTATTCATTTCAGTAAGTGATTTTTTTTACTATGCAATAAAAAATTATTTTTAAGCCAACGAAAATTTTTGAACAAAATTTAGCCACCCAATAGTACTTCAATTATGAAAAGGATTCATTTTGAAAGAAAACTGCGAGCAATAAAAAAAATTAGTATTGGAAAGATAATAATTTCCTTAACTGAAGAATTGCATTTTGATGATGAAATATAGTCTTATTTGAACAATTTTTAAAACAAATTACAAAGAATTCCTAAGAATGTTTATACAAGTCAAAAAAGTTCTTGTAATTTTTCCGTTTTTCTTAATCTACACTGGTGTGCAAAAATTAAAGACAAAGTCGAAAAATTAGCATATCAGCGGAACGAAGAGGCAGAGTGGACAGAAAGACCAATCAGGAGATTAAGTAAGGTGATGTACGGTAGCACATGCGCAGATATGCAGGTAGACGTAATGGGGGGAGTGTCTGAGTAGTATAAAGCATGTTGTCGGTGTAAGATCAGTATTTCTGGCAAAGAGATTGCACGCCGTATAGCAGTTAAAATCACACCGAATTGCTGCCTCAGCGAGAAATGGCGAATAATCAATCTGTTAGACGACATCTGGATGCTTTTACCCGAGGTCGAATCAATGGGAAGTTGGAAGAAGGCCGCAGTGTGGCTGCAGAGTTCGGAATTGCTCACAGCATCGTTTCACGACTTTGGAGACAATTTCAAACTACAGGAACAGCTATCCGGGGGTTCAGTAGTGGTCGTCCACGAGGAACCACACCCGCAGATGACCGGTACATTGTCTTACAGGCCAGAAGAAACAGACGGCAGACAGCGGGAGAAATCGCTAGACACACGACACAGGCGACTGGACGACCGATATCGCGTTTTACCGTGGCCAGAAGACTGCACGGTGGTGGTCTGTTTGCACGACGCCCTGTACGGTGTGTACCTTTAATGCCTGCCCATCGGAGAAGGCGTTCTCTGTGGTGCCGGGAACACCGGAATTGGATAGACAATGAATGGGGACGAGTACTCTTTACAGATGAGAGCAGATTCAGTTTGAGTAGCGATTCTCATCCCATACTCACCTGGAGAGAGCGGGGAAGCCGCAATCATCCCTCGAACATCATTGAAAGGGACAGGTATGGAGGTCGCGGTGTTCTCGTTTGGGGAGGCATCATGCTTGGTAGGCGTACAGACCTTTACATCTTCGACGCAGGTTCAGTCAACGGGACCCGTTATTGTAAATAGATTCTTCTTCCATATGTGCGTCTTTTTTAGAGGCGCTATGGGTCTGCAGTTCCTTTTCATGGACGACAATGCACCATGTCATCGCACAGTAGCTGCCAAACAGCTTTTAGAGAGTGAGGATATTAAACGTATGGATTGGCCGGCACGATCTCCGGATCTCAAACCCATCGAGCATGTATGAGATTTTCTAGGCAGACGCTTGGCAGCTCGTACCTTACCACCAGTAACGATTCGGGAGCTTCGATTGACGCTGCAAGACGAATGGGCAGCAATGCCTCAACAACTCATTGACACCCTCATTCTCAGCATGGGCAGACGCTGTGAAACCTGCCTAGCAGTCAGGGGAGATCATATCCCCTACTAAAGACCGGATTTTTTTTGCTGGACACCCATCACAGGGATGTTTCGGCCTTCAGTCGCATTGCGCTCCATGCTACTTTTTCAATCAAGCTTCTTTTTATCCCTCTGATTTCTCTTTTAGTAAGTGTTGCTTACATATTACACATGTCCTTACGTATTGGGGATCTTACGGTATTAAATGTGTTGATTTGGAAAGCTTTTGTACAAAGTTATATTGAAAAAACCGTCTCGTCCTTAATTTTTGCACACCAGTGTATATATTATTGGTTTACAGTCGGGCCTATATTTAATTCGAAAAAAAGTTCGTTACATGTACTTAAAATTCGCTTAATGTACCTTAAAAACCCCATAAAACAAATTTTAAATTCGTAAACATTATATACTAATAAAAAAGTAATTATTCACACCAACATTAAAAATTAAGTTTAGATTTAAACTAATGAAATTTTAGCGACTTTTTCTTATTTTAAGCTTACGATTATTTATATATATATAAATGTACATTACTTTATAACCATTAATTATAATCATACACAACCACATTCGTCCTTAAATTTAATTGCTGCTAAAATCTACTCCTTTCATTTAAGTTTTTTGTTTGAAAAATTATAGACATTTCATTGCTCAAAGTGAGTTAGGAATCTGTTAAAACCAGTTCAATGCCATTGATCATCATAAAATGTGCTTAAAGAAAGAATATTGATAAAAATGTTGTGTGAAATATTTTTAAAATAGGGAGAAAAAGATTCGAAATACAAGAGAGAAGAGTTCGCGTTAAATAGAAAATTCATTTCGCTATTTGGAGGTTATTTTACAAAGAAAATAGTAAAATGTTCTTGGTTCCAGGAAGAAGTTCGCAAAATCGAGAAATTCGTAAAATAGACGTTCGTTATATGGAGTATCAACTGTATTTGCAGTTTTCATGACTTAGCGTAGTATTAACCTTATTTAACTAAATCATGACTTAGCATATTATTAACCTTATTTAATTAAATAAGAGGTAATAAGGAAGCGCAGCAAAATAATCAGTAAAATTATTTTTAGCTGTGGCGCTACTCACCAGTCCAGGGTAGGGGGGCAACCCCTTGTGGAAGAGTACATTCGGGCATTCCTCACCTTGCTGAAGCTTGCCTCGATGTGCACGACGAACTCTTTGAACATCAGCCTTCTTTAAATGCAGTCGAACCTCCAAACTCCGAACCTTTACTCTGCAAATTTTTCTATATAGCGAACTATTTCCTGGAACCAAGAACATTTAACGATTTTCTTCGTAAAATAACCTCTCTATAGCGAAGTGCATTTTCTATATAACGAACTTTTTATCTTGTAATTCTTGAATTGGTTTTATTAGATGCTTAACTCATCGAGAACAGAATTCTAAGCGTTTCATCTAAGAAGTGCAACCCTTAACCCCCTGTAATGTCTGGATTATACTGTTGGCCGTTAATCATGGAATGCTTGGCGCAATTCACCGCGCCTACGGAGGTAGGTTACTATGAGGAAGAAGTGTGGAACTGAAGGAGGAAGACTGTGGAAGTGCGAAGCGCTGAACTGTTTTGGGGTTGAAGAAAATTGAATTCCTGCGTTGAGAGATCGATACAAAGCTCGTGATCTGGTGTAATGAGAAGAATTAACTCCTAGAGAGGATCCCTTGTGTTTTCAGAAACGTGGAGCGCTTGACTGGGATTTGGTATTAAGGAAGCGAGTTAATTTGATTAAGAACCGACGCACGACGAGTGGTTTTGCTGTATCCAGAATAGTGTTTCTTGGGAGTGTTTAAACACGGGGGACTGTGTTTGCTTGTGTGGAGTGCGAAAAAAGATAATTGCGCTGGCTGTTGGAAAGTAGTTGATTATATGGAGAAGGGTAGAAAGTAGTTGCGAAGCATGACACCCCCATTGTTAAGTTCACTGAAAACATCTTCCCAATCAGTGGATTGTCCTTGAACTAATCTCCGTTCATTTGTAGTGTTGATCAGTCGTAAAGGTAAGTTCGTTTCTTGTATCTCGAAAATATCAAAACGTAAGTGCTTCAGCATCAAAGAAAATTTTTTTTAGTTCTTCAGGAAGGGGAGTCGCGAACTTTTTCCTTGCAGTTTTTCTTTCTTTTCTTTTTCTTAAAAGGTAAGATATATAAAATAAATATATATTAGTTTACAAAAAGGTGTGAATAATTACTTTTTAAATATATAGTGTTCATGAATTTAAAATATTTTTTATGTGCTTTATCAAGATAATTGACAGCTGAACCTCTACATGACGAATTTTCCATACAACGAGCTTCTTTTTTCATATAATGAAAGATTTGGCGACTTCATTATATAGAGGTCCGACTCTATTTGCAAATACTGCTGGTGATTTGTCTAATACGGCTGTGACGTTGTACTTTGTTTTTCGTATGTTTCTCGTAAATTATGGATTGGGTAGGAAGTTCTCTGGGCATTTCTTATGTACTCCCGACGAGGAATCTGGTTGTGAATTTGGCCACTATTTCTGAGACACCCCGTTTAAAATATCTTACTAAAAAGAACAAAAGCCATTAATTATCAAAAACAACAAAGCATCTTGTCCGTTACAGATACAGTGCTTCTCAAATAGGAAATAAAAAGATGTAAGATATATTAAAACCCAATGGCTGAGTGGATAGTGCATCACGCTTCCACACCACAGGTCCTAAGTTCAAACCCCGGGATGGATAAGGTCGCGTATAATAAGTCGGGAGCAGTAGGCCTTGGCCCTCATGGGCTGTTGCGTCCCTGAGTTAAGTTAAATAATTCAACTTGAGTCTCAAATTTGATTGGCAAATGAAACGATGCGCTTTGCTTACAAGTTTCGAACTTGGGTCGCGTGGGGGGCTTTGTACTACACTAACTCTGCGTTACGGATGAGAACTACTAAGAAATTATAACAATTGATACAGAGCAACCCCACGCTTTTACCATAATTACATTAATTTTCTCGTTAGTCATTTTATTCTTATAATAAGAATTATTCTTTACTTGTTAGTTCGATTAACTATAAAAGCGTGTGTTTTCTACTTTTTTTAACCCTTAATCTACCGACTGTACTTAGTGTACCACTCACTTTAAAATTACATAGAATAACCATTTTTACGAAGGCTATTCTAGGTCAGACACTTAGCTGGCATATTCTTTTAAATCCTCTCTTTCAAGATATATGGCAGCATGGGTTCTAGGATGAGTATTTTAGCGGGGAAGGGGCGAATAGTTTTATAGCAGAAATTGCCTTTTTAGCTGATAGCGTTTTGAGCGCATTACGAAGATTGTCATTTCTATTCCAAAAAAAAGTTAATTTCAAAATGTAAACACCTTATTTTTTGTGTTTATGAAAAACGAAACGACTTTTAGAAAACGATTTGACTATTTATTTTAAGAGAACAGTGTATATAATTAATTTTACAGTTGAATATCTTTATATAATTAATTTGCTGCAATGGATTAAATCTCCCAAGCTTGAGTATTTTGTTTATGTATATCCCTTAAATTTCAATGTAGCAATTCAAAACAAAAATTATTGCATGTAAAAAACTGCAGTAAATCATAATGCGGTTGATAAAGAGTTAAATGGCCGTGGCTCAGCTTCCATGATAATTTAAAATTAGATTTTGGTGAACTTCTAATTATCGTAGAGATTAAAATAAGGTATAGATGGAAAGAATAAAATTTACACAATTTAAATTTAAAAAATATCAATTCATCAATTTTTGAAGGTCTTAGGGTTTTGACTCACTTTAAAAAATTTGATCATACAATGAACCTTTCTTTGATTTATTAATGACTCTCACACTTTGCAAGGCAGAAATTTCGTATTATTTGAATAAAATACGTCTTTTGTTTCAATTATTTCACATATGAAATAAGATTAATCTTCTTATAGACCTCTTAATTTAAAGAAATGTTATTAATTTTCAGTAGATTTCAAATAATATTTTAGCAAATATATAAGGAAAAAGCTTCTTTATATATTCAATGTTTATGTGTTTTTAAGGAAAATTTTTTTAAATTTACATAGTAAAATTATTTTGTTATTAGAATCATATATTATTATGTTTAACAGTTATCTGCTACTAATTTAATTTTCTATTCATATTTCAATTCATTAAAAAATAATTATAAATTCTCCGTAAGAAAAATAATTTCCTTTTTACAAACGTAATCATGTGAAAATTACTTCATGCTCATTTAATTGGTTTAATTCATTTATGAAAATTAAGATTAATATTTTACAAAGACGTGAATTGATATTCAATGAGTTTGTATTCCGTTCGCAATTTATTTTCAATCATTTGACTTACATCCACTTCAACCAATGCCTATGCTTTACTATATATAATAGACAGGACACAAACTGCTGGATGTCTGGCAAGTAGACTAATTTCCCTGAAATCTTTATAATTTATTTACATACATCTCGCATTGGTGGCTATTAACCCAATGGAAATGTACCTTAGAAGACCCGGATATCACAAAACTCGTCATTAACACTGAGAGTATGGAATAGTCGTTACTACTTAAACATATTATTTTGTCAAGTATTACACATTTTGAAAGATATACCTGTGTCTTAATGGAGGAAGATGCATATTTAAAATAAATTTAAGTACATTTTAAATCAATAAGATTGTCTTCACCAAAAGTCAAAAAGCCAAAACCAAGGTTGTGAGGGTTCTATCCACGACCTTCTCCCTAACAAGCCTCTTGGGGAATTTTTGGTCCTTAAAAACTATTTTATTAGAACGCTTTCTTTGAAAAAGAGAACGTCAACATGCAAATTAAAACCACTATATAAAGTCTAGGATTTCAATTTAGATAGAGAGAGATAGGATAGGCTGCTAGTGGAGCAGGGATTGATCAAATTTAAAATGTAGCGCAGATATTTAGTATTTGAAAATTGTAATACGTAATTACAATTATCAAATACTAAACGATGATTTGTCACTGGAGATTGACTATAGTATAGATAGCTAGGAAGGCAGTGTACTCTCTCTTGAATTGAAATAAATTGAAATAAGTGTTAATGGTAATTAAAGCCTTCGTATACTTCACGTACCTCGTTAATTGTGTTACTATTGCTTCAATTGGGTGCATCTCTTAGTTTTGACGGATCGAACTTGTGTTGTTGTTTCTGTTACAAATAAACTAAGTGATTTTGAACATGGCTAGTCTTGCTTCTCTTTGTCCCACATCTCTAGGGGTAGTGGTGAGATCCTTATAAGGTGTATGGTTCAGGCATAATGAGCATTGATTGCAGAATTGAAAAAATTTAAGCGGATAGATACAACAGAATTTGTATAAAAAATATTTATTGATACATGGATTCGTTTATACAGAAAATAAACTAAAATATAGTAAAATAGTCTATAGTATAATAGTCTTTCGGTCAGTTCCATGACAAGTAATATCAAAAGGATTATTATCAGTTGTAGTTACGCAGGTAGCTACACCCCCAGGTGGAAGCTTATCGTCAAACTTATAAACACTGTTTCGTGAACAGTCTACATAGCAAAGCATTTTGAAAGAAAGATCACTTAGAACGACAGCAAAACATTTATCTTAAGCCAGTATTATGTGTGTGTGAGACCTAGAAGCCCTCAAACAAGTAGCGTCACATTCGGTAGTATACAAATAAAAACAAGCATTCTACTTACATAAACATTCCGGCGCCTTTTAGCGGTAACAGTTAGGGAATTCTAAAGAAGGACTCACTATAGAGCGACCGCTAGATTTGTAACTAAGAAGAAAGTGGTCAAGGTCACGAATTCGTGTCTGGCTTGTCACGAAGACCCGCTGTGTAGAGGTATCCAATGCATATTAAATATGTCGATTCTAAAACTGTACTGTGGAAGTTAGAAGTTTCAAGGCTCAGGTGTAATCCTCGTTATTTGACCATAATGCAGAATGACAAGGTTCGTCACCAATAGACCTTGTGCAGCTTTATAGTTAATATAACTCTAAATCAATATAAATTAACATTTTTTTCGTATTCAGATATTTTAAACCTAAACGTAAATTTTCAGATGTTCTAAATAAGAAAAAATTCCT
Source organism: Trichonephila clavipes (assembly GCA_019973935.1). Taxonomy (NCBI): domain Eukaryota; kingdom Metazoa; phylum Arthropoda; class Arachnida; order Araneae; family Nephilidae; genus Trichonephila; species Trichonephila clavipes. The sequence continues at coordinate 1,135,350 of BMAU01019666.1, forward strand.
AATTCATCTCGGACATCAAATTTTAGGACGTATCTGGGAACAATAGATTAAATAAATCAAATAAAATGAACCACAAATTCACATTTAGAGTCCAGAGTTACATTTAGAGAGAGAGTTAAATACTATTCTATATCCGTTTTTATAAAATAAAAAGAAAGCATCCTTGCTGAAGATTTTAATGTAGTTTTATGTTTATGATAACGTTCGTTTTCATAAAACACATATTCCACTGAGAAATTATAAAAATACATTCAACTTAAGCAATACTGTTGTTGTATTCAACAATGATTCGTATAAAAGTAGGGTATTTACAATTAGAAAAATATTTTGATAAATTTTTACAGAAAATATATACATCAAAGAAACTGACTCGAAAAATATTGAGAGGAATTAAAGACTTGAAAAACATGGCATATAACAAGGAAAACAACCAATTACTTTATAACAATATAAGGGAACGACATATTCTCTATTTTCGCACTTCTTGTACTTTCAATTTATTTCCCGAGTGGTAAGATCAATTCTTTATTAGAACCATTCATCCATTCATTATTTGCACACAGAAATCTTATCCTTTACGCATTTAAATCTGTAAATAGCTTTGCGCGTAGCACGTGCGCGTTTCCACATCTCTTAACCTGTTTTTTTTCTCTATTCATATTTTTCTTTTGAAATCAAATCTTCTTTGCCTACAGCTGTTGTTGAATTCTGTCTTTTGTAAAACGATATAGCATTTTTTCACATATATTAACTTTACATTTTATGATAGAATTTTTGTGTTTATTGTTATCGGTTAAGGTATAAGACTACCCTCCCAAATCACGATTTTTTTAAGAAAATGGACATATTTATTGATGATTTTATTTTATATGCCATTTTATTAGCTTAATAATAATACCTAGATTTTTATTTTCCATTGATTGACTGGAACAAAAACTACAAGTGTTTTAGTAAAATCAGATGCCATAACTTTACATAAGATGACAAACTTTAAAATGTGTTTTACTCCAAATGTGTTTTTTTTTTCGAAAAGCTTAAACGGGGACAGCGATTAGTCAAAACGTTTTGAAAATAATTTGCTGAATTTTTTGTGTATGTTCTGTATAACAGAAGAAGTGTTTTAACCTTCAGATTTATCACACAATCACTGTTTTATTACAAAATTTACAATTCCTTATGTGAATATAATCACTGTGTGTTTACTTAAGCAATTTCATATAACAACTAAGATAAAGAGTGCTCGAGTTTTTTTTTTAATTAAAATATCTCTTATCCTGAAGGTAGTTTCAAAAAGGAATAGCAAAGTAATACATCAAAATTGAAAAAGTGAAAATTTATTCATTTACTATTTATACAGAGCGGGCCTTGTTTATGTAATATTTTGTCAATTTTTACCCATTTTTTCAAATTTTAGTAGTAATAATTGATTTTTCTCTTCTTAATTTTAGCCTTTTTTTTCTTAAAATGTACTAAATAAATCAAAAAACCACAAAAAAATCTCTAAATCTCCATTTTTTTTTTAAAAAAAAGTTGTCACAACTTAAGATACCATTAAATGGTAGAGTATTTTAATTACAAATACATTTACGTTAAAAATATTGTGAGTGTAACTTGGAAGAATATATTATTTTTGAAGGATGCTTTAATTTGCATGTTAGAATCGGTATTTACTTTTATAGTTGTGGTATTATTTTGATTGAAAAAAAATTTTCTGTGAGTGATGTATTTCGATATAGTCACATATTTTTTTTTTACATTCCAAATTGCATCAAAATGAAATAAAAAGTACTTAACAACATTAAGATAAAACATCTTTAAAAATGTTTTAATCAAAATACAAAATGCATCTTATTCAAGCGATATATTTCTATGGATAAGAAAAAAGGGACTGAGGGATATCCGCCGGAGTCGAATTCGCTTAAGTCGGGGTGTAGTTTGTGGCGGCTCTATCCGCGATCTTTGCACTAAGAATCCGGAATTTTTGGTCCTTAAAAATTATTTTATCAGAGCGCTTCCTCTGAAGAGGAGAACGTGAACATGCAAATTAAGATTTCTGTGTAAAGTCTAGACTTTCAGGTTAGAAAGAGAGAGTTAATCGAATTTAAAGTATGACACAGATATTTAGTATTTGATAAATTGTAATAATTAAGACGACGATCTGTCACTTAAGCTTTAATCTGGATTAGATAGCTAGGAAGTAAGTGTACCGCAAAATCCGGCGTACAGAGCGCACCCATACTTTGAAGCTGCATTTTTTAATTCTATTCGCCGCATAACGCGCATCCGGTGTTTTTACGAACTAACAAGAAGTGTGCGTGTACAAAGCTGGGATGTTTTTAATCCATTATTCTTGGTATTATCCCAGGGTTTTCAAAAAAGAGTACACTTTTAGAATCAGAATCCTTTAATTTCATCAGGTTTGTCATTTCTTTCCAATAAACAGTATTCGATCTATGTCAGTGTTTCTCAAACTGTGGGGCGCGCCCCCCTGGGGGGCGCGATACACCTACAAGGGGGGCGCGAGCATATCGAAAATAAAAGTTTAAAAAAAATTTATTTACTAGAATGAAGTAAAATAAAAAAAATTCTGACATAATAAAAACTATACACATTTACACGGAAATAATATATATATTTATTTATTATCTGCGATTTTACATCATCAAAAATAAAAGCTTTTACTTCAAAACCTCATTTTTTAGCTATTTTTGATACTATAACCAAATAAAAAACGTTTTATTCGATTTGCTGTAATCCCATGATGAGAGATTTTTTTATTACTTTTTCTTTTCAAAGCGAAAATGCTACTCTTTTAGAGGAAAGACAAAATCCAGAGCCATAATCAAAAAACATTTTATGAAGATAAAAAGTTCATCACTGTTATATATTATTGCCATCAGCTGTAGGCAGCAGAATGTATTTGCTGTGGTTTGACCTTCGAACTCACTTGTACGGTTAGCTACGTCCCTGCTCTTATGTATTTGGTTTTACATTTAGGGAAGTTTGAAGGATTACTAAGCCAAGCATAATGAAAAAAGTTTTACATAATCTTTTTAGAACATCCATATTGTAATAATTACACTTTTAATCCGGGAGCGGTCACGCCGAGCACACAGTGCACGAAATCGGTAATTCTGGCAAAATTGTTTAATTGTTACCAATGGCCCTGACACACTACCCTCCTATTTGACAATCTTAACGTGAACTAAAATATATTTGTCACATGTCTCCCTCTTTCTTGGGACTACAGACGTTTTTTTTACGATCTTAAGGTACATGTTTTGTCTGAGTTCCCGGTGTGATAACTTTTTTTTCGAAATGTTTTCTGTGTCCTTGAAAGCAAGTGTGAGTATACTTTTTCTTAATTAAATTATTCACTGGAATTACGATATTTATTGTGTACTAAGAAAATAATTATAAAAAAAAGGATTGGGGTGACCCAAATAACCTCGCTCGTCCATTAGTATCGAGTGCGCGCCTGCTCCAGGTTTAAAACATGTTGAAGTCTTTTCACTTTAAATATTAAAAATAGTACAATTATTCTTCATCAGAATTTTTTTATTGTTCATTATTCAACATCAATTCTAAATGCTAATTCTTTGAGACTTAAAATTACAGTTCGCTTAAAACTAATTATAATTTGAGCAATCATTTTAAAAAAATCATTTTACATTTTTGTAAACATTGTCGCACACTTGGCTTTACTCTCCTTACAATTCAGCGATTATATCAATAATGTTTTATTTTCTTATAAATGAACTCGTGCAAATAGCGGGTACTTCAGCCGGTATACTTTTAATGTATCAGTGCTGCACAGAGTATTTTATAACTAATTAATTAATACTAAATTAAGAACAAGTTTAATAAGTATTAGCGACTTCCATGGGCTTGTCTTACAGAGCAAAGTTTTTCAAATGAATGCTTATATTAGAAATTGACCCTCTGAGTTATTTTTCTACATTTAGCTGATATCTATATTTTGTCTTCTAAGCAACCACCGCATTTTGCAGTATGTTCCAATTTAAAAATTAGAGAAAGGAAAAATAACATAATATAATTATCCTATCACTTAATTTTTTTGCTCAAAAGTAACATGTACGAAATTTAATACTCATGTCATGAATTTGTACGGTTTATAATAAAGATTGTTGCTTTAGCGTCAAAGTGCATTATTATTGCATTCAGTACATTATTAATGTATAAGGGGGGCGCGATAAGAATTGTGATTGAAAAGGGGGGCGCCAGTATTGAAAGTTTGAGAAGCACTGATCTATGTAGAAGACTAATTTTTCTTATCCTCGTCTGTTTTTTATTTTTGAAACCATCATTTTTCATACCCGCGTATAACCGCGCAACCGTAAATTTCGATCTTATTTCTTGAATTAAAAGTGCGCGTTATACGCCGGATTTTACGGTAATTAAATTGAAGTAAGTGTCACAAGTAATTAAAGCCTTCTCATACCTCGCGTACCTCGTTAATTCTCTTCATATTGCTTAATTGGGTACGTCTATTAGTTTTGATTGACTGAACTTGTGTTGTGGTGTATGCCGTAAATAAATTAAGTGATTGTGAATATGGTTAGTCTTTTCCTTCCAATTCTCCCACACCTTTAGGCGCGGAGAGGAAATCTTTACAAGTTTTGCATATAAATACATAAAAATTATTTTAGGTGGGGCCGGAGACGAAAGAAAAGAGTAAATTAGAAAAACAAAGTGTGTAACAAAATATAAGATAACATAAAGACAAAATCATAAAATCAAAGTTTTTTTTATGTAACAGATTTCATAAAATCTAAGAAAGTAGTCTTCTTGCTAAAATTTTTTGCTCCTATAAAATTTCTCTGTAGCATGCTAATAGTTATTTATTCCTTGTTTTGTAGAAAAAATAAGCTCTTCATCGGAGTCGTATTTCCTAAAAAAATGTTTAACCCTTTTTCAACTAAACCGAGACCTTCTCTCCAGATTCCTAACCATCATTCTATCTTCTGATTGAACTAGGTCTAAGGACTCAAGTTCTTCAGTACCTTACTTTTGCTCATGCATTTCTATGAACTCATCCATTGTCAACTCCTGATTGTGGGAAATCAAAGGCTCTTGAACATCGTCACTATCCCCTTCTAAATTTATTTGCCAGGTAACATCGACAACTTTTTCTATCAGATTACTAATTTTACCAGACTGTGACCCTGATACCGTCTCAAGTTTCAGTGATTAAAAATTAAAAGGGGGAACAAAGAACTAATCGACGAGATTTGAAAATCACGTAAATCTGTGTTCGCGTAAATCGGGGTGAGTGTGTGGATATTAACGTCGCACTGTTCAGTTACACGAGGACTTTTGGTGACAGACCACGTAATTTTGAGCCATAGTCAAGTGACGTCGACGACACCTGAGCTGGTGCCCCCTCCCTTAACTACCATACCAACTGGAGGTCGTTTGAGCTCTCGACAGATTTAACGTGTATCGCTGCTCTACACAGGGAGTCTTTAGTGGTACTGGGCTCGAACTCGTGACAAGGCCAGCCACGATCCTATACCCTGACCACTCGGCTTTCGATGCCGCGTAAGATGGGGTAGAGTAAGTCGAGGTATTATTGTATTCGAATTAACATGTCTAAAAAGTATTGGACCATCGATCCTTCCATTGCCGAAGACACTGTAGGAAAGTTTCTTTAGGAATGATGTAATCCACCTTGTCATGTTTTGCACTACTATTATCACTTTCAAAACAGGGTTTTTCAAAATCATGGGTATTCTCGAATTCAGAAGCAACCAAAAGGTCGAAAGGATATGTGTCTTTGGAGGAGAAAGGTTGGGGAAGGACTGGAATCCCAAGTTTTGTCAATGAGTTCTTTCTGTTCAGCCAACATCAGCTAAAGCACTTATTTCGCAGACATTCTGAACATGTTCAAATCATCATGTAAAAATGTATGAGTGAAACTTTTACTATTCCTAACCTCTTTGGAAAGATCTCGTACGACCGAATGATAACCTCTTTTTTACCAGAATTTTCATCCTCTGATTAACTGATACCTTTAGAATGGTTTGTAGCTTTCCAGAACCTTTGGCTTTCTCTACTGATGCGCCACCATTGATGAACAAACTCCTTTCTTTGTTTCATCTGCATTACTTCGCTTCCAAACACCTATTGAATCTTACAATTTTTTTCTTTCAAAACCACCAAGGTTTTGACTACATTTTCTCAATTTATTCATTCATCTTGAGATATAATGAATATATAGAAAGAGAGAGAGAGAATAGATAGAATAGAATAGATAAATAGATAGATTGAGACACACAGGCAGGCCTGATAGATAGCCTGGTAGATAACCACACCTGAGAAAAAGAATCCGAACGTAACTGTTGAGAGACTATGTGAAAAACTTGGATTTAGCCATTAATCCATCCATCGATACTCCATACATGAATATGTACTATAACACTTTATATTACTCATCGTCTTATTGTACTGTATTATATTATCATGTAGTTTAGAATGAGTTAAGGTTTGTAAAGTTGAAGTAAACCAAAAAAATCTGTTTTAGATAACTGATTAATACTGGTTTTCCTTATCAGAGGTCTTTATTGGTTGAACAAGTTTGCTTTTTGGATATAATTTGGGAAGTTGGACTAATATATTTAATGTTCTTTACTAATTCTACAACATTTATTGAAATGTAAATTGCGATAGTTTAGAATTATGATACGAACAGCATCTGACTATTTTTAAAGGAGTCACAAGTTTTTATTATTACGTCCAGGAATACGCCGTAAAATCTTTTCTCCTGCTAGCAGCCTAATATAAACCAACCTTTGCAGTAAAGGTGTCGGAAGAAAAATTAAAACCTGTGTTGACCAGGGAAGCACAAACTGTCTGGAGAACAAAATTTATACCCTCACCCCCAAAACACAGAGGGCAGTCAGAAGCGTTTTTCACACCAGTTCGATATAGAGACTGGTGAAGAAATCACGACCGGTCAAAGTTCCAAAAACAACAGAGAATACCTGCCTAGAAAGACCCATTGGAACTGGACTACGGAGCAGTGTCTCCCAGAACTTTCTCATAGCATCATCCTCTTGAATTCGGCGAATGTATTTTATCAGAATCTGAGAAAAGGGCTTTCTACATGACAAGCCATCAAAAGGCTGTGGGAGATTGCAGTCATTCTTTACCAGAGAGTCTGCCTTTTCATTGCCTGGGATGCCGCAATGGCTAGAGATCCAATGAAAGACAATAGTCCAATCAGCATTATTGAGTTCATGATTTTTTTCTCACTTCCTCCACCTCTATTGAGCCTCTATTGCGTAAGAAACAGAAAGTGAGGATCGTAGACTGACAATTCATTAGGAAAGTATGTTTGTTCCAATTTGTACTATACTGTTCGAATTAATTGGGACAAAACACATTTTTCTTGTCTGAGTTGGTATGTGATTACCAGCGATGTCTCGAACCACTTTAAATCGGTTATATCTGCCCAGAGGTAGTGTGACGGATCAACTTTGATTATAATTTACTCGTTTGGTTGGTTTTAGAGTATCAGTAATTTAGTTATGAGCATCTTAGTGCGGCAGCTGGTAGTTATAACTTTACGTTCCGTGTAACAAGTGTTACTATTGTTTGTTCAAAGATGGATATTACTCCGAGGAAGCATTCTAAAATAATCACTCTTAATGAACACATTTTTATGACTGTGACAGATATAGCTACGGTAACTGGTGTGAGCAAATCAAGTGTTTCAAGAATTTTAATAACATTTCAAGATTCTGGAATATCCTCTCCTAAAAGAAGAAGAAAATGTGGGGGGGGGGCAAGGGGGAAAACTTTTCTAAGAACTGATAAAATTCTATTAAGAAACAGCAAAATAAATGCAAGAAAGACAAGTACAAACCTTCCAAATGATTTATTGGATTATTGTGTTGAATTAAGTACCTCACAATATATATATTATTGCACGCAAAAAGCTTGTGGAAGTTGGCCGTAAGGCAACAAGTCCGAGCAAAAAAACAATTTATAACTTGGAAAATGATGGGAAAAGGTTTAACATGGGCCAAAAATACCGATCTCGGACTTTTTCCGAATGAAAGAAGGTAATTTTCATTGATGAAACACATTTATTTGTGCTGGAATACAAATCAAGTATAGTAAGACGAAATGAAGACGAAATTCTGCTACCAGATCATTTCCAACAGACTGTAAAACACACTTTTAAGAGTTGTTTTGGGTATTTTTCACAACAAATGGCACTGAAAGCTTAATTCATGTTAAAGGCATGATGAATTATGTCAAATACATAGAAATACTACGCAATAGGATTGCTCAATTCATGGAAACATTTGAGGGAACATTTCAGTATGACTTACACTTTATCACAATTTGAAATTAGTCCTGACTCTTGGGCGTGAAAATAAAATGCAAGTGCTTGATTGCCTGGTAATTCAACAGACCTACATCCTATTAAGAAATGACATATTCTCAAGAATCGTTTAGCTAAAATGAATTGCCCGACAACAGAATAAATGATAAAAATTGATGTACAAGTGTAATTCCTCAATGTTAAAGTCAAAAACATGTGTACTACAAAAAGATAAAAACATCTCAATAGATTTTCCATTCGTTCGTGGACACACGGGCGTTCTTGAAAATGAGCGAACCGATTGGCTTGCAAAGGCTGCAACCAAGCGCAAAATTGACATTGCCGTTAATATTCCTAAATCATTTTACAAGAAGATCACGAAAGAAAGAATGGTGAAGTCTTGGAACCAAGAATATCGTATTTGAAATTAAAGGAGCTTAACAAAGAAATTTTTTCCAATCATTAATAAGAGAGAGAGAGACTGTCATGTCATCATTTTTATACTAATCACAAAATAACCCAATTTCCCACTGGCCATGGTAATTTTTAAAGCTACTTGAACAAATTTAATTTAGTTTCTTCGTCTTCCTATGACTGTAATATTGGTGGTGAGGAAAAGGTAGAACGCACACATATAAGTAATCCTTCTGTGTTCCAAGTATGTCAGAGAGAGAAAGATCATAAGACTGGATTTCAAGAAACTTAAGGTATCCGACTACGTTCGGAACCGTGATTTTAAAAAAAAGCGCATAAATGGAAAATTTTCATGATATTTAGTGTCACTCAGATTAGAATACATGCATAAAAATGTTTTATGGACATTTTGACAAAAAAAAATTATTTAAATCTAATATTTTGGCAAAAAATTAACTTAGAATAATCTTTTTTGAAAATGTTCTCCTTTTGTGAAAAATCGTTCTATTATAATAATATTTTGCCTGTATATAGCTCAGACCTCTCTACAGAGGCTCAACCAGAATTTTTGAAAAATTCACATTATTTTCAGAGTTACCGCCAATTGAAATAATTATTCACGTTTTTTTCTTAAAATTGCTCCCCTCTGTTGTCGTAAAATATGAATAAACCCACTTCTAAGTTATATATTTCAAAAATTTTAGTTGAGCCTCTGAACAGAGGTCTGAGCTATATACAGGCAAAATATTATTCTAATAGAAGCATTTTTCACAAAAGGAGAACATTTGGAAAAAAGATTATTCTAAGTTAATTTTTGGCCAAAATATTGCATTTAAATAAAAATATTTTGTCAAAATGTCCTTAAAACAATTTTATGCATATATTCTAATCTAAGTGACACTAAATATCATGAAAATTATCCATTTATGAGCTTTTAAAAATCACGGTTCCGAACATAGTCGGATATCTTAATATAAATTGGCTTCCGAATTTTCACCAACTTCTTTCCACTATTAGAGCTTTTAAAAATTTTTGTGAATTTGTTATAAATATATTTGTAATCATTCATAACCTCGATTGTTTTCTTTCTTTCCTTTTGTAATGTGTGGTTTATACTTACTGCTGTGATCCCCGTGTGGATACTTTGTGGTACACGGGATTTTTATAATTGTTTTCAATAAAAAAAATATCAAAACGTGTCCGAAAGGTCAATACTGTTAAAAGAAGGCATACTTTGTATTAATATAAATATTTTTGGTCTACTTAAGATATGTAGTGATTAAATGCTAATTTTTTAGAAAAAGTCGTTTTTCCCCCGTTTGTCCCAATCAATTTGAATAGGATAGTATAAATTAATTTTTTAATACAGATTGAATCTGCACTGAAATGAAATCTCTTTTCTAAAAAGGTAAATTTTAGCTATTTCTCAATAATTTTTATCATTTTAACATTATAAAACCAGTTGAATGGCTGCACACAGATTAGAACTTCTATAGAAGCAAATTTATCTTTCCTTAACTTTTTTTTTCTTTATCATTAGAATAGAGGCAATGAAATTAGAAATTTGCAGTATAAACGAGTAATTTTTAAATGTTTTTTTATTCCTAGTTTGGTACAATGCCTCACTTTGTTGTAATCTTAAGTAATCATTTTAAAATGTGGGAAATTGATTGGTCCTAAGTATTAAAATGATTCTGTTATTGGTTTTTGAGTCTAGTTGGAAGTAATTATTACTTATTTTTTAGTACAAGGAAATGAAACTAAATGTGTGAATTATGAAGTATAATAAAGTTTCAGGTTCTTTAATTACTTCAAATTGTTGCAGCATTAATAATAGCTACTATATTAAAGCGTTTTCCAATGTTATTTCTTTTACTTTTTCTTGATAGTTCCATTTTTACAAATTATCGTAATTATTAAAGTTATTTTTTAATAGTTATTGAAGGGCTTCCTTTTTTTATACTCAAGTAATAGTTAAATGTTAAAGAAATTGAGACTAAGTGCAACTGAAATACTATTTCTCTTCTGCAGGTTCTTTTTACATGAATTTGTAATTACCGGCGCGTACAACATATTTTCTTCCAAAAATATTATTCTCTATATAATAGACTAATTATACTTTTTTAAAAAAAATAGGTTTAAAAAGCATTAATGCAAAAAAATTCCATTCATTGTTTTTAATATTTTCTAAAAGCTTTCTCTAATTTTATTAAAAACTCATTTAAGAGATTCTATACTTTGTAGAATGTTTTTTCTATAAATTGTACTGTATATAATATGTTATTACATTGCATTAATGTATAATACCACTTAAGTTTCTCAGTTTAGCCACAGTAACCTAGTGCTCAAGGTCACGGACTCGTGACTGAGTTTGAACCTTGTGCCGCTGAAGACTCACCGTGTAGAGGGGACCACTGCACGTTAAATGTTTCGATGATCAAACATCCTTTCGTGGGAGTGAAAGTTTGGAGAAAGAGGCACAAGCTTAGGCGTCGTCCTCGTCACTTGACTATATTTCAAAATTACGTGGTCCGTTCTCAACAGCCCTCGTGTTACTTTATACTGCAACGTTAATATAGTTCTCACTCAGTGGTGTAAGGTACACCCCCGCAAACACCGCATTGCAGGTGCGGGGCAGGACTCTGGGGGCCCAAATTTTGATTGATGCTAAGTACGTATTCTTTGTGAGATCCAGCTTGGGGCACAAATTCTGACTTTGCAGGGGGGGCTAACATTCTCCGTCCGTTACATCACTGCTCTCACTCTATTTTCAATTTTTTCAAGTTCCACAATCATTGTGACATCTAGCTAAACAGCCAACACAAATGTCAACGGATTACACATAAATATTCAAGAACTGTGTACTTTATCAAGAAAGACTTGTTTGAAATTTAATTTAATTTCGAATAAAAAATTCATTACTTTGCTTCTATAATCACGCACTGATTTCTGAATTAGAAAGTTTCAATCAGAAATTTCTTCATCAAGATGTTATGTTTAAATAAAACATCAAAGAATTCGAGTGTTTATATTAAAATTCCTGATGCTTATATATATATTCTGACTTCCTTTTTCCCTACATCATTTGTTTGATTGTAAATTAAACACGAAAATTAAGTTTACAATTGTTTTTAGATTTAGTATATTGACGCATGCTAATTCTTTATTCATTAAAGATCCTTATAATAATATTAATCTACTTTTTTATATTTCATCAGCCTTTCGGGGATTGAAATTTCCACTGCCCGTTCACAAATTGTAATGTATGCTATAGACAAATAAATTTAAATATGCAGATATAAAACTCGCAAGGATAATAAAAATGCTGTTTTTACAAAAGTAGACAAGATGCATTAACATTCTCTGAAAGAATTTCAACCACTTTCTTCATGCACGAGATCCTTTATTACAGTTTTTTTCAATTCCTACTATTACCTCACGCTTTCTATTTATTTATTTATTTATTGATCTTGGTGGAATTTTCAATCGTTAATAAAATATATTTTAAAGCGCTCAATTGCGTTGAAATTTCATATACATGATTATTTTGCATGACAATACAATAAGTTTTAATTATAGTTAATGCACATTAATTTATTAAAACTAATTTCTTTAAAAATTACTAATACAGCCACGTTGGCCTCCTTTTTGGCGACCCTTTTGGCTACTTGTGTCAACACATGAAAAGGTTTTTTCTTACATTTAAAACATTCGGTTCAACTGAAATTGTATAGACACGATATGTTTTGGATGACAATGCGATACTTTTTAATGATAATGAATAAAAAATAATTACCACTTAATTTTGTGATTCTGTCACATGTATATACATGTTTATATTAATTGTAAATATTTAAAAAAAGGTAGCTAAAATAAAATTTTTCTTTGTTGATCTGAGTAGCATTGACTTAATTTTTTTTTATATTCCTTGTTTTCATCTTGCTTAGGAAAAACAACAGATGAACTATTAGCAATACATACTAAATAATAATACACTCAGGAACATTGACAATAGCGACCCAAGAAGGAAGCTAAGTACAATCGCGGAACTTTGCAAGTAAGTACAGCGTAATGTGATATGCAAATGATCCAAGTTTTGTACCAATACGCATGCTCATACATGCCGAGGTGGCGCTACAATCAGGAAGAGGGTGCTATATAAGCCAGCACAAATTCGAAGATTCATAAACGTGACGATTCCCCGCCGATTGTAGGAAGACTTTGGTAAGCGAAACATGCCAGATAAACGTGCTAGAAGACATTTCTCACGGTTAATCGAGTTTGAGAGAGCCTGATCATCGGAATGAAAACTGCAGGCTGGTCGACGCGCCGTGTTGCTGGCCAGGTGGATCGTTCGGAGTGTGCCGTTAGAAATTGTTGGGAGCAGTGGACACTAGAAGGTACCCACGCGCGGAAAACAGGGTCTGGAGCGACCAGGAAGACCACGAAGAGAGAGGATCGAAGGATCGTGCGGCAAGCTCTTGTGAGCCCCACAGTGATTCGTTCAACGATACGAGCAGACGTAGGCGTAGCAATTGTTCCACAAACAATTTCCAGACACCTTGCAGAAGCAAATCTTAAATCCAAGCGCCCTTTCCGTGCACTCCCTTTAACACCGGAACATCGGCAACTGCGTCTACAGTGGTGCCAAGCCAGATCAATGTGGAATGTCACAAATTGGCAAAAGGTTGTGTTTAGTAATGAATCCCGGTTTGTTTTGGGGACAGATGATAACCGTGTACGGGTGTCGAGGCGCCCTGGTGAGCGGTATAATTCCCCCCTCCACACTGTTCCACGTCACACTGCCCGCACAGCTGGTGTAATGGTCTGGGGGGGCCATAGCCTATGATAACCGGTCCAGTTTAATTGTGATGCGTGGAACCTTAAAGGGCCAACGTTACGTTGATGATATTCTTCGACCCCATGTAGGACCTTTCCTAAATGGTCTCCCAGGAACAATTTTCCAGCAAGATAATGCTCGTCCGCATACAGCAAGAGTTGCTCAAGACTTCCTACGTCATTTTCAGACTCTTCCATGGCCGGCCCGCTCCCCCGATTTGTCCCCTGTAGAGCACGTGTGGAATCAGCTAAGACGGCAGATACCATCGGTTCACTCTGTACACGATGTAGAGTTGGCTGTTCAAGATTTGTGGGCCCATCTGCCTCAAGACAACATAAGATGTCTAATCAACTCAATGTTGAACCGTGTGGCGGCATGTATTGCAGCTGGAGGTGGTCCAACGCGCTATTGAAGTTGCCCAGTATTTGTGTCGTTGCACACCCAGTATTCCTTTAACTGTCTTGTTATTGAGATCAATTGAATCTCTCATCTGTGTCATTATGTGTATTAAATTTCATTTCAATCCGATGTTTTCTTCTTGGGTCGCTATTTTCAATGGTTCTGAGTGTATCATGCTCCATCCATCGGAAATTATTTCTGTTAAAGATTACAATAATCAAAGTATTCACATTGGTATTGTTTGGAAGTTTGGAGAGTGGGATGGGGCATTTCAGGTGTCACTATCGTCACTTGACCATGGTTCTAGTTAAGGTTTCTTTTCTGTAAACCCGCGTTCAAGGGAAACCATAAGATTTTCATACTTTTTGTAATCTAAGGTAGCTAGTTTTGACTGGACTGTATATACGATCTCCTATGTAAACTGAATCGATATGTTTTGAAAATAGGTAATTCTAAGTTCATTTTTTGCCACAATATTGCATTTAAATAATTTTTTATTCTAATATTACTCTTAAAACAACGTTATACATATATTCTAATCCAAATGATACTAAATATCATGAACATTATCCATTTATACGCTTTTTTTAAATCCCGGTTCTGAAAAAGTTGTCGGATACCTTGACTATCAATATTTTCTTCTTTCAAATTAGCTTTATCAGGCGGATACTTTTACTCTTGTTACAAATTCTATTTTTTTTTTCTCAACGGCGCTTTTCAAACATACAAAAGGCAGTTCAGCTGAGTAAACCTACTAATTTAACAGGCTTTATACCACTTTAATAAAAATAAAAAATCGAATTATATTTGTTGTATCATTACTTTATTAAAGTATCCCACTACGTACGGAACCGTGATTTTGTAAACGCGGATAAATGTATAATATTTATGATATTTAGTGTTATTTAGATTAGAAAACGTATATAAAATTGTTTAAATAGTAGTACTACAATAAAAAACTATTCAAGTACAATATTTTGATAAAAAGTGAACATAGAATGACCCATTTTCACAATATTCTCCTTTTGTGAAAAATGCTTCTATTATAATACAATTTTGTGCCTGTATATAGCTCAGACCTCCGTATAGAGGCTCAACTAGACTATGTGAAATATAGAACTTAGAAGTGGGTTTATCCATGTTTTACGGCAACAGAGGGGAGAAATTTTAAGAAAAAAGACCGATAATTATTTCATTTGGTTGTAACTCTGAAAATAATGAGAATTCTGCCAAAAAAAATAGTTCAGACTCTCTGGATAAGTCTTTACTTTATATTAGCAAAGTATTATTATTTTAGAAAGATTTTTTTATAAAAGGAGAATATTTTGTGAAAAAAGGTTATTCTAAGGTAATTTTTTACCAAAATATTGTATTTAAATAATTTTTTTGTCAAAATGTCCTTAAAACAATTTTAAACATGTATTCTAATCTAAGTGACACTAAATATCATGAAAATTATTCATTTATGTGTGCTTTTTTAAAATCGCGGCTCCGAACGTACTCGGATACCTTATGCAGAATATTTTTGCTACGTTAGGAAACAAAATTACTTCTAACGATGCTTTAAACATCAAATGAACACAACAATAAAAAAGTTGCTAAATATATATTAATATTTAAGTAAATGTATCCAATAGAGATGAGAATTAAATTTCGAAAATTAGGTGTTGGATTGCCTTTATATTTGACTCTTTTTCGTTCTCTTGCAGTCTCTCAAAAGTATTCGTACGCTTGCAATTTTCTACAAGATTTTTTGTTTTCAACGAATCAAAATTAATTTATCGGAACTATAATTTTTGAAATAGTATCTGCAATTTTCTCTTATTGGAGTATAACATCGATTTTTAAACTATTTTATAACAATTATCTTTAAAAAATTAATATTCAAAAACTACTAAAAAATTATGCCATGAAATTCTTCGTAAACTTAAAAAAAATGTGAACATACTTTTAACTACTGTACTTTTTCTTAATTTAGTAGGGAAAATGCTGATTCTTTTCCTTTAAGTAAACTTTTGGAAAATCAGCTATAGAACTTTTCTTACGAATTTCTGACGTATCCAATCAATTCTAGGACCCATCATATAAGTATAATTTCAAGCATTTTGTACATAAGATGTTTTTTTTTCTTTTTATTTCCTCACTCACGCAGTTTTTAAACTGACTTTTTTGTTCTCGACATTGATACTGAGCGTGAACAATCTTTGATGTACAAAAATATGCTATTTTAAATTTACATAGTAAAAATATCAAAAATTGTGTAGTTCACCAGTCCAAATATTAAACTATTTCTAGAAATATTTAAGTTGATTTTAAAAATGAAGGGGAAAATGTGCTTTTACATTTTACCCCAGACACTTCTTAAAGATAATATTTTGACGAGACAAATATTTACTACTAATAAAACATTATTCGTTAATTGGCGAATTATTATTTAAAAGTGATTTAAAAATTACAATTTTAAGAAAAATAGATAGTTAAAAGACACGAGTATCTTCTTATTGAACGTGCAGCGAATTCATTCTTCCACTTGATTTAATGAAAGAAAATATTTTTTCGTCCAATGAGGTGTGTGTTGGTATATTTTACCTTTGCAGACCTTGTACTTTCCCCAGGAGCCAGTATACTTTTTTAGTGTGGCACCATATAGGTGGTACCAATTGCAGCAAGTAATTTTGACGCCCATTTTCCTCCCCAGAAGGAGGCACCTTGTGACAAATCTATACGAAACTTTATCACTAACCTTCTGAGTCGTCCTTTTTAGGGAAATTTAATTCCCTACCTATTTCCAATCAACTCCAAAAAGCGGACAGGATTCCTTGTTATGCAGATTAGATAAAGTATTTAAGTCAAACGGAATAGTAAAGTTAGAGCAGTAGGAGATAGAGATTGAAGCAGAAAGTTATAGTGAAGTTAAATTGAAGATTGCTTGTTGGAGATAATTTACTCTCAAGAGGAGTTGAGATTCCGTTGGTAATTATTGATTTATAATTAAAGTCTCATTAAAGTTTTAAGAGTGAGATTAAAGATAAATATTCAATAGGAACATTATTAAATATAATTCTGGGATCTCTTATCGTGGTAATCTCTGCGTGATCGTTATTTAATTGTTAATTAATTTGATCATTAATTAATTAAGTTAACTTAAAGGATATTATCTTTAAAACCTCATAATACTAGTTAAACATATTTGTTAATAAGTCTTTGATTCTATTTGCATAAGATAACCAAATAAAGAAAGTTGTTTATGGAAATGGCTTCTGGTTCTTACATGACTCCTATTTATTCTCGTTCTCAAAGTGAGGTCCAATGAGACCTTCACAACCTGCACTCTGATGATGCGAAATTGTACTTAAGAATTTAATTTTGCGGAGAGCTAAACGGACACTTAAGGGATTTTTTACTTGCCGAATAATCATACGATTTTCTGCCGTATGAAAATCGACCGACATGGGCCGGGGTTGAAACCAAAACCTTGGGTGCAGAAGACCAGCGACAAACCAACCGCACCAGCCAGTCGGTGAAAGAAAATGTAAGCATATTTTTTATTAATAAAAGGAGCATGTATATAAAGGGTGTTTTTTTAGAGGTATAGAACTTTAAATTGCAATAAAACAACGATGTATTATTCGATTGACGTAACTTTTTTTAATTCGAAAGATAATCTTGTGGCATTACATTTTAAATATGATTTCTGGTATAGAACTGCCACGGCTGGCTCCGATGTAGTCCAATCTGGACGTCCAATTTTCGATGACTTTTTCCAACATTTGTGGCCGTATATCGGCAATAACACAGAGAATGTTGTCTTCCAAATGGTCAAGCGTTTGTGGCTTATCCGCATAGACCAATGACTTTACATAGCCCCACAGAAAATAGACTAGCGGTGTTAAATCACAAGATCTTGGAGGCCAATTCACAGGTCCAAAACGTGAAATTAGGTAGTCACCAAACGTGTCTTTCAATAAATCGATTGTGGCACGAGCTGTGTGACATGTTGCGCCGTCTTGTTGGAACCACAGCTCCTGGACATCATGATTGTTCAATTCAGGAATTAAAAAGTTAGTAATCATGGCTCTATACCGATTACCATTGACTGCAACGTTGTGGCCTTCATCGTTTTTGAAGAAGTACGGCCCAATGATTCCACCAGCCCATAAAGCGCACCAAACATTCAGTTTTTCTGGATGTAACGGTGTTTCGACATACACTTGTGGATTAGCTTCACTCCAAATGCGGCAGTTTTGTTTGTTGACGTAGCCATTCAACCAAAAGTGCGCTTCATCGCTAAACAAAATTCGCTTATGAAAATCGGGAACAACAGCAATCTCGTTTTGGGCCCATTCGACGAATCTCTTCAGGCGTGAGTCTATTCATGATGAATTGCCAAACCAAACTGAGAATAAATCACTTGACACCTGCTAAATCGGTCGCCATCTTGGAAAGTAATGCCAACTTAAACTTCTATACCTGGAAAAAAACACTCTTTATATAATAATTCGGCAATTCATTCGCACAAAGACAAAGTAAATCGATGTTGATGCAATAAATACGTCAGCTTCGTAAGTGAAAACGGAGTCCAAGGACACGGAAATGCTATGTGGACACAATAAAAATGTCACCTTCTTAAATGATGATGGCCTCTGTAGACAAGGTAAGGCAATACATCAGCATTCAAAGCAAAGACGGTTTCCTAAGACAGGGTGAAGTTATTCATCATCATCCTAAACAGGAACGGTTTTCTAAGATAGAGTAAAGCTATGGGTCAGCATGCTAAAAAAGAATGGTGTCCAAAGACAGGGTAAAGGTGGTACATGAATATAATATAACCATGAGCTTCTCCCAAGAGAAGACAGTTTGCAAGATGTATATCTGTAGTGACACATTTTATGATTTCATCAACATATCTCTAAGCAAAAGTGGTTGAGCTATTAGAGGTTGTATATGTATACTGTACCTTCTGTATCTAATTAAATAGAAACGAAATATTTAAATATATACAATACATCATTTCAAATTTTCAAGCTTTTAAGAAATCTCAGGCATACTCGAAATAGTAGTAAAACAAAATTTACACTTAATTTTTGTGATATACAGGTTGGTCCAAAATTCATGGTACGACTTTAAGGGTAGGTACGGGACATTGTAACAATCTTTTATTGTATAGTAATGTAGGGCACAACTGATGCGGTGAGTCACAAACACAAAAAAATTAACAGACGAAAGGGCAGACAAAGTGTTCATTGAAAGCGACGTTGACAAGTGTAGGGTTTACAATAACTTTTCATCACTGTTTAGGACATGAGCTATGAAGTCCAGCTAAAGCGCTGAATGCTGTGCCTCACACTGGCAGTCGAAGAAGAGTCTGCTGGATTTAAAGCTTATACTCGCTGAAAATGGAAGAGGTGTAAGTGATTTTCGTTTAACTCTGTACAAACGGTCTGATGACTCACATTTACGTGATCAGCAACTACTCGGGTATATCAGCCAAAACGTTCAAGATGCTTTTTTTTCAGGCTTGGACTGCGTATAACTTGCAGGTCTGCACACGTAAGGTCTCCCATCGTAGACGTCAGCACAATTGCGATGGGCGCTTTCCCCTACTGAGACACATCATGTTGAACGGCGTCTGCTCCCTACCGGCAACGCAACCAACCGATATAACTCCATTTCTCCTGTGTTTTATTTCCCCTGTTTCTACTTCACCGAGTCACTTGCATCCATATATTCCTATATAACAAATTATTGTTATAATCTCCTGTATTTGCCCTTAAAGTTTGTACCATGAATTCGTGACCATTCTGAATATTTTTAATGTTTCTAATAAAGCTTAGATTTTTGTGTAAGCCTACAATAAAATGATACCTTAGTTGCTATACATAACTATAACAATAACCTTTTTTTAGCTCAAAACGTTTCCCCTTTGCTTTTCAGTTGCACGTGGATATAAATTTTATTAGTATCAGTAACACATTTTCAATTAGACACCATTTTTTAAAATTAAATTACGTAAATATATACAAAATATTTTACACATACAATTATAAAATGGTGCTTAAAACATAGTTAATGAGTTATTTGACGAAATTTACTGGATATTTTCTTCGAAAAACATTGTAGAACAATTTTCAAAATTCTAAATGTTTTCTTTTTCTGGGTACTATTTAGAGAAAAAATATGTTGTGGTTCACTATATACATAAGAGCCTTTTACAGAAATATAATAAATTTGTAAGCATATAGTGCAATTCAACTGTGCCCACTAGTGTTTCTCAAAATTTCAATATCTGCGACCCAATATTCAATCATAATTTAATCGCCTCCCCCACCAATCAATAACAATGTATTAAATTCAATAATTCTGTACTTGGATGCTAAAGCTGCAATATGACTTAAGCCCTTTAAGTGCCACCGGCGTACATAAACGTCTCGCTTAGCCAAAGCGTTAATTGTCTGTGGCGTATATACACTGGTGTGCAAAAATTAAGGACGAGACGGTTTTTTCAATATAACTTTGTACAAAAGCTTTCCAAATCAACACATTTAATACCGTATAATCCCCAATACGTAAGGACATGTGTAATGTAAGCAACACTTACTAAAAGAGAAATCAGAGGGATAAAAAGAAGCTTGATTGAAAAAGTAGTATGGAGCGCAATGCGACTGAAGGCCGAAACATCCCTGTGATGGGTGTCCAGCAAGAAACATCCGGTCTTTAGTAGGGGATATGATCTCCCCTGACTGCTAGGCAGGTTCCACAGCGTCTGCCCATGTTGAGAATGAGGGTGTCAATGAGTTGTTCAGGCATTGCTGCCCATTCGTCTTGCAGCGGCAATCGCAGCTCCCGAATCGTTACTGGTGGTAAGGTACGAGCTGCCAAGCGTCTGCCTATAAAATCCCATACATGCTCGATGAGATTGAGATCCGGAGATCGTGCCGGCCAATCCATACGTTCAATATCCTCACTCTCTAAGAGCTGTTCGGCAGCTACTGTGCGATGACATGGTGCATTGTCGTCCATGAAAAGGAACTGCAGACCCATAGCGCCTCTAAAAAGACGCACATATGGAAGAATCTCGTTACAATAACGGGTCCCGTTGACTGAACCTGCGTCGAAGATGTGAAGGTCTGTACGACTACCAAGCATGATGCCTCCCCAAACGAGAACACCGCGACCTCCATACCTGTCCCTTTCAATGATGTTCGAGGGATGATTGCGGCTTCCCCGCTCTCTCCAGATGAGTATGCGATGAGAATCGCTACTGAAACTGAATCTGCTCTCATCTGTAAAGAGTACTCGTCCCCATTCATTGTCTCTCCAATTCTGGTGTTCCCGGCACCACAGAAAACGCCTTCTCCGATGGGCAGGCGATAAAGGTACACACCGTACAGGGCGTCGTGCAAACAGACCACTACCGTGCAGTCTTCTGGCCACGGTAAAACGCGATATCGGTCGTCCAGTCGCCTGTTTCTTCTGGCCTGTAAGACAATGTACCGGTCATCTGTGGGTGTGGCTCCTCGTGGACGACCACTACTGAACCCCCGGATAGCTGTTCCTGTAGTTTGAAATTGTCTCCAAAGTCGTGAAACGATGCTGTGAGCAATTGTCCACACACTTGTCACACTGCGGCCTTCCTCCAACTTCCCAATGATTCGACCTCGGGTAAAAGCATCCAGATGTCGTCTAACAGATTGATTATTCGCCATTTGTCGCTGAGGCAGCCACTCGGTGTGATTTTAACTGCTATACGGCGTGCAATCTCTTTGCCAGAAATACCGATTTTACACCGACAACATGCTTTAGACTACTCAGACACTCCCCATTACGTCTACCTGCCTATCTGCGCATGTGCTACCGTACATCACCTTACTTAATCTCCTGATTGGTCTTTCTGTCCGCTCTGCCTCTTCGTTCAGCTGATATGCTAATTTTTCGACTTCGTCCTTAATTTTTGCACACCAGTGTGTATACGTCCTTACGAAATACGATTTTTTGTAGAGGATTTGCTTATTTGTTCCTTTTCTCCCCCAAATGCATCCCATACGCGCGTCTAGGTGGACATTGGGGAGCGAATCCGGAATCTTTTAATCAGCAGTTAAAGAATTAATTAAGAACCGTGCAAATTATCAAGATAAGTGTTAAATTTTGTATGTAATTGTATGTATGACAAGCAAGTGGGGTCATTGGTAGCTATTAATGCGGTCCTTAATTTAGTATTGTTAAAATAATTATAAAACACATTGTGCAGTACTGATACATTTATAAGTGTAATGCAACAGTGTAAATGTGTATTTTACTTCTTTTTAAGTCAGAGTGAATTCTGTTTGTTTACTTTCAGTAAATTAATAATTTTACGAATAATCTCGAAGAGTTATCACAGGCCCTAGGGAGGGCATGCCCTACAATATGAGAAACGCTGGTGTACGCATAAGGTACCAATTAAATGCTAATTTGAAAGGCTCCTTAATATTGGGACTACTTAATATTATGTAAATAATATTTATATTAATTGTAATTACTTATAATAAAAAGTAACTAACTTGGTCAACAAAATTTTTCTTTGTTGATCAAAGTAGGAATTGACTTAAAAAAAACGTTTTTATACGTCCTGTTTTATATATTTTTAAAGTGGTTGGATCATTGAAATTAATTGAATTGGTCATTTTTTCAGAACGCGAAAATCACATTTCAAAGATTATATTTATCATATATTAAAAAAAGGAAAAGTCCTGTTATTTGTACCGCAAAAGGGATTTAATCTTACGTAAGATGCGATAATTCTTTTTTTTATCCTCGAAATGTTTTCTAATAAAAGATGACTTAGATAATACTAAAAATGAAATAGAATAATTTTGCACCTTTTTTCACGTGTGCTGATATTCATTTTACTGATTGAAAAGCATAAGATGAGATGGCATATTTTGTCAGTTGTTATTGAGTGAAATACAGGTTCTAAGTAAATAAAAATCGAACGTCATAAGGAGATTAAAAGATTCTAAAAAAAAGAGTACATTTTTTGACTGTTACATTTCTTTTTTGTTAATATCTCACTACAGAGTGAGTAAGAGGGTCCATTTCATAAATTTTTGATAAAAGAGTACCAAGATATGTTTCTGTAATTTTCAAAGCAAGATGATTAAAAATGATTTGAATAGTTTTTTCTTAAAAACATCGCGCATGATTCCAAAACTACTTTAAAAAAGATTTAATTCTTTTATAAAATATTTCATAGTATTTACATTAATCTTCAAGTAAATTTTACGTATGTCAATATTGTTTTCAAATTCTTACTATTAGTTTACATTCTCTTTATATATATATATATATATATATATATATATATATATATATATATATATATATATATATATATATATATATATATATATATATATATAGTATTATTCTCTACAAGCAAGAGATAAACAACCATCATCATTCACATTTGGAAAACACATAGACAGTAGGAAAATCACACAATAAAGGACACATGAGCAACCGAGATTTAAAATTATAAAATGGATGTTGCAGTATTATAAACATTGCTGACTTAGGACAGCTAATATATAAAATAATTTATATAAAAGTGGAGTTGAACATGTTTATTGGCCAGCCAACCTTCCCACTTTATGTAAATAATACTGAGCAAAAATCTATAGAAAGTAATGGATAGGAATATCTAAGCCCATTACAAAATAGAGGTAACTTACCTAAAAATTGCACTTAAAAATGCAAAGCCCGCGCGTGCTAAATCTGATTGCAATCAAAAAGTTATTGCCAGGTTCTGGACCCTAATGCAGATTTAAATCATGTGAATGGCTGAAATGTAGTACTTAACAAAAGTGTAAAAAGAATGGACATAAAAATTAATAAGAGAGTTACAAATTACCGTAACTTTAGTAACACTAGAGTATATATGAATAAATAATAATAAGTAATTTTATCTAATATTAGAATATGGAGGTAACTATAACTATGAAACATGTAAGTTTATAGTAATAAACTATTATCAAACTCAGAATTTTTAATCCTTACTATTTTGAATAGATTTATTCATATAACTATTAATAAAATGAATTGGGTATTTCTGATTTAAGCAATATTTAGTAAAATGTTTATAGTTATTTATTATTTCTGATTTTTTTTACACCAGAAATTTATTGCGTTGTATATAATTAATAACAATATTTCTGAATATAGAAACATGTGCATTACTCTCCCAATGAGGAACTTTTATAATATTGAAATTGAAATCTTCTCTTTTACAATAAATATTAGAAACTATTATATTATCTTTTATTTTGATATGTAAAGGGTGTTTTTTTAGAGGTACAGAACTTTAAATTGCAATAAAACAACGATGTATTATTCGACTGACATGAATTTTTTTTATTCGAAAGATAATCTTGTGGCATTACATTTTAAATATGATTTCTGGCATAGGACTGCCATGGCTGGCTCGGATGTAGTCCAATCTAGACGTCCAATTTTCGATGACTTTTTCCGACATTTGTGGCCGTATATCGGCAATAACACGGCGAATGATGTCTTCCAAAT
Source organism: Trichonephila clavipes (assembly GCA_019973935.1). Classification (NCBI taxonomy): domain Eukaryota; kingdom Metazoa; phylum Arthropoda; class Arachnida; order Araneae; family Nephilidae; genus Trichonephila; species Trichonephila clavipes. The sequence goes on from BMAU01019666.1 coordinate 1,159,913, forward strand.
GGTCAAGCGTTTGTGGCTTATCCGCATAGACCAATGACTTTACATAGCCCCACAGAAAATAGTCTAGCGGTGTTAAATCACAAGATCTTGGAGGCCAATTCACAGGTCCAAAACGTGAAATTAGGCGGTCACCAAACGTGTCTTTCAATAAATCGATTGTGGCACGAGCTGTGTGACATGTTGCGCCGTCTTGTTGGAACCACAGCTCCTGGACATCGTGATTGTTCAATTCAGGAATGAAAAAGTTAGTAATCATGGCTCTATACCAATCACCATTGACTGCAACGTTGTGGCCTTCATCGTTTTTGAAGAAGTACGGACCAATGATTCCACCAGCCCATAAAGCGCACCAAACAGTCAGTCAGTTTTTCTGGATGTAACGGTGTTTCGACATACACTTGTGGATTAGCTTCACTCCAAATGCGGCAGTTTTTTTGTTGACGTAGCCATTCAACCAGAAGTGCGCTTCATCGCTAAACAAAATTCGCTTATGAAAATCGGGAACAACGGCAATCTCGTTTTGGGCCCATTCGACGAATCTACGCCTTGCTTGATGATCGTTTTGATGAATTGCCAAACCAAACTGAGAATAAATCACTTGACAGCTGTTAAATCGGTCGCCATCTTGGAAAGTAATGCCAACTTAAACTTCTATACCTGGAAAAAAACACTCTTTATATCAAGAAAATTTGCTTCATTGTTGTTACTATTTGTTGTTATTTAATATTTGGCCAACAACAACAAACTATTTGTCAGACTTAAATTAAGATATTGTGGATATAAAAATTATTGTTAGATATAAAATTGACTTGTTTGTCAAAAATGATTATGTCATCTATATAACAATTAATATAATATTTAGAATTATTAATGTAACTTCTTTCAAAATAATGTAAGTATAAATTGGCAAAACAGTTGCTCGCAGGGGCTATATATATATATATATATATATATATATATATATCGTGTTTAAATGTTCAGTCCTTAATAAAATGCTTTTTATTCATCCACTCAAGTTTTTCAAACTTGTAGTGGATGACACTTGATGTTAATAGTTTCTTCAAATATTAATTCATTCAGTAAATGTAATTAATGAATAAATAGTAACAAACAAAAATAAGAGTCCAACATCATAAAAAGAAGGGAAGATCGATTGTTGTGGCTGTAGCGCAATGGATAGCGTTTTAAACTTCTAATCCGAAGGTCGTGGGTTCGAATCCCACCTAGAACGGCCTAATTTCTGGGAATGGGACTTCTTTTTACTATACTAGTACTTTATTAGAATAATTAAATTTAATGAATGAAACATAGTAACAAAAAAGAGTAATAGTTGAACATCATATATAGAAAGGAAAATGGAAAATTGCAAGGAAAAAATCCTTTTTTTATTTTGCCACTTAAAAATGTGATTTTGTAACATGTATATACATATTAAAATTAATTGTAATTATTTAATAAAAATTGACTAAAGCAAAATTTTTCTTTGTTGACCTAAGTAGTAATTGAACTTACATTTTTTATATTACTTTTTATAATTATATTTATTGTACACGATTAAAATCACAATTGCAGTTAATAATTTAATTAAGAGAAACTGTATACTTACCTACTTCTAACAACTTCTAATTCAAATCTACTACGTCTAATCCAAAGATCGTGGGTTCGAATCCCACCTGGAATCGCTCATTTCGTAAAATGTGATTTTTTTTTACTATACTATTTTATTAGAAGAATTAAATTTAATCAAGGAATAAATAGTAACGAATCAAAAACATAGTCCAGCACCCTATATAGAAAGGAAAATGAAAAATTGCAAGGTAAATCTATTTTGCCATTTAATATAGTGATTCTGTCACACATATGTATATACATATTCATATTAATTGTAATTATTTAATGAAATGTAACTAAAATAAAAATTTTCTTCGTTGATTTAAATAGGAATTTTCAATTTTTTTTATATTACTTGTTTCATTATCGGGATACGTTTAATGCTGAAGAATCAAAAAATGCTGGCTATGAATACTTGATTGATAATCACAATTTCAATTTCATAGATCCGGACACTGGAAATCATAGCCAATCGATGAAAAGTACGCAGACCATCCGAAAATTGTACAATAAACACTGGCAAGACTGCTCTTTTACGTTTGTCATACTTTTCGAATATGTGATATCCCTTTTATCGTTTATTTGAAATACGAGTATTTTCAGCAATTCTCAAAGATATTTACGCTTTCATACTACCACTTTAGACTGAATTCTTTTTCTTTTAGTTTAACATATTTGGTTTCTATATAAGCTTTACGAATAAAATGCCGTTAGTTATAAATACAGTCGAACCTCTACGTAACAAACTTCTATATTGCGAATTTTTCTATATAGCGAACTTTTCCTGGAACCTTGCACATTTCACGATTTTCTTCTTAAAATAACCTCTCTATAGCGAAATACATTTTCTATATAACGAACGCTTTCTTTTGTGAATTCAAGTTTTGTTTTCCCTTTTTTTTTAAATTATTTCTGAAAAAATTTCAAGTTATTCTCTCTTTAACACATTTTATAGTGGTCATAAATATGGAACTGGTTTTATTAGATCCTAACTCGACGAGAGCAATAGAGTTCAGGACGTTTCATCCAAGAAGTGCAACCTGTAACCCCCATTGCCCAGTTCACGAGAAACATCTTCAATATACTCTTTCACCCTCAGCGGAGTTGTCCTGTGTTCTAATTATAAAATAATGTATGTTTAATACTACTTGTATGCTTTAAATTATAAATTCATTAATTTTAGTATAAAATTATTTTCCTAATATTAAAAATACAGTGAATACTATTATAAAATAAAAATACAAAAACACATAAAGGCAAACGATTTTTAATGAATAATATATATATTTGGAACAATTTTAATCTTTTCCGCTAAAATGAAGAGATTCAATTAGTAACAAATATTAAACAAAAATGGAAAATTGGCTTAAGTTTTAAATTCCAAAAGACATTTATTCGAAAAACTAATATACTTTTCAAAATCAGAATTAAAAGGGATATAAAAAGTAATTCGCGAATAAGAATGAAAATTCACTTAAATCGAAAAATAAAAAATAAAACATTTTGAGTAACAGCGTAAAGAAATTTAAATCTAATCTCTATTAAGAAAATTATTATTTTCGACTAAAAAAAATCTTCCAAAATAATTTTCTCTAAAGTATAATACATAGAATAAATTCATTTTAATGACAGAATTTATATTAAAAGTCAATCTTTCTATTGCAATGTGTTGTTTTCTTTGCTTAATATAAATTATAAATAGTACTCTCTAACAGTATTGAATAATCCAAACAGTTTCTTCACTTTTAATTTTGCTGTTTTATAAAACAGGCAAGATAATGGGGGGGATGCTGTATATATCGTCGCAAAAGCAATGAAACCATATATTACGTATATTAATGTCGTGGAACTATTTTTAAGACCTTAACATAATTTGTTAGTTCAATTTGTATGATGATAGAAAACACATGCATTTTTAAAATCTATTTATAAATAACTTATAACTTTATCTAGAAATAAATGAGCGTCATACAATTTTAATTTATTTAAATGGCTCATTGAAGTGAAAAAGATATTTCACGATATCATTAAAAATGCAAAATATAAAAAATAAGTTTCTTTTAAAAAAAAAATGTAATGTTACACGACATTTTTTGACACAACTATAAATTTCATTAATGTTTAAAATCGTAATAAGTTACTTAAATGATTGTTATAAATTTAAATTATATTAATGTATTAAAATAAATGTATATTTTTGAAGATTTAATGTTAACTAAGTACAATTTATAAAAATAGAGTCTAAGCAAGGTTACAATGATTTGTTTCTTTTTTTTTTCAAGTGTCAAACAAAAATATGCTAGACACGATACTACATGAAAATGTAACTTTAGATATTTCATAGGTTCCTGAACATAACGGGTCACGGTAGCTAAATGGTCATGGTCACGAACTAGTCACCGGAATTGTTTCTGCAGATTTTTTGGTGCCACGAAACCCTACCATGCAGAGTGTCTGATCTACGTTGCCGATGTCAAGGCTCAAAGTCCACCCTCTGAAGTTGAGTGGAAGTTTATAGAGGGGGATGCCAACTAAGATTTCTTCCTCTTAACTTGATTGAGGTTCAGTTTCGAATTAAAAAAAGTCCTCCACACACACACACGTACTACATTTTACAACTACTCTAATAAGCAATTAATTGACCTGAGCAAAAATGGCAATCGTGGATTTGCTTAAAATTTTACTTTTTTATACATGACTTTTAATTTTTTCTAAAAAAAATGTTTCTCTGTGTTTAAGTTTTGGAGAGGTGTCATAACTTTGATTTTCATAATTTTCAAAATATTTCGGGAACGTTACATACTGATGAATAATGTTTCAATCCTGAAGCAGATAAGAATCCTTTCCTTGTGTGAAAGAAAGTACAGCTTTCGTTCCAAGTAAACTTGGTTGTTATACAGCCATCATCAAAGGAGGGGGGGATTGTCTCGGGTCAGGATATCTTCCACAGTTTAAGACCTGAAATTCTTGACTTGACCCTCTAACTACTTATTAAGTTTATTTATTTATTTTAAATTTATCCTAGGTCGTAAACAAGATGCATGGATATAGCTTTTTAATATCTCATTAAATGTTCCAAACTTCCCATGATATACAATTAGCATCTAACATCCCACACTATCTTTAATTTCTATGGCTGAAAATTATCAAATACTATGTTCACTCGTGGTACACCATAATAATTTATATAGTGATATACACGCAGGAACATTGAAAATAGCGACCCAAGAAGGAAGCTAAGTACAATCGCGAAACTTTGCAAATAAGTACAGCGTAATGTGATATGCAAATGATCCAAGTTTTGTGCCAATACGCATGCTCATACATGCCGAGGTGGCGCTACAATCAGGAAGAGAGTGCTATGTAAGCCAGCGCAAATTCGAAGATTCATAAACGTGACGATTCCCCGCCGATTGTAGGAAGACTTTGGTAAGCGAAACGTGCCAGGTAAACGTGCTAGAAGACATTTCTCACAGTTAAGTGAGTTTGAGAGAGGCCTGATCATCGGGATGAAAACTGTAGGCTGGTCGACGCGCCGTGTTGCTGGCCAGGTGGATCGTTCGGAGTGTGCCGTTAGAAATTGTTGGGAGCAGTGGACACGAGGAGGTACCCACGTGCGGAAAACCGGGTCTGGAGTGACCAGGAAGACCACGAGGGGAGAGAATCGAAGGATCGTGCGGCAAGCACTTGTGGACCCCATCGTGACTCGTTCAATGATACGAGCAGACGTAGGTGTAGCAATTGTTCCACAAACAATTTCCAGACACCTTGCAGAAGCAAATCTTAAATCCAAGCGCGCTTTTCGTGCATCCGGAACATCGGCAACTGCGTCTACAGTGGTGCCAAGCCAGATCAATGTGGAATGTCACAGATTGGCAAAAGGTTGTGTTTAGTGATGAATCCCGGTTTGTTTTGGGGACAGATGATAATCGTGTACGGATGTGGAGGCGCCCTGGTGAGCGGTACAATTCCACCCACACTGTTCTACGTCACACTGCCCGCACAACTGGTGTAATGGTCTGGGGGCCATAGCCTATGATAGCCGGTCCACTTTAACTGTGATGCGTGGAACCTTAACGGGCCAAAGTTACGTTGATGATATTCTTCGACCCCATGTAGGACCTTTCCTAAATGGTCTCCCAAGGGCAATTTTCCAGCAAGATAATGCTCGTCCGCATACAGCAAGAGTTGCTCAAGACTTCCTACGTCATTTTCAGACTCTTCCATGGCCGTCCCGCTCCCCCCGATTTGTCCCCAGTAGATCACGTGTGGGATCAGCTAAAACGGCAGATGCCATCGTGTCACTCTGTACATGATTTAGAGTTGGCTGTTCAAGATTTGTGGGCCCATTTGCCTCAGGACAACATAAGGTGTCTAATCAACTCAATGCCTGACCGTGTGGCGGCATGTATTGCAGCTGGAGGTGGTCCAACGCGCTATTGGAGTCACCCAGTATTTGTGTCGTTGCACACCCAGTATTCCTTTAACTGTCTTGTTATTGAGATCAATTGAATCTCTCATCTGTGTCATTATGTGTATTAAATTTCATTTCAATCCGATGCTTTTTTCTTGGGTTGCTATTTTCAATGCTCCTGAGTGTACATCAATCAGGCGAAAGCTTGGGAAAAATCCCAAAGCAAAAACAAAAATCTAATTCACGTATCAGAGTGCCCGATATGTGCAAGGGCAACTCTTAAATTTTTGAGATACGCACAGACGAGAAGTTACGAAAAAAACAAGGAAATTAACAGTTTAATTTGAAAATACAAAGTATTTTAACACAGCAAACGATTTCTTACAGACTTACCTCAAGTTATTTAGCGTTGAATAAATTTTAGACAGCAGAGAAAATGGAGTGACGCGAGAGAATATTTTCATTCAATGGTTTTGTTTGATTTTAAAGTGGTATTAAACCTAAACGAATGCGTTAAAAGTCTGCATCAGCATTTGGTGATAAATCTCCATATCGTGCTACTGTATTCAGATGGTTTAAAGAACTATTGCAGAGGTCGCTATTCTCTTCAGAATGAAGAACACACAGGGAGACCGCGGTCGTCAGTAATCCCGGATATTGTGTCTGCAATTCGAAATATATTAATCGATGATAATCACTGTACTTACCAAATAATACAGAAGGAGCTTAACATTGGATTCGCAGCTATACACAAAATTATTCATAAAGAGTTACATAGGAAAAAATTGGTTTGCCGTTGGGTTATCCGTAATTTAACTGAGTACCAAAAAGAGAGAAGCGTGTCAGAATCAGTAACGAAACCCTTAAATTGCTAAATGATGGCGGCCACCACGTAATTTCTAAAATTATAACAGGTAATCAAACGTACATATCATTTTTTGACGCTCCAGCATGTCAAGAAAGCAAAGTAAGTGTCTTTGAAGATTAACCCACGCCAACAAAGGTGAAAAGACAACGAGCAATGTAAAAAGTAATGAATGTCGTTTTCTTCAGAAGTACAGGATTTTCAAAGCCACCAAGTTCGAAGAACAGAAGATAATAGCAGCAAACTGGTATACCACTAAATATCTTCCAGAAATTCTCCAAGAAGTGAATGTTATGAGACTAATGTTTCACCTTGACAATGCATCTTCCCATACACCCGGATTAGCAGTTGAGTTTCTTGAACAAAAACAATTTAAGGTGATGGAACAGCCACCTTAATCTCCAAATCAAGCTATGTGTAACTTTTATTTATTTTTTAATCTAAAAAAGAACTTCAGTGGACGTATTTTTCATTCAGAAGTAGAGATTGATGGAGCTATAAATGTATTTTTTTATCAATTCCAAGAATGAATTTCATCCGTGGAAAATTTGTGTACAAAAGTGCATTGATGATGGAGGAGATTACTTTTAACTCTTCTAAAAATGTTTAAGTATAAATTTAAAGCCATAGGTGTAATCAAATTTTCAAAATGACCCTCGTATATGTAGCTCATTATCACAATTCATCATAGAAAGTTGAATTTTGTTGATTTTTGTAGTTGATGTAGCATGCACAGAAAGTAGACAAATAGTTTCCGCATAAAAAAATAGCAATTTACTCGCAAGATAGAGCACGTTTACATGCCCTGCGTGCGTTTGAATGCATTGCATTAATTTATTGTGCTTTGTCAGGGTCTGTAACGCTCAAATTTAATGTGTGATTAAGTAAACATTGATAAAGGTAATTACATCAGTATCATTGTATATCAAATGCATGCATAGATCTTAATTACATGACCAATCGTGTCATAAAGCTGTCGTTAGAGCCACGCGATTAGCATTAATTTACTGTTAGGTGTACCTTCACTCTGTCCACGAAGCGAAATTGACCCGATTATAAATACATATGTGTGATTTATTGAGTGTGTGGGTGTAATCATTCTCTATATAACTTCTTTTTTAGGAATTTTATTTAACTCATGATGGTCTGGAACCCTCCAAGACACGCATGATGATTGACTCTTTCATTTTACATACACAACGAGTAATACACCATTTTAACCGCCTCTATATCTCATCAAGAAGTATAACATAGACATATTTTATTTTGGGATAATACAAAGCTGCATAGATTACAGAATCTGACCAATCAGTGTGTTTAAATCCGAAAATCACATGACGTATATTCAAAATGCCTTCATATTAAAAGATATAGAAGCTGAGATCTCTGGAATAGGAAATAGGCTGCTATTTTTTCCATGTGTAGTAAAATGTTAATGTTAAAAAGTATCTTCTTTTACTCCAGTCATGTGCATTAATAGCTATCAATTAAGTCATTGGGTTGGCAAAAAAGAAATTTATGTTTTTTTAGTACGGAATTTTTCTCCCCCAAAAAATTAGCTTTAATTTGTCAAATATCTTCCATTCTGTTCAATTACCAGTTGCTATTTTTCAATTCCCACTATTAGCTCACACTCTCCATATATATACAGTCGAACCTCCATATTACGAACCTCTATATTGCGAATTTTCTATATAGCGAACTTTTTCCTGTAACCAAGAATATATTCACGATTTACGTCGTAAAATATCCTCCCAATAACGAGGGGCATTTTCTATATAATGAACTTATCCTCTTACGACTATATTTTTTCTCCCCCTTTTCAAAGTATTTCTCTACATTTCAAATAATTCTCTCTTTTTAACGCATTTTACGGTAATCTTTGAACTGGTTCTATTAAGTGCCTAACTTGCCGAGAGCAGTAAAATTCTAGGCGTTTCATCCAAGAAGTGCAACATTTCATCTCCATTATCCAGCTCACTGGAAAGATCTTTTATATCCCCTTTCACCCTCAGTGGAGCTGTCTCTTGTCCTGGAACTAGTTTCTGTTCATTTGTAGTGTTGACTTGTGGTACTGGTAACTTCATTTCTAGTAGTTCGAAAACGTCAAAACGTAAGTTCTTGAGCATCAAAGAAAAAGATTTAATTCTTCAGGTAGTGGGTAAAGGTGTCAAAAAACTTTCCTTGCAGTTTTTCATTCTTTTTATTTTGATAGGTAAGGTATATAATATAAATAAATATAAATTTACAAAAAAGTGTGAATAATTACTTTTTTTTAGTATATAGTGTTTATGAATTTAAAATATTTTTATGTGGTTCATAAAGAAAATTGGAAGATGATCCTCTGTATAGCAAATTTACCATTTAACGAACTTTTTTCGGGATTTAGCGACTTCTTTATATAGAGGGCTGAATATATATATATATATATATATATATATATATATATATATATATATGTATATATATATATGTATATATATATATATATATGTATGTATATATATATATATATGTATATATATATATATATGTATGTATATATATATATATGTATATATATATATATATATATATATATATATATATATATATATATATATATATAACTCCCTTTTGTATCATTTTAAATAACATTTAATTCTCTGATTCAAGACTAGCGTGTTAATTTTAATCGTAATCGAATGGTAGCATAACATGAGAAACTCACTCTGATTCTATGCTGAGGCGTGTGGCAGCGGTTCTAACCAACGTTGATGGCTACACTAAGCACTAATTTTGGCATCATCCACACGTCACAACAGGCTAAAATTTTAATCGTTTGATCTTTGCACAACATGTTATCTGCCAGATTCATTTCGCTGTAATATCTCTAGCTCTCCTTGGTGTTGCATTTTGTGTGACCAGCAGTGTACATCTTGTGTGAGGAAACGATTAATCAATACTGAATAAATGCAATAATAAATGATATGCAATAAAGTAGTCAATCTATAATTGTGCAAAATTTTAGAACATTAATCAGTATTTATATTTTACATGCATTTTTATTTAAATAGTGTTTTATTCAGACAGTATTAAAATAAGTTCTAATACAGAATTATCAGTTTTACGTAAGTGGTTGATACACAAAATATCATTACACGATGAGCCTACATTTAAATATTACATCTGAGCAATTCACACTAATGAAAATGATATCGCTATTGTAAACCTTTTGTCGGAGACTTTTAAAGCTTCTAATTGTGTTTTACTATGAATTATTCATTCAAAACTTTAACACGCTATTTCTCAATTAATTTTCTAATAAGCATGTCATCATTCCATTTAAAGAAGCCAACAATAATTGAGAATGAAATTAAAAAGAAAACGTTATGTAGTTACCAATAAAATATTGTGTTTGGAATTCATTTCGAGATAAATGAAACGGCGTTTCCATCTAAATACTTATATTTCTTCTAATTGTTTAATTATAAACATGGACGTCTTTTTTGAATAATAAACGCGTTAATTATAAACATGTAATAGTGAGTGAGAAAGTTTGCTTGAAAGTTGTGTGTTTTAACTAAAGTGTCTTCAATTTCACTTAAATACCATGGAGTAAACTTTGTACCATCGAAAAACTGAATAAACCATTTTTGCTTGGAATTTAGAATTGAAAATGGCACAAATATTTTTTGTTTTTTTAATCCTTCCAGAACCATTAGTTTGTTTAGTTTAGTTTGTTTGTTAAATATTAGCTTGTAAATGTTTATTTAAATTTGCTTGGACGTAAAATAAATGAAAATCAAAGGAAAAATACTTCGCAATTTGTAGCTCTTTTAGAAAAGGAACCGAATTATTTCCATGGAATAAATTACTTGTCATTATAATGCATTTCTTTCATTTTTCAAATACACTTTCTTGTTACGTAAAATTATACTCACAGAATAACAAAAAAATTATGAGAAAACATATTTTTATAAAATTAATGAATTAAAAAGGAAAAACTAATAAGAATAAGAAAGTATTCAGTGAATGTTTTATTATTGGCGCAAACAATTCAATAAAATTACAGATGTCGCGGGCTTGTGTTCGAGTAAATGTGGGAAGCAACCAAAGGAATAGACATTTTGTAACGTAGAAAGGGGTTCGAAAATTTTATGCTATCAATCTCAAAGAGAAAAACAGTTCTTCAAGAGCGATTGATATTTATTTTAAGAAACAATCCTTGAAATACAGGATACAGCACTGGAATTCACTTAATAAATCCCAGAAGGTCTTCATATCTTCTGCAGATCTACTATCAGTGACTAAAAATACAAACACGTAAAATTTAAGATTATTCGCAAGCACTCGCTCGATATTAGCAACTGATCGCTAGTCGACTCATCAACGGTCAAAACAATGCTAACTCATTTTCCGAGACTGTTTTCTATTTATATGACGCACGGATCTTTCGGGAAGGATCCGCTTACGTCACCGTGATATAGATAGATTTCTATATTAATTTCCAGAAACATCCATATGGTCAACAACATGGTCCCAAAGTCACCAAAACTGTAGCCGAAAACGATGCCAATTTGGCTGTATTGCCAATATTTCACCAAATTACCATTGAATTGACATTATAATGTAAGGAACGGGTGTTGCTTGCAAATCCTACAATCCTTACTAATATTATAAATGTAAAAGTTTGTGTGGAGATGTTTGGTACTCTTTCACGCAAAAACCACCTGAATGGATTTTAATGAAACTTAACAATAATATAGCTTATATATCAGAATAACACATAAGCTATAATTTATAAAGATATTGTGTGAAGTGTCCAAAATATAAAGATAACTGTCAAGTAAGTAGGGGAAAATTCTGCCATCTGCAAAAAAGCCCTCGACAGCATATATCTATCTTTTATGTGTGAAGTAAAACTTTGCATTTTGTTTTGTCTACATCAGGAGAAAGGAACTGCGATAGCTTGAACAGGCCGAGTGTGAGGCTGATTACAATTTTAACATAAAATAAATACAACAAAAAGTAATATTAACGTATTACACTTCCAAATATAAATTACTTGTACTATTTTAATCGAAAAAAGAAAATTGCTTATATATTTATGATTTTAGAATAGTTCGAGTATGTTACGTTCACCAAATTTTAAATCTTAATATTTACGGACTGCGCAATATTAATTAAAATAAAAATTCGCTGAAATTCTAAAAACAAAACAGACGATTATTCTATAAAAATCTTTGCAAAAACGAATACATCTCGAATCAGTCGACCTGAAAAAGAATGCATTTTCAACTAAGATAGATTTCACTGTTTTATAAATCGTGCTATATCGTTTTCAGTTATGGTAATTTAAGGTCTCTCACACAGAAGGTTCGGTGAACTTTTCGATTAACATAACGTAAGAAAAAACGATATTTGAATAATTTGGATGATGTTCATGAAATTATTTTGTAAGTTAAGAGTCAACAGGTCCTCACATTCAATAAATGTCTTTCAAATTCAACGTAAGATCGATTCTCCCATTTGAATGCAAAGTTGTAGTAATAGTTTCCATTAAGCACACACACAAGGCGATAATTTAAAATTTAAATACTATTTATAGTGGCTGAAAAATATTGAAACAAATTTACAGTTCAAAAGATTATATCGAAATACAAAACAAATTTAGTTGAAAAAGGCCAAGTGTAGGGGGCCCCCATTTCACTAAACTTGAAGAACGGTGGACAGTTAGGAATATTATAAACTTACAACAAAACTACAGTAAAATTGATACTGGTGTATATCGAAGTTTTTACACAAATCTGTCAATACATAACTCTGAACCTTTCAAGAAAGTGTAATAAAAAGTATTATAATAATTAGCAAAAAAGGTAGTTTTAATATTTTTAAAAAATAGAAGACAAAATAACAATTTTATTCAACTAGAATTACTTAAATAAATTTTAATTCTTTTTAGTATTTTATTTTTTAAATAAGTTGCATCAGTTAAAATATACTCAAATTTTAAATATTTGATAACTACTTATTAAATTCAAAGTTTTTATGACTAATTCACTTATAAAAATAATTGTAAGATACTTTCTTTCCGTGTATCGAACATTTCAAAAAATGCTCATAATTTTAATTTAACATTGATCCCAGTTGTGAAATTTTGTAATTATAAAAATTTCTACTTTTCTCAACATACAACTATTTTTTAAAAGGTACATTTTCGTTTCTGGGGTCTAAAAAGTTGCAAAGTGAGAGAGTGAATATTAAAGTCCCACTGTTCACTTACTCGAGAGATGATAGCGAGAGGGGAAGGGAAATTTCCATGACAATATGTTATGTATTTAAAAATGTTCATGCAACACTGGGGGGGAATAAACCTGTCTGACAAAAAAAAATGAAGCGAAAAAATTTCGAAGCAGGGAATTTTAAGTTATACACTCGATAAGAGCCTGAGCTACGCAGGGCTAAGAGGGGCTAAGAGGAGGAGAGGGGGAGGTCATTTTGTAAAAGAGTATTAGAAGTGCTGATTTTGTGAAGGAAAGGGAAAATTTATAAAAGTAGAGAAAGCCGGGCCATGCAGCTAGATTTAAAATAAAATAAAAACAATAGAGAGTAATATTAACGTAATATACATCCCGATATAAATTATTTACGGTATTTTAAGTTCTTATTACGCAAAATTCGTAACAATATTTAACAATCAACGACTTTAAATTAAATCGATTCAAAATGTAATATTGTAACGTAGATTGGGATTCGTGAATTTTAAGCAAATCAGTCGCAAAGAGCAAGACAGTTCTTCAGGAGCGATGAAAATATATTGTTGAAAAACATATTTGAAATATAGGATACACTACTGAAATTTTCTTAATAAATCTCAGAATGCCTTCATACCACCAACATTTTAAACACTCAAATACAAGTGTTTAAAATGTTATTCTGAAGCACTCGCTCATCCTACATAACAGCCGCAGAATAACTAATCGCTGGTCGACACCTTACGGGCAAAACAAGACTAACTCAATTTCGGCGAGTGTTTCCTTATTTATGGGCCACACAGATTATTCTCGAAAAATTCGCTTGCGTCATGGATTGTGATATTAGTATATTTCTCCACAAATTTTCAGAAGAATCCATAGGATCGCAAAACTCGCCAAATGTAGACACCAACATAGTTACCAATTCGCCAAAGTGGTCACCAACATGATTACGAAGTCGGCAAAGTAGTCGCCAATATGGTTACCAAATCGTCGAAATGGTCGCCAACATGGTTGCTAAAAATGATGCCAATTTGGCTCTATTGCCAAGATTCTACCAAGTTGCCATTGAATCGCCATTATAAAGTAAGGAATGACGTTGCTTGCGAATATTACAATTTTAATATAAAATAAATGCAACATACAGCAATATAAGAGTATTACACATCCAAATATAAATTGTTGACACTATTTTCTTTACACAAAATTCGAAACAATATGGTTGCAAATACCTAATGGGAAAGAGTTAACTCTAATTAATAATACTTATCGGGAGCTGAGGAAAACAAACAAACGCGCAAGGTTACCAAAGCTTGGCAGTAATAATAAATCCCAACATACACTGATATTCCACTAGGTTATTCTCACACATATAACTTAAACTAACACTATTAATATTTTGCTCCTAAATTCCTCCATGAACTTGATTCACTTCACTTCAAAAAGAATATTAATTACATGTGACACGGTTCCGTTACTAATAGAAGTTCTTAAATCCAACAATTCGTTACAAGAGTTTCCCCTTGAGGATAGATTGAAAGACCCGAAGAGAACCTCTTAGACAGAGACACATTTTAACAATTGCTAATAGCGTTTGTGTTTACGGCATTATGATACATTTTAATATTGAATATTTAATTATTATTATATTTGAGATTAAAACATTAGAGAGAGATATATATTTTAATTATATATCAGTTTTACGTAAGAACATCCTTTCTAATACATACAATTTTTTTTATTTTGAAAAATCCTTGGTAAGACCATATATTTATTCTAATATTTACTTATTAATTATTACTTATTAAAAATGTTTCATTTGGTAAATTATATAATGCAAAATGCATCAAAACAATTTTTCTTAGAAGAATTAACGACAATAAAAAAACGACTTTTGCTGAATTGTGCTAAAATTACGTTCATATCAGAATGTAGTTAATTGAAGCAATTGTTTTTCATTAAGTAAATTAATTATCTTGTCTGTAGTTATATCATCATGTTTACAGTAACTAAAAGATAATTAATTTATAATCAAGTAATAAAGAATATAAACTTGGTTCACACAATTTCCATTTAAATATATTTTAAATATTCTACCATGTTTACTGAAATATATTTCTAAGTTAATTTAAATGCAAAGCATAAATTAAACATAGTACTCTTCATATAACTGGATGAAATCTGAAAAAAATTGTAGCTGTTTATTTTAACATCTACGTCAACAAAGTAACCAATGGGAATTTAGTTCACTGCTCACATATTTTTACATACGTCTGTGAATGTCAAATTAAAAGAATACCAAAAAAAACGCTTTTTAAAATGGAATTTTATTGGAATCGAAGAAATTTTACATGACAGAAATTTGAAATGTTCACAGAGTCTAGCTGAGCTTCTTCGATTGTTTTCCAATTAAACATCATTTTGCTGTCCAAATAAACTCCAAATTGTAATTTTACTTAAATGAATTATTAAACGACTCTCAGGGCCAAAAAATAACAGAAGAAAAATCTAATATCTTACTTCAGGTAAATAGAAGATAACAATATAAGTGGATGGAGATTAGAGATTTGAATTGTACATACGCAATTCAAGCAACTAAGAGACTAAAACCATCCTTTTTAACAAATATTAAGGGAAAATCATTGAGCCATTTATTTTTCATTTATCACAAAAATGTCAATAACACAAATGGAAACAAGCGTACATAAATATCAATTCTCTCCGGAAGATTACTTCTTCCTATAATCTTTTTTTTTTTCATGTAATCATTGGCTGTGCAGCACTTCTAAATTTTCAGGAGTATTAAACCTTTGAGAGGTAAATTCATTTTCCAGTTAATGAACACTAATAAAAGAATATTTTTTTGCATTCAGGATAAGGGAATATGCTCTAAAAACATGAAAACAATCATTTATATTTCTCTTAGCGCATCATATTTTTAGACAATACCAGATTTTCTCCTCCAGAAATGAAACCTTTTTTCTGACGAATACTTCCACCTTCATCATCACTGCTTACGTCAGAAAATTCATCTCCCGATTCCTTATTTGTCGCAATTTTGTCCATTTCATCTGGTTTAACTACTCCTTTACGTCGATACACTACCATCTTCGATTATCATAAATTCAATATCTTTTGGAAAATTATTTGCTTCGGCGCTTCTACTTAATGTATAAAGATAAAATTCATACAACTCTAAGGACAATGAAAGTTCAGGCAAAGAAAGAGCCAGAAGCAAAACAAATGCGACTTATTTGAAAATAATTTTTATCAAACAAAAGGTAGAGAGCAAAAAGGATTCTGTATGCTTATATCATTAATGAAATGGAACAAATTATAAAAAAAGCCTATTTACAAACCCTAATGCTACATGGTTGGTATAATGGCTAATACCGTCTCCCATATGATGCAATACAATCCGTACAACGCCTAGGTATGCTGAGTATTAAATTATCAGTCAGATCTTGGAGAATTATGCACCACTTATCAAGCAATGCTCTCCGAGCTTCTGGTAAACATGTAGGAGGGGATTGATGGGCTACAACTTGTTGGCCAGGTGTGTCTCGCACATGCTCTACTGGATTCAAGTCTGGTGAAAATGCTGGCCAGTCCATACGAGGGATATCCTCAGATTGAAAGCATTCATTTACGATGTTTTCACGGTGAGACCGGGCGGTGTCATCCATAAACACAAATTCTACTTCCACGGCACCCCAAAGCAAACTTACATATTGCGCCAGAATGACGTCTCAATAGATTTAGCCAGTCATGGTTCCAATTTGAATATGCAGGTCAGTTCTGGAACCCAGAATAACCCCCTCCCCCAACCGAGCCATCCTGCCCAACAGAAACGGTGTCGTTCCATCATGTTGTCTTGGTGGCAACGGGTACCTAGTGTTCTTCATATGAAATTCCGACGAGAATCAGACTGCACAAGCTAAACCTGTATGCATCGGAAAACATGAAACATGCCCACAGTTGCGGTGTCCACAATCCTTGTTCTCTACTCCAGGTTAATCGCAGGCGACAGTGAGTTGCGGTAAGTGGAACACATCTGACAGGTCTACGAGCATATAGACCAATATGCTCTAAGCGTCTGAACACGGTCTACCTTGAAACTGTGGTACCAGTGGCTGAAAAGAGCTGACGAGAACAGGTATGATGCTGTGCTCTGTCTTTTTCTTTCGGCAGGAACTGCAAAAAACGGGTTCTCATTCGGCGTTGTAACTCGAGAGCGACCTGTGCTGTAACATCTACTCACATTACCATCATCTTGGAATCGTTGCCAAAGCCTGGAGATGACATTCTGGGCGATTCCAAGTTCCTCGAAAACTTCTAGCTAGGTTAGCCCACATTCCAGACGGCCGATAATTCTTTCACGTAAAAAATCATCCAAATGCAATCTTTGTGTAATAATTGTGCGGTTATTGCACTGAAAGGCTTATAAAACACTCGTGAACAATTTTACTTCTTTGCCAGTATTCCTTATATATCTCCCTCCTACACAGTCGCCTTTGTGACGTACTATCGGTGTCATCCGGTGGCATCCTGCAGTTTGCATACGATACTTGAAGATGTGTGTAGTTATTTTACGAGTGATATATATATATATATATTAGAGTTCGATTTCCGCGTGACTCTGAATTACTCTTAATTTATGGACATGAATTTATTTCCTGCCAATAAATGGCCCTATTTAACTACAACGCCTCAGACTGACGCACATGATTTTCTTTACCACCTGAGCTAACGACTTTGTCATCTAATAATTCAAAACATATACATATGTAAGTATATAAACGTGTATATACACAGTTTCTCACTGACATATATACGTCAGTACCATTCAAAGTTGTTAACAATTTTTGTTATTACTATCTTTATTACTATCTTTTCTTTTCGTTATTTGATTGAATTTCTTAACTGTTGAGTCTAAACAGAGATGAGCTCCCCACTAGGAACAGGTGCAAGAGATTTTGATCTTAATTCACGTCGAATTCTGAAGCTTCAGGAAGGGAATTGGCAAAGGATTTCTCAAAAGAGCCTAATACGAAAGAGGAAAATGTGCGTGAAATTCGCGTTGTGCAGGAACGTTTTAGGGCATGGACCACATAAAACCAGGCCCAGGACCTTTGGGGAGGAAAGAAGCCCGTCTTGATCTCGATTCGGCCTCAATAAAAACATGATCCAAATAATTTTTGTCATCTATTGTTACTCATGTCCCTATTATCCATAAAACAGGAAATTTCGAATTACTTAGTGGACACAGGTCATGGAAGCTGCTCATTTGGATGCGTGCTCTGGAATAAAGAACTTAGACTGCATTGTAAAAAATTGCTGCAGAGATCGTATCCGAATGACCTTATGGTCAATGACCAGGCATTTGCTAATAAAAAATAAAAGGTATAAGCAAAGATTGCCCACAATGCTGAAGAGAAAAGAAAATGCTTGCAAAGAGCTCTTCATCCGTAATGTTTTTGTGGGGCGACAAATATGATAACGTCTCAGAGATTTAATTTTTAGAAAAGAGTGAAGACCACGGTAAAAGTTATACAAATACTATTTATGTAGTAATAGTATAGACCCTGAACGTGAATCTGTTGAATGGAAACGATTACATATTTTAACAGGGATATTCCCACTGAAAAGGAGAATACCAACAGTATGTTTGAAAGAGGGTGTGCCAACCTTAATATTTCACAAAGATTGACCTTCAAGCTCTCCAGATTTAAATCCACTCGACTGTAAATTGAGGTCAGTATTGAAGGTAAGGGTGTCCGAAAACGTCATTCCAATTAAGACAATTTTAAATGTTCTTTAAAGAAAGCAGCGAAGAAGGCTCCCAAGGAAGTAGTTTATGCCTCGATAGATGAGTGGCCAAATAGACTTAATGCCATTGCGAGTTCAAAAGTTTATCATTTTGAGTAAATAATGCAATGCGTTTATTTAAATGTAAAATAAATAAAATTAAAGACTAAATTTTCTTACTTTACCCTATTAACTGTGATTGTAGAGTATATTCGACATGGAGAAGTTGCACGATTTTGTGTCATGAAGGGTGCACTTGTCATGCGCAAAAATTACTGACCATTGGCTATTTAAATCGTAATTTTCGAGAAAAACAAAATATGTTCTCAAATTTCAAAATGTTTAGAATATTGAGGGGACACACAGGCTGGAATAAAACAAATAAATAAAAACTAAGAAAAATTTAAGCTTAACTCGTGCGTCCCTTACTTACTCCAGAGAATCGAGCTCACCCAAAGAGTTTAGAGCTGCATTCGATCCTCCGAGAAGTATTTTATTTTCAAATTAAGCAAAAAAACATGTACAAAAAGGTCCCGAAGGAGGGACCCTCCCCCAAAATTCTTGATAACCAGGCCGCTGTTTGTTCGTTCTCTTCGGGTTTTTTTAAATCTTGGCATTGCCTGATTTGGACTATTTTATCGGCCTTTAGGAATACGGTCTGTCTCTTCTGGCTGCTTCAGTTGGTAATCCAAACAGATTTTAAATCTCATCATTATGGCAAAAGAAAAATCGTCTTTCGATAGTCTTGTGACATCGTCGATGGTTGTGAATCCCCATCTTTCGATTCACGATCAGTATTATGGTTTCACCAGCTGTTCAAGGACAAGTACGACCCCATCGATTGTCCCTGAATTTTTACGATCCACCAGCTGTAAAATGACCAGTGCACGTGGCCATGGGGCCATTGTTTATTGTCCGAACTCAGGGAGTGAAGACAGACAGACGGGTCGCCATAATGGTAAAGTAAAGCCGGTGCCCCATTGACAATAGGCGAAGCCTATCTTAAAATAATCATGTCGTCTTCTCTGGTGTTGAGTGAAGGGGATACTAGAAACAGGTGGCGTGATGGACAAGTGTGTCCAGATGTTGGACAAAGAACTATGGTGCCTTGGGCCAGACGGCCCGGGTGTGTTTTTGCGTGTGATGCGCAAATAGAACGAGGGAGGCCAAGAGACTTTTGTGACCTGCCAATAAGAAGGGACGAGGGGCGTGTTGTGGACACACCCCTGGTGTTTAAAAGGGGTTCTTTTTCAGGAGAAGGGGAAGACGGGAGAGAAAAAGGAGAGAGAACGGAGGGAGAGAGGAGAAAGGGAGGACGAAAAAGGAGAGAGGGAGAGTAGGAGACGGAAAAAGGGAAGAAAAGGAGTCGGGGAGAGAGAGAGAGGAGCCCGCCTTGTGTTTGGAGAAAAGGGCTGAGTCCGGAGATTGGAGTGAAAAAGACGATGAACGCCGGTGGCGTTGAGAATAGAATTGACTGACTGCACCGGCTTGGCATGTAGACTGAATAATATTACTTCATTAACAAATTGTTTAGCTAATAAACAATATTTTTATATTATATTAGGCTGTACAAAAAAATTTATTGATGGATAGCTACACACGACGTTACAGCCTACTGGAATTTTTTCCAGAAGTTCCGAATTCCGAACTTTTTCTGCAAATGGCCAGCCACTTATCGAACCTCTCTGCATTTATTTCATCTTCCAAAGACAAGCGGTTGAAAAGTTCAACAAAAGGTCTTGTTGATCAACTTCTACTAATTTTTGAAGTATTTTATGCTTTCTACAAATAACCAAATACAGTTCTTCCATTACCTGATCATTGTGGTTCCGGTGGATCATACGTTTCTGGATTGGAAAGACAAATAGCCTCTCTTGAGGGTCGTCTCGAAGAATCTCAGAGATGCTTCGATCACTTGGTCAGTGGTCTCAAGGAGAAAGCTGAAGAAACGAACGATTTATTAAAGCATTTCTCTTCCTCTTTGTATGGGAATTCGGAACAGGCAAAAGTTGGATAGTTCATTTATAATAGGGTTCATTCAGGTATGGTTTGCCATGGAACAAATGCGTGACGCCTACCAGGCGTTGAATCCATTGATAGCTGCTGCCCAAAATTATCAAACTTTCGAGTTGTCTAAATGCCAATGCTTGTTGTTAAAATTTAGTGCTGAAATCAGAGTAATGGGGCTCAATTCCATGCTGTCGGAAGAACAGATATTTTATTGGAGAGGGGAAGGCAAGTAAACTTTCTGGCAAGAGTACTGTGATCAACTCTACAGCACCTATTCCAGAACTTCCTCAGTGTTATCAGTTAAGACAGATAGAAAATATTTTTTTATAAGGAAGGAAGTAAATTAATATATGTTAAAGTCTCTGAATTCAGGATTTCTGACAGTCACTTAAATTCAGAGATATCTAATAAAAACTCCAATGTGTACATAATCAGGGACGCCTTGAGGCCCTGGTCTTCTACACAAAGGTAGACCTTGAACCCTTAAGTAGAAGTAGGCCCTGGACCCCTACACAAATGTAGGCTCTACCTATGATCAGAGACGTCTTAAGACTTGAGTAAACTGGGACCGGGACCAGAGCCTTGCCCTCGGAGGAAGCCTCATCTCGTTCTCGACTCTGTCTTAATAATATGATCCAAATAATTTTAAAGCATTGATTCTCAAACTTTCACTGCTGCCGACCCAATTTTCAAACATAATTTTTAACGCCCCCAAACAATAGTAATATATTGAATGCAATAATAATGCACTTTGGGGCGATAAAGGTACAATACGATCATAATTACAAACCGTACCAATTGACAAGATAAGTATTAAATTTTGTATGTATGTTACTTTTAAGTAATACATATTTTTATATTTTTTTTACTTTTTAGTTCGATTCACTATAAAAGCGTGCTTTTTAGTTTATTTTTAAACTATAATTTATTTTATAAATATTTTTACTATACACGATAAAAATCACAAAATTCCAGTGAATAATTTAATTAAGAGAAAATTTACTTACTTACTTTCAAGGACTTTTCGATTTTTCTTTGATAATTTGAGAAAAAATCCAATAAAACTAAAGAAAATTTTCCAAATGTGCGTGACCTTAATACAGGAGTTATTTTCCAGCAAAACTGTCATATTTTGCTCACGTTATTGTAGCTTTGCTGTCGTTTGATGATCTACAAATAGCATTTTGAACTTTTTCTTCCTTGTGTCTTTTTGACAAGGCGAAGTGCAACATTATGGCTTCATAGTTTTCTTTATAGAGTTCTTTAGGTTGCATTTGAAAATTTCAATTCAACTCAAACGTTTCATGTCTATCGCTTTTCTCATATTTAATTTCACTATCTTGATTCATATGCAATATTTCAGCAAGTTCTTTAATTGCTTGATCAGTTTCAACTTCCTTCAATAGAGAGATCACATTTGCCCATTTTTTTATATTCAGCTCATTTTCATTTATAAACCATAATAAGTCGTACAACATGGCAATCAAAACCACATAGTTGATCATAGAGGAAAGTGTAGCAGGTTCATAGAAAAATTTTTTGAACAAAAGTGGTCGCGCAGGGAACTCGATGAAAACAAGGGTTGATTTGTCGAATCAGACGCCTGTCGCGCCAAGTGTTTTCTCGCCAAATCGATAAATGCTTCAAATCTGGTAACCCTTCTGAATCTGTTTTCGAGTGAAGGAGAAGTCATTTTTGGAGAAATTTTCCGCGTGCGCAGTACATTTCTCTCCCTCTGTTCTATTTTAACAGTTTAATTCTGCAACGGTGATTTCTCGCGCAAGAGCAGAAAGCTTTTATTACTTTAAAAATTAACGATTCTTAATTTCTGCACATGCGCAGCTTTTTTATAACGGCTTTTAATTTAGGAAACGGTAATTTCTTCGCTTCCTCAGGAAATTCCGTTAGATAAGCTTTCTTTATGGATTCGTTCTTTCGTTGTGGAATCATTTCACTGGTCTTTTTATCCGCATAAATTTTCACATATTTCCACGGTATCCAGCGATGCTATTAGAGAGAATTTGAATGAATGCATGAAAAAGTACGATTAATATTCTGAAAGGTTTTTTTGCTCTGTAGCCTGTGCTTAGAAAGAAAGCTGTTTTAGAAGGCTGCAAGAAAAAAGGTTTGATTGGATCATCGTATGCATATCTGAAATGCGGGAAAAGTATGGAATTGAGAGAAAGAACGGGTAAGAGAGTGAATGATGGTTTTTGAATGCTGTGCAGAAATCAGTCGAGTGAAAAAGGATTAACATCATGTGTTTAGGAGTGTAAGGAAAGGGTCTTGGTTTGAACTGAGTATTATGAATATGTGTACCGTTTTGTTAGTGATGCAAAAATAAAAAATGTTTTTGAAGGTGCTCTCAAAAATATGCAGTCACCGACTGATATAATTTCAGTAAGGAACTCATCGTTATCATAAATATCGGAAAAAGCAGCACTTTTTTTAAGTAAGTGAAATTATTTCCATTTTTAAATGAATAATATTTGCAGCAATTTTCAGTTTCAAAACTTTAAAATGCTATTTTTAAATGATTTTCCTTCCGTCATCTTGAATTTACCGCTCGGGCGTTGCGTGTTGTAGTAGGGTTGCTACTCCAAAACACGACACGGGAAAACGCGCCAAATTGGTGATTTTTCAAATTGAGATTTTGTGAGTCGTGAACATTTATTTGCTCCCAATTACTATTTGAACGAGTATTGGTTATGCGTTCTACTTATATCAGTGTTTCTCAAACTGTGGGGCGCTCCCCCTGGGGGCGCGGTAATCCTGCGAGGGGGGCGTTTAAAAGGTTTAAAAAAATAATTTTTTGGAATGAAGTAAAACAAAATGCTTTCTGACATAATAAAAATACACATTTACATTGATATAATTTATTTTTATCATCTGGTGATCATCAAAAATAAAAAATTCCACTTCCAACGCTCATTAGCCATCTTTGATGCTATAACCATATTAAAAAAATATTTTGTTTGCTTTGCTGTAATCCCACAATGAGAGATAGTTTTATTACGTTTCTTTTAACCTAAAATATTACTTTAGCTGACCTTCGAACTTATTGGTATGGTTATCTCCGTCATTTTTTTAGGGAAGTTGTAATTTTGTGGTTTTGATTGCTGTGTTGTACGACTTATTATGATTTATAAATGTAAATGAGCAGAATATTAAAAAAATGGGCATCTGTAATCCCTATTGAAGGAAGTTGAAACTGGACAAGCAATTGAAGAACCTACTGAAATAATGCATATTAATCAAGATAGCGAAAGTAAATATCAGAAAAGCGTAAGGCATGAAATGTTTGAGTTGATTTGAAATTTTCAAATGCTGCCTAAAGATCTCTATAAAGAAAACTATGAAGCCATAATGTTGCACTTCGCCTTGTCAAAAAGACACAAGGAAGAAAAGTTCAAAATGCTATTTGTAGATCATCAAACGACAGCAAAACTACAAAATATGACAGTTTTGCTGGAAAATAAAGTTCCTGTGTTGTTAGCGAAAAGTGTATGTAGTTTATGTATGTCCTTTATTAAGAACACGCACATTTGGAACATTTTCTTTAGTTTTATTGAATTTTTTCTCAAATTTTCAAAGAAAAACTGAAAAATACTGAACTGAATTATTCACTGGAATTATGATTTTTATCGTGTATAGTAAAAATAATTATAAAATAAATTATAGCTTTAAAACTAACTAAAAAAACACGCTTTTATAGTTAATTGAACTAAAAGGTAAAAAAAAAATAAAATTATAAATTACTTAAAAGTAACATATATACCAAATTTAATACTTATCTTGTACGGTTTATAATTATGATCGTATTGTAGCTTTAACGCCCCCCCTAAAGTGCATTATTATTGCATCCAATACGTTATTATTTTTAGGGGGGCGCGATAAAAATTATGATTGAAAATTGGGTTGCCAGCAGTGAAAGTTTGAGAACCACTGACTTATATACAGTTAACTTTTAAAGATCTCAGGTGAGGCCTACTTCTGCATAGGGGCGCAGAACCTCATAAAATCTTAGAATTCTTCCAGACCCTGGGCCTCTGAGAGTCTGCCTATGACCCATAAAAGTAGACTGTACATAGTATAAGTTCTCAAATAATCGTGCAAGCAATAACCCGAAACAAAAAACCTTTCCATCGCACAAATCGGCTTGATGGACTGCCGCCTTTTGACTGAATGAGTAGGGAGGTTGCACGGTGGCGGCCTATACATGAACGATGGTCGTCACATGTAGCATCACATAACGTCCGAAATTCTCAGTTTTTGTGAGAATACAACCAGAAATAACATTTGACTGTTAAAATTATTTGAATCGTGATCTTATTACGGCTGATTTGAGAACAAGGGGAGGTGCTGGGCTCGGGTCCAGTTGGCCCATGCCTTCAAACGTCCATGTGTGCCATAGATTTTTCTGTTAACCAAATAAATAAGTGTTTATAATAAAATTGTCTATTTTATGAAATAAACCCAACATTTTAACAGAGACAACTTACTCTGTGATTAGCGAGTCCACTCGTCAAGGATAGCTTTCCATGACACCCATAGTTGTGTGCTCTCAAATGGAATGCCAGGCTTACCTGATTAAGAAGGTCCACCATTTGAATCTTCAAAAAATTATCGATTTTTACTTTTTTATATTTTCTAAAAGTTCAAATATTTCTGTTTAAAATGATATGAGGAAATGTGATAATTAAAAGTATTGTTATTTTTTTTTATGAAACTATACTCCTTGACGCGCATCAAATGAGTTCTGCTAAGAGCACCTTTGCATAGGTTGCTTAGAAGCGCGAATCTCATTTGGAAAATTAGAGTTTTTATTGGACTTATCCAATAGTGTAAGGGTGTCTATCTTTTGGATCTTAACCCTCTGAGTGGATGACCCGCTAATTGAATTTCACTTCGAAAGCGGTCTACTTTTTCAAAGCTAGTGGTAGCGAAAACGTTTCGGATGAATTTCGCGAACTGCTTCGAAAGCGCACCGCAGTTTTATGCCTTCCCCCCTTAAAACTGCGGGAGGTCTTCAAATGGTTTTGCAGGGGAGGATTTTATTGCTTTTCGGTTTCTGTGTTGTCCGAAAGGGGAGGTTTCTCATTCACAGATGTGGCCTAGGGCGAGGATTGTGAAATGGACACTTTCTCCACTTCACGGCCAACAGAAACTTCTCCCAATTTATTGCAAATATATATTTCATATATTTGGAAAACTTGCTCAATTTCTGATCTAAAAACCAATTAGGTTTTAAGAAATTTTAATTTTCTGAGTTTTGATTTTAAATTCGGTTTCATTTTAAAGTATTTTTGAATTCCTAGATTGAATTAATTAAAAATATTTTTTTAACACAATCCATTATTTCGTGTGAAATGTCTATTAACTGCAATTTTAATTTCTAAAATCCTTTCTGTTTGCTTATGTTTTTAAGTTTTTGAGTTTTCTCACATTTACTTAATTAAGATTGATTTAAAGACCAATTTATTTTTTGACACATAGTTTATATAATTTAAAAGCTCTTTACTTTGTTTTCATTATTTTTTTTCCTTTTGAAAAATGCCATGACCAAAATGTACGCAGGCTACTGTGATAAATAATACTTGAAAGGGATGGAATATGACTGAAAATGGTAAATCTAAAATCCAGCTTTCAGGTGATATTACAATTAGACTACAGAATGCAAATGTTGCAGAATGAACTAAATATTTCCCTGACGTACCACAAACTACATTATAATAAATATATTGTAGTACTACATTACAGTATTTTAAAGTCATGCAACAAAAACTTAAACTTGCTTACCTGCCACGATGGGGAACTGAGAAAAAAAAAATATTATTTACAATCTTGGTGATTTCTGGATTACGTTTGTATCACTACTATTTTCTGTATAAATATTTTGCATTTAAAACTCTTGAGAATATATAAGGTTCTGATAAAACGGAATAATTGATCAAATTAACAATTGTTATCAATATTATGTCGAAGAAAATTTTGAATTAGAAAAGATATTTTCAGTCATATTTATTTCAAGTAGAATTTTCATGTAGAACATAAGTTGGATAGTAACATATTAAAAAATTAAAGCTTTACAGGCATTGGAATTTTTTTATGCCTTTACAAATTTTAAATGTGTTTTTCTCAGATTTTTAATTTTGAAGATGAGAGTGTATTCTAATCCCTTAGGCGTTTTTCCTGTTCAAGATAGAGTCGTGAAATATCTTGTAAATATTCCCTAACATATTTTCTAGTAATTTGCTTCTAAAATCTAAGTATTTCTTTTCCCTTAATTTTTTATACAAATATTTTATCCAAGTTTTTGATGTTTCACGACTAAATCGTAAATATAAGAAACAACAGTCAAATATCACGAGTGCAGACGGCGCTCGCTGATATTTGAGTGAGAAAATTACAGCAGCATAAAATGCGACCTCGTTTGAATTATATCTAATGTGCATATTTGGAACTGTTTAGCGTACTCGAATTAACTCAAGTGCACACGTCAAGGGTTTATATTGCATTCTAAGTCAACACGGTGGCTACTGACGAGCGACTACGTAATTTTGAACCGCGGTTAAGTGACGAGGACGATACCTGAGCTGATAACTCCCCTTCCAAACTTCCACATCACACCAACGTGAGGACTTTTGACCTCGACGTGTTTAACGTGCATCAGCTCCTCTTCAACGCTAAACTTTTGTGGTACCAGGGCTCGAACACTGGACACGAGTTCATAACCATGACCATCAGGCTACCGTGGCCGCAAAAGTAAATAGCAAGTTTGAAAGAAATGTAATGGAGAAGTATATTTGAAGAAATAACTTCAAAACTTAACGAAAAACCAAAATATCAAAATTTATTTTCGGAATAATAGTGAATATAACTTCGCACACCTAAAACCACTTTATGCAGTGTATTTTGAAAGTGTGAACGTTTCCCCTTTTAGAGAAACTTACTATAATTATGTCAAATTCCTTTCATTTTGCTCTAAGGGGATCCCCGAAACAATGTAATTTTTTTGATACAGAAAATTACTTATGGTTGAATCTAATACAATTCCCTACAAAATGAATGAAACCCCTTTTTTATCATATAAATTGTGTTTGAATAGGAGATGGTTAGTTAATAAGAACATTTAAAACGTGTCGGCAATCTATGGACCTGTGGCACGTGGTACATTTCTTAGTGGCACTCAGCACTACTCTACAAATTTGTCAATTCTTGAGTGGATGGAAGTTGATAATAGACCTTATTTGACAAACATCTTCTGAGTTATGGACATTTATGGAACTACAAAATAATCTGAAAGATAATTCTAAGGATAAATTTACAGCTATTTTGTAAATAATTGAATGTTATTGTTAGGGGATTTAATTGTGTTGAAAAAAGAAAATTGCATGTACTCTGCTTTCCACTTATGATTCGACATATCAAAGTAAAAAATCTTTCCTAATATGAAAAATATTTCGATTCCGTAAAGAAATTGTTTAACAACTGAGAATGTTCAGAATCGTGTCACGCATTATACCCCTGGTTTTGCGATATGAAAGAAGAGTGGTGAAAGAGTTAATTCGCATTACAATTTTTATTTAACTGTAATGAAGGGAATAATTTATATTTCACTTTGTCTATTTCTTATTTAAATAAGTATGTTGGAAACATACATTTTTAATTTTTTTTTTATATTTGTTGAAGAAATAGTAACATTTTATATTGTTTATTTTTATGTTAATAAATGTATTTTATTAATCCATAATTAATATAAAATAAAACTGTAAATCTAAATTATTTACCTCTATTCTTTAAATCTGCAAATATTACCGTAAGAATCGAAGGATTTCAAAAATTTCCTACTATGTGGCACGCTGAATGATACTGACAGATTGGTTTGGCACGTCTTAGCTACACAGTTGCCGCCCCTGATTTAAAATGTTGGGTAAGATAACCATTATATTTTTAAAATTTTATAAATATACAAAAGGAGAGTATTTTGGCAATACATGTTTTAAAAGGAGTAAAGTTTACGAGAACGAAATATAAAATTGCGTTAAAATTATTGGTACTCTATCAACCGTACTTCTTATTTATATATATATATATATATATATATATATATATATATATATATATATATATATATATATATATATATATATATATATAAGAAGTACGGTCGATAGAGTACCGTAGTTACTGCCAACTCGTGACAATGAATTGGAAATTAAGTTCACAATTCATTGTTATTAAAAAATATAAAATTTTACATGACTTATTTTTGTATTTGTTAATTTTATATTCCTTACTGAAAGCAACAAATGGGAGTTCATTACCTGCCAAAACTACAGAGGCCTGGTTGTTTACTCCACAAGCTCCTACCTTATGCTTACTCTGCCCTACTAAGTAAAAATGCCGTCTTCTGCTCGTCAAGATCATGGAATTGCAGATATTGTTTTCCATATATTTTAAATATTAGTTTTCTAACTTCTACATCAGCCTTTTAATAGTCTACACTCCTGCAAAGAAGTCTGAATTCAAAAAACTATAAAAACTTATTATTCCCAACAATGTCATTTATGCCTTTATTTTTTATAATCTATGAATGCGTTAAACTATTAATTTGTTATCGCGACTATTTAATATTAAATGCGAAAAAAAAAAACGAATAAGTTTCAAACTGAAACTTAAATTGAATTTTTCAAAAATTGTCATCGATATTCTCATAACTTTTACATATTGTCATTTTAGCATATCACACATCTATCTTCTATGCAAAAATCTATTATAAGTTCATCAAATGTTTCAGCATATTTTTACTCATAACATGCAGTTTTCAACCACATTGTGAGGCCGCGGTAGCCTAATGGTCAAAGTAACGGACTCGTAGCTGGCGTGTCATGAGTTCGACCCCAGCACCACTGAAGATCCGCCGTGTAAGGGAGCGATGCTCAAGCGTCATCCTCGTCACTTGACCATGGTTTAAAATTACGAGGTCCGTCGCCAAGTGAGTGAATATTAACGTCGCACTGTTCAGCTACACGAGGGCGTTTAGTGATGGACCTCGTAATTTTGAAGCATGGTCAAATGACGAGGGCGACACCTGAGCTAGCACCCCCTCTCCTAACTACCACACCAACGAGAGGACATTTCAGCTCTCGATAGATTTAACGTGCATCGCTGCCCTACACGGCGGGTCTTTTGTGGCACTGGGCTCGAACTCGAGACATGCCAACCATGATTCGATACCTTGACCACCTGGTACCCCGGCCACAGGTCCGTCGCCAAAAGCCCTCAAGTAGTTGAGTAGAGAAGAGAAGAGAGTGCGACTTTAATATCCCCTCACTTAATTAAATTATATGAAATTTAAGGAATACTTGAAAAAAAATATTAGAAGTCGAATATATATATATATATATATATATATATATATATATATATTAAAAAATTAATCTAATGATAATTTTAAATATCCAAAGAATTATTAGTATTTATGGTAAATATATGTTTTTCAACTGAGTATGTGAGACACGTATAAATATCTTTTTCGAAATTCCAATGCAGAATTTCAGTGGAGCTAATACAAAATTCTTAGTTTTGCATGGTTAAGATTATAAAAATGTCCAAATTTTAATAACCTTTTCTTCAGTCAACCACTAATGGAACATGAATGATGAGGGATTATGCATAAATATATATTTTTTAACTTGAATTTAAAAAGGATCTTTATATTTATTTATATGCGCAAATGTTAACTGTAAATTTGTCCAGATGCTTTTAAATACTCTTTATTTGAAGATTCAAGTTCAAAAATATAAGCTGGCAGTTAAAGTTCTCTTTGAATGAAATTAATGTTCAGACATTCAAAATTCAAATATAATTTGTTATCTGAACAATACAAAACAAGGGATTCTATGTAAGATGCCCTGAATACCTGGCTTTAAAATTATGAAAAACTAAAAGATTTAAATAGGGTTTTTTTTTAACAATGCATAAAAAATTTTTTGCAAATAATGTAATACAGAAGCTTAAAAATTATTCATGTTTAGAAGTGTCCGAAATTTTAAAAGATTTTAAATTTTGAACCTTTTTTTTATTTTTTTGACACATAACAAAATAATCATTTTTAAAAAAAATCCCTGAAAGTATTGATTAAAATAAGAAAAATGAAACAGTAAATTATCCTCAATGTTTTAATATATAATTTGAATTTAAATACTACAGATATTTTTTAAAAACTTAGACATACATTATAAAAACTTAATTCCATTTGAGAATTTTAAGGTAAAGAAAAAATGAGAATTCTCAACTCGTTGACTTGCAATTATTTCCGTACACTTTAGGGTTTAAAGAAATTCTTCCCAGTTTCTTACGATTGCTGCAGGGGAAAGAACCGGTCTCCCCGTGAGCCATAAAACCCCTCAATGCCCATTGTGTCTCCCCGACCGTCTCTAATTATCTTTCAAGATACTAACCTTTAAAGGGGGGGAAAGAAATCGGAAAAACACGACTTTACCGTTTTTGAACACATTACTTGAGGAGGAAAAAATCAGTTTGGTTCATTTTTGGTGAGTCCCCGGCCTTACGAAAAATTCAGTGTGGTCCGTTTTCGAAGGCTCTCTAGTAGGGCAGAAAAATCCGTGCTGTCCGGTTGGAGGGTTAAAAGCGAAACAGAGAGAAAAAAAGTTAAGTGATAGAAAAGGTCAAGTGGTCATAACTAACTCAAGGACATTTTAATATCGAAAATTCAAAGATATTATAGAATGCCTATTAGAAATAATATCAATGATCTACACAGCATGAAAACTGCTGTTTGGGCTGTTTATTTTCATCTCCTGTCTTCAAACGAGAGCCCTTAACATAGACTGTATCCGGCGATTATAAATGCCTGGTGCAAGTTTCAAAAGACAGAATCTGAATGTAACGAAAGTCAATATGATCATCAACACATACACAAGTGCTACATACCATAATGAATTAAATGAAGACAATTTTTAGAGATCTAAATGTGTGTGAGCCTATATTATTAAGATAATGTTTACATGGAAAGACCCAGAACCCAAATGAGTCAGTTAATAACACCATATGGTCAGTGATTCCAAGATCTACAATTGTGGAATTAAAAACTCTGAAATATTAGGAGTAAATATATATATGGCTATGCAAGTTCAATATGAGTCATGTAGCAAAATTAATGATCTTAAAACATTGTAATATTGAACCAAGTTTTACATGTGCGTCATGCATCAAAAAACTAAATTCACGTAGGATTCGTCCAGCCCAACGAAAGCATTTTGAGATCCAAAAAAAAGGCTAAATTGTTAAAAATAATGAAAAAATAAAATTAGAAGAGTCTTTTGTACGATCAGAGAATAAGAAAATACTTCATATACTTCTGGAAAGTATTAAAAAAAGTAAATGCTCAAAAAAAATAAATTTACACTTTAACCCTCTAACCGGATAGCACGGAAAATTCCGTCAGTGTAAAGATGCTTCCAAAATGCACTGCACGGATTTTTCTGCCTTCAAGTAACGTTTTCAAAAGCGGATTAGCCGCACTTTTCTGAAATCCTTTCCCCCTTTTAAAGGTTTAACATCTTGAAAGATAATTGGGGACGGTGGAAGCAACACAGCAGGACACTGATAGGAAGTTTTATGGCTCGCAGGAAACCCCGTGTTTTGACCCTGGGGCAATCGTAAAAGATGGAGGGGAAATTTCTTTAGACCCCAGGAAGTATTTATTTGTTACATCGTATTTTAAAAGTTTTGAAAAGTCCCAACGCATAAGTAAAATATGTTACAATTCCCTTTTGGTTTCATATTAATTTGAAACTGTAACAAGTTGGGGCGTGACAGTGCAATCTGCTATTTTATATGTTTAGACAAATTATCTTTTTTTAAGTATATTCTTTCGCTTCATTTTTCTTATTTTAATCAAAGCTTTCAGTTTTTGAAACATGATTATTTTATTATAAGATACGGAAAAAATTAATAAAACACCAAACTCTTTAAAATTTGAAACCTTTTCAATTTTCCAACCACTAAAAATGAGTAAATTTAAACTTCATCAAATCATTTGAAACATTTTCTTACACTTTGATAAAAATAAAAACGAAAAAAAACTAATTAAGATTTATTAGTTTGTTTTTTTTAGATTTCAAAGCCCAAGTGTTCAGGGAAGTTTAAGTACAGTGCCTAGTTATATATTGTTAAAATACACCGAATTATATTTGAATTTTAAGTGCTTGAACTTCAGTTTACATCAAAGACAACATGAATGAAGATTTTCACACATTTTTTTATAACTTGAATGTTTGAATAAATGGTAATCAAAAGTATACGGAAACATTTACAGCAGACATTTATGCATATAAATAAACATAAAAATCAATTTTAAATTCGAGCTATTCAAAAACATTCGAATTATTGTTCAAAAATATCTATTTATACAAAATACCTCAACATTTATCTTTTTTAAAGGCTAACTGAATAAGTAATTAAAATCTGGATATTTTTTGAAATCTCGACCGTATAAAGCTAGGAATTTTCAGTTAGAAATTCCATTTGAAATTTCGAAAAAAAAATGCATCGCGCAGTTAAAAATTATTTACCATAAGTTTTAGCAATTGTTTGAGTATAATAAAAATTTCAAATTTTATTATATAGCTTCTTTGGTATCGTTTAATATATTTCGAAGATTTCATACAATTCAGTTGAAAACTGCATGCTAAGAGCAAAGAATATACTAAAAAAATTGATGAATATACAATTACAATAAATTCTTACATAGAAGCAAAACTGAGAATCTAAAGCGTAGGAATGAAAAATTTTGAGTATATCTGAAGTAATTTTCGAAATAATTATTTTAAAGTTCAGAAAATTTGTGTGCGTTATGTTATACTTAATATTAATTAAATGGTTAAAATAATATGTTAATATTAGTCATGTAATCGTTTGATGACACATTCATATACTAATAAAAATTATCATGGTCATTGATGCGAATGTCAAGAATTTTATGTAACTTTAAATTCAGACATTAAGATATTGATGTAGAAAATATAAATCGCCCATCTAAAATACATGAAAAATGCAGTCTGCTATAAAATGATCTTGACAAACAAAATCTGGCATTTTCACTTACTATGGCAGAGCCGGCTTAGTCAGGGGCGATCTGGAAAAACAGAGAGAGAACCGCGGTTTTGATGGATGCCGCTCTAGCTTTTAAAGTTCCCAGGAAAAATTATATATATATAAATTACATATGCAAAAATAAATCTTGTAATTTTCCATACATTTTTATAACAACGAATTGTGGAATTGGCTTCCAATACATTGTTATGTTTGACAATATGTAAGGTTACCAACCCTACTTTAGATAGATTTGTACTACTTTGTCGTAACCGTATTCCTTTTAAAATAAATTCGTGCAGCCGAAATACACCTTTTGCACCCTTAAAAATTTATGTAAACTATAACGGTTAATTTTAATTTATGCAACTTGTGAAATGTTCATAATTAAGCATTTCCGTCTAAACAGTTTACATGAAAAAAAGTTTGGACTCCCTCATTCATTAGGGATTTATATAAGATTCTAACATTAAATTTTATTTTTCACCGAATAGGATCGAGTGGTAGTGTACAGTGCTTCCACACCATAGGGATGAAGTTCTATTAACGGGCTGCGCAAGGTCGACTCTGCCTTTCATCCCCGCTACATTGGGTCGATAAATAAGTACCAAGCTTGCTTCGGGTCTTAAACACTGAAGGTCTCTCTTCAGACAGACCACCCAATCGGGACATCTGTTCATGCACCTCAGCGTCCAATGGTCACGTGTATTATGATGGGCACAGTAGTTCCTGGCCCTCATGGATTGTTGTGCCACTGAGTTTGAGTCTTAAGTTTGAGGATTACCTCACTTTGGGGATACCCCTTAGATAAACATGTATTTCCACTCATTTGCAATTAAACATTTTTCTTTCAATTACGTTTATTTCAGATGGAAGTTTGATTTTTCAAATGTATTTGCTTAATAATATGTATATTTGTGAATTATATTAAAAATTTGATCATTCCAAAATTACATGTTTTTAGCTCCTCTAAAAGCTTTTAGGATTTTAAAACTGATCTTACAATCCATATACGTTTTATAGTAGTATATTTAAAAATGATAAAGACATTTTTACGACTGTGGAGCTTTTATGCCTCGTTTATAAATATAAAAAATTGCATTCAGCTACAGTTTTTAAAATGTACAGAAATAAGTGGGGAAATAGGATACCTACATATTATGAATATTTTTGACTGCAGTAAGATATATTTATATTTCGGTTTCTTTACAATTTGAATAGAAGTTGTAAGCCATTTTGCGAATAGTTTGATATTGAGTATAAACCCATAGGCTGTTTAATATTGTAAAGTGTTTTACTTTGATACCAGCACACATTAAAATAAGGCTCATTTGCAGTTATATGATCAGCTTCAGTGATATTTAAATTTTCAAAAATAGTCTACACGTACGAAAACATTCTTTCACAACCGCACACCACATCTCATACTATATCTTCCCTACAGCAGGAAATATTTGTGTATACTGAAAAATTTAATACAGGATACATTTCCAAGTGTTAAATTTGTTTTTAAAATTTGGTATGAATACATTGTGGAACTGTCGTTTAACTTCACTGAACAAAATTGTTTTAAGTGTACTGTTTTGAAAGACAAAATTAATTAGGGAGAATTTTTCTCACAATAGAATTTGTAATGACTGAATTGTGTGAAAGAGAGAGTGTAGTTATCGATGTGTGACATTTTTCCTTGTAATAAAAGAAACAGAAAGATAAGAAATTTATTTTGAGTAGAAAATGGTTAGAAGTACTGTCATGCGCATTTGAAGAAGTATATCCCCCATTAAAATTAAAAATTATTGACTGAATGGGTGTTATGTCCATCACAAATGCCGATGTAGAAAAGATATTTTTATTTAATACAAGGAGTTCGAAAAGGAGAGCACTAGGAATGAAAATTTAGATTTTTTCCGAAAAATATTCAGTTAACATAAAAATATCATTTATATGATTTAAATTTAAATAAATTAAAAGTATATTGAAATAATTTTTTATGTTATTCTAAATTAAAAATATAATTGAATAGAGAAAGATCTGTTTTATTTCATAAATATGCACCATTTATGTCTTATTGTTTAAAAAAAAAAAAAAAAAAGATAGGGCCTTTACTCTTTTTACCTCATAACTTTTTAAAAACATGAAAGTGAACGCGTTTTCTTACTCTCATATTCAAAAATGAATACAGGATGCTTTTTTCTGGTTCAAATCGCAATACCAAAATATTTTTTTTTTAATTTTTAAAAAATGACAGAAAAATAAATTTTGTTTGAAGAAAATATAACTATTTTTCAACTTTTAACACGCCATTTATTTCATGTTTTTTTTTTACCCTGCATTTTGTTTTAATTTTACTGTGACTGAATCTATGGGGAAAACGACAGAGTAGAACTACGGTTTTGATACAAGATTGCCCAAGGCAACTTAACAGCTAGCTGTAAACGATTGATCTCTTGGTTCTTACTGATTAAAGACGCCGAACCAAGTCATAAAGTTGTTCCGTTTCGACCTCCCAAGTTTTAAAAGGAGGGAAGGAATTGAAGTCTGTTGCATTTTTGAAGGGAATAGCAGTATAAGAGTAAAACGTTTTCGGAATAACTTTTCAGGAGGAAGGTATCCACTTAGAGGGTTAAAGCCTGTTTTCTCAAAATGTAATATTTTTTTCACTTAATGTACATTTTTCTCAAAAACTACCTATCATATAATCCTCAAATTTTCAGTGAGCAGACGTTTTACATGTTTACACCTTTTTAATGGAGGAAATTAGATATATCTAGCAAACATTTTTAGATATGACTTTTTTAAACTAAATTTTAGGGAGAAAAAATTGGACAATTTTTAAAAAATTCATAATTAATTTAGTTTTTAACAAAAAGACAAAACACTTTGTTAAATTTTATTGATAGTACACATAACCTACTGTAAACATTTTATTCATTAGATGTAAGTAGTTTCTGAGAAACAGGTACATTAACTTACACAATTTAACGTGGACTCCTATGAACGTGCCCCCTTAAGTGGATTTAGTTTTAAATTCGATTATAAAGTTTTAAATTTTATTTGCAGCAGGAAATTAGGATTTTTTTTAAACTTGGGGCCCTGCTACATAATACAGTAAACACAGAAAATGATAATTTAATCGTAATTTTTAAACGTTCTTGGTAGAAATATTAAACCGCAGGATTACGTATAACTTGTTAAAACTATGTATTTCACATTTTAATTAAATAATAAGATAAATAAAATTACCAAGGTATCCTATTTTATGAAACTACATTCTTATCCGAAGCAATTAAATTAAATTCAACCCCTTTGTAAAGAAAACCTAACGAAAAAGAGTCGGATTACTCACTTAAACTTATTTCATAATAAGGTTATTGTCAGCAAGCGTCGAAAGGGAATAAATATTTACTTACAAAGCACCTCGCTTTTAGACTACGGAAAATTGCTAAAAGAAATTAACATTTAAACCAAATAAATGAAGTAATTATTTTGTAAAGAGTGAACAATATATATACTAATGTAGCACGTAAATTGAAGTGATTCGGAACTAATTTAGGGAACTAAGTGAGAAAATTTAACTATGTTTACTTATTAAATTAATACATCTTGGTATGTCTTTTAATTCATAATTTATAAATCGAAGTATTTTCTCTAATTCTTCTTTAAAATTATTTGTTGTTTTCCTAAGTATACTTCGAGAAATTTAATACGAAACATATAGCGATAAAACTTAGTTACTCCAGTTTTTTTAAAAAATTCAAAGATGATTAACTTAATGATTTGAATATCCGTTTTTTCAACAATTATTACTTATCATTTTCAAAGATTTATTTTCCTCGATTTAAAGTTTCATCTTACGCATTAATGCGACTCAATTCTGAGAAAACAATTTGGTGGTGAGGTTTAACAACTTGTTACCTTTTAAATTGTTATTTTTAATTACATTATTTTATTTTGATTTGTTTATTAAACATTTGAGGTTGCTTATATCTATTAGCCTCAAAGTTTATCAGGTTTAACCTAAATAAATAAACATAAATCAGTGTTAATCTGTATATAACTATATAGACTACAAACTAAGAACAAATGTATTTCCATTCAACCCTTCTAAGTTAATTCCAGTCCTTTCACTACAAACAAGCATCTATATAATAACCAGAGCTAAAACTGTGTGTGTGTGTGTGCGTGCGCGTGTGCGTGCGCGTGTGTGTGCGCGTGTGCGTGCGTGCGTGTGTGTGTGTGTGTGTGTGTGTGTGTGTGTGTGTGTGTGTGTGTGTGTGTGTGTGTGTGTGTGTGTGTGTGCGTGTGCGTGTGTGTGTGTGTGTGCGTGTGTGTGTGTGTGTGTGTGTGTGTGTGTGTGTGTGTGTGTGTGTGTGTGTGTGTGTGTGTGTGTGTGTGTGTGTGTGTGTGTGTGTGTGTGTGTGTGTGTGTGTGTGTGTGTGTGTGTGTGTGTGTGTGTGTGTGTGTGTGTGTGTGTGTGTGTGTGTGTGTGTGTGTGTGTGTGTGTGTGTGTGTGTGTGTGTGTGTGTGTGTGTGTGTGACTAAATAATCAGAATCTTACATATGAGAATAATCCTAAATATTTAGGGTTTATTTTAAATCCTGATTTTTTTACAAGTCACAAACATATTGAATATCTAGTTTTGAAAAGTAGGAAACACCTCAATATCTTAAAATCTATCGCTGGTAAGAATTGGGGAGCTGATAAGATTACGCTTAGGCTTATTTATTTGACGCTTATTCGCTCGATTCTTGAATACGGATTTCCAATTTATTGTTCTGCCTCTAACTCTGTCCTGAAGAAATTAGAGGAAGTCCAACTGAGTGCTGCCCATATTCTGACTGGTCTGAAGCCAGTGCCCTTCAAACATCGTTCTTTTACAACCTCTTCTATACCGCAGACAGACTGTATTGGTCAAATACTACAACAAACTTTATATCTTCGGACAGCAAAACCAAGCATCTACGACAGGGGTACTCAGCCCTTTTTTCGAGCTGCATACTAATGGTAGTTATTTCATGCGGGCTGCAACATGCAAATAATGGAAAAACACACTATAAGACCAAAGCAATATTGACAAACAAAATTGATAAAATTAATTAAAACTCATTTTTGGCTTTTATTTTAATACTATATTAACTTTTCTATCAAAGACACAAAAAAAACATTTGTTTTTATGAATTTTTACTGAGTTAAGGGATAATTTTTATATTCTTTCGTCTATGACCAAGCCTTTTGCTAACATTTTACTATTTTTGTTGTTGTTATCGTGTCCATGAATAAATGCAGTAGATATCACTAAATTCCGTCGAAAGTCTTGATCACTGCCTCCGCTATTCTGAGAGCATCAGGGCTGTACAGGAGTTCCCGCAAAGAGTCCCTCAGATGGACCATTCCCATTTTTAGTAACTTTGTTGCGACGGTTGGGCATTCCAAGATGTGATTGGGCGTGAGTTGAAGATCTGGGCAGTGTTTGCATTGAACATATGATCTTGTCTTGTCTGGGTGAATCTTCATGCCCTTAAGGTGTTCAGTTCTCAATCTGGCAATTGTGGATGTTATAATTCGGGGACAGTCAAATTCCGTAACTAGGGGGTTTTTTAAAGTGAGATTCATAATTCTATGTTTGGCTACTGCGTTAGCATCGTCAAGTGTGATGGTGGTGCACTTATGATCGATGTCTCTAGCTTCTTTAGTGAGGCTATATATATATATATATATATATATATATATATATATATATATATATATATATATATCTGCACATTCATTACCCTCAATGTTGACATGTGCGGGTATCCAGTGCAGGATACAGGATTTTCTTTTGCTGTACAGCTGTTCTAGAAGGGTAATAATATCACAGGAGATGTTGGTCTCTCCGTTTCTTATGGCTTCTATGGCTGATTTAGAATCTGAGAAGATTACTAATCCTTCTGTAGAATCAATAACATGTGGGTCTTGTTGGTATAATATAAGGGCCTCTCTAATCACCATGAGTTCACTTGTGAAGTTTGAGGTGATTATGCCTGTGTTAATTTTGTGTTTGTAGTTATTACCATCTGGGAGGAGGAGGGGGATTCCGGCACCTCCATTGCTGAGGGATCTGTCTGATGAACCACCGGTGTAGGCGATTGCAAAGACTTACTATTACAAAGACTTTACTATTAAACAACAAATTGATAGAAAAAGTTATGCATTTGATTGCTTGATTGACAGAATTTTCTGTTAAATTTTTGTACATTGTTCTCCAATAACTGAATTTCTAAGTGTAATGCGCCATGACTGAGTCACTCAAAAAAGGCCCGCGGGCCGCAGGATAAGTATCGCTAGTCTACACACTTGAATAACTGTGTAAACAAGCAAAGACTAAAGAAAAACATCCTCTTCAGCCAAGTTGAGTCACAGAACTTTCTTACAGAATCCCTCTTCCTTATAATGTAGTTAGACTCTGTATTGTTCCTCCAAAGAGAGGGTTCTATTTCTCCTTCAACTTAAGTTTACTCGTCATTAAGAAAAATTTTGTTTCTAGACATCTTAGACATTTAGCATTGGAGATCATTAACTGCATCCCCATGATGCAATCAAGACTTATACCATTGGCAGCAGAATATCTAACCAGATCGGTAACTCTATCTATATTGATACGCCACAGGAAAAATTTTCTCTGAAAAAGCGCAATCCACAGGTTTCTGCTCAGTTTTCAGAAATAAACTAATAGCCATTGACTCGGGATTTGAGGCCATTCTATCTAAGAAGAGAATTACAGTGATATTTCAATTATCCATGATAGTTGTAATTCACTTAAACACCTTAACAAATGGTTTATTGGTGGCGACAAAAGCAGTGTCTTATACAAACTGAAACATATATCATTGCACCATAATAACCATTTTCAGTGGATCTCATCTCACGTCATACTTTACGGCAATGAAATGGCGGACAAACTAGCTAAGGAGGGCTGTAATCCTCCCTCGACACCCGTCCTTACCTATCTGGAATTATACTCGTTAAAAAAATCTCAACATCTGGTGGAGTGGAAGATAAACACACTTATCACTGGTATGCGAGTAATAGACCTGGTATCGCCCTAGCCCTCACGTATGACAGATGCTTCCAGACTTACACTCTCTCGTTTTGCAAGTGGTCACATCAAGTGCTTCTCCATCTATGAAATCTGTGAAAGATGTCACGATCACCAGGCTTCCCCCGGGCACATAATGCGTTGACTGGATCTCAAAAGCAAGGATATCTACAATGATCAATTTCTTGTGCTCTATTTTTTGAGAGTGAACAAATTAATTGATCCTGTGTCTAATTTCGTCAGACCATGGAGGATTAGCAACAACAACAAATGTTACAAATGTATATCTTCTACAAATAGCTTTATTGTAGTAGTCATTCTACGTTTTTAGACGGATAGAAAGTACAAATTATTGTTTACAAAGTTGAATAATCTATTATCTATGTTTAAAGCAGAATATGCACCTTTATTTCGAATTATGGTCAAATAGAAGATCGATACTTTTATTTCAAATTTGTTTTTAAAGGTCCTATTTCAGTTACCGATCAAACTGCCTCGATACCAAATGTTTTGTATTGGCCCTGTTAAAGTAAGCGTTATAATTTATTAAGTTAACTTCAACAAATGTACATGGAAGATATAACTGAAGTTCCACTTTCAAAATGCTGCAAAAAATGAACTACTGATCAGAATAATTTCAAATTTGAACTAAATATACTTGAAAAAGGGGGAAATGACATAGCTTTAAGAAAAAAAAATCATTGGCGTCTTCATTTTTGCTGTTTGTGCTGTTTTTAACCCAAGAAGAATTATAAAAACCTATTTTTTTCCCATTCAATGTCTATGAGCTTGCCGCGATGGATTCCCTAACAGTGCAACAATGTTGAATAACTTGAAAGTCATTTTTTCCCTCAAATTACCTAAACAATCATGCTCGGTTGGGTTTATGTGCAACTTATGCCAAAGCCTTTGTAATTAATCAATATACCACTTGTAACCGTCGTTATGGTGTTTACAGTGCCATCTATTGATACACTTTGGAACTTTTTCTTGTGCTAGAACGTCCCCCTCCCCTCCCATCTTTTAACGTATATTCAGTTAAAATTTGAAGACACATTCCGACCCATGGTTGTTTTTTACAGCATATTTTGCAAGTAGAACTTTAATGATAACCACTTAGTATTTTTGACTATTTACCATTAGAAATATTTTCAAACATTATTGTGTTTATTATTTATGGTTAATATTTAGTTTTGTTATTGTGTTCCTTCTCTAAATAATGTTTATATCTATGCATTATTTACTAGTTAGAATTCTATTTGTATCGATACTCTGATCATGATTATCAAAAGTTATTTTATTGTCAAATTGTGGCGAAGTGTTAAAACAATTAATAACATTCTTATGATAAATACGAAGTCCTTTCGATAAATAAAATGGGTTGTTGAAACAATTTTTCTAAATAAAAGTGCATTGTTTACGATTGCTGATGCAAATTGTAAATTAGAAAGGCTACAGTTCTAAGACAGCGTCATATTTCACGTATGATAAACTTATCATTTTAAATTATTATTACATCTTTTATTTGTTATTTACTATTTATAAACTATTACATCATTATTTTTATTATTATCGTATTATATTTTTATTAAATATTGTCATTAATTATTTCTTTAATTTATATTATTTTTAATTAATTTCCCCACTAATTTCGAAAAGAATCCATAGGATCCTTCAATCGCCAAAAATGATGTCAACTGTGGGCTCTATTGCCAAGATTTCTCCAAGTTTCTTATGAATCGTCATTATATTGTAAAGAATAGCGTTGCTTGCAAATATTACGATTTTAACATAAAATAAATGCATCATAGAGTAATACACATCCAGATATAAATTATTTACTCTATTTAAATAATTCCTTACACAAAATTTCAAACATTATATTTTTTATAATGAAAATCTTTTAAATTTTGTATTCATGTAACTAAAATATGGAAATCACTATTACAATAATTTATTTAAGAAAAATAGTTCCATTATTTTTTAAAAAAAGGCGTTTGTTTATAAAACCGTGGTATAAGGTTGATGTGGATTTGCCAGATTTGGTGATTTAAAAAAAGTAGTTCAATAATAAAGGCTGTTTTCCTAACTTCTACAACAAGTTTATAAAGGCTTAAGGCCTAATACATAAGAATTATCGCGCAACATCTTTCATCAGTACGTAAGACACTCTAATAGAATAGGCGAAAAATCTTAGGAAAACAAAGGCTTATAGCAACAGAAAAAAATCTAATAAAAAAAATCAAATTAATTTCCTTTTCCCCTCGAGAATGTTCTTTCTTTATGCAGGGATAGGATTTACGAATCTCGGGTACCCAAGTGATTTTTCTTCTCGCCCCCGGGGTGTTTACTGTCTTTCACAAACACTTCTCAATTTTTTTCGGACCTTTTTAATACGTTTAAAAAGTTGAATTATTTGTGAAAGCTTTATTTTATTAAATTATTTTTAAAGTGCTCTTTCCTTCTTTTTTAAGAACATTTTGTTTCGCTTCTAAACAACATTTTAAAGCTGCGTAAAAGCTAGTGGCAACCAAATTATTTTTCTTATTTGTAATATCTCATCATTCAACATTTCTAAGTCGTATTGCTACGCAAATGGCCTATTTAATACTTTATCATTACTATCTAATATGATGTTTGTGCGTTAATTTTCGACTTCTGTCTGCATAAGCCTCTAAAT
This sequence comes from Trichonephila clavipes, assembly GCA_019973935.1. NCBI lineage: Eukaryota > Metazoa > Arthropoda > Arachnida > Araneae > Nephilidae > Trichonephila > Trichonephila clavipes. Next base: position 1,203,738 of record BMAU01019666.1, read on the forward strand.
CATTGCTTCTGCATCTAAACTACGTTATAAAAATTTGGTATTTACTTATTATACCGCTGTCATCCAATCAAAGAACGTCGCCAAATGCCATAATATGCAGCTAATAGACGAAAATCGTTTGAGTATGTTCAACCATAATAATTATAGAAGACAGCATTTGTCGACGTCTTTTGAATTAGTGAAGTCTTTTTTTTTCGACGAAATTGGTCAATGGTATAATACTCAAGGTCAATTTTTTTATATTGTTTGTCAGTTTTTTAATATTTTATTATGATGCGTCTTTAATGAATTTTTAATTATTTTAAGAATGTTGTTACAAAATATAGCGTGATGACGTTATAAAGATTGGTTATTTAGTGCTATACGCTGGAACAATGTCACCAAATTCTGAAGATGTTGCTAATTCAAAAGACGTCACCAATACCTTCATTTTCATATTCTTCTTATTATTGTGCTTGAACATGCATAGGGACTTACGGACTTACATTTAGGTACTTACGTATTACCGCAACCATATTAGCGACATTACACGAAACGAAGCACATGGTTGCCAATTCAACACGTACGACACATGCAAAATCGGGATTGCCAACTTGGTGAGTTATCTTGAACATTGACACTGTTGCTATGGTACGTAAATGCCCTGTTTTCCACTTTTGGCTGCATATCGCAATAATTGGTAACGTCTTTTATTTTGACAAAATTGGTCGACGGTGTAAAAGGAAAGTACCTAAAAACTGTACTGTGAATAAAGTTGATACTGTTGTAAAAATGTAACCACAAATTTATGTAAAAAAACTTGTTTAAACAGAAAATCCAAATTCTAAAAGCTACTGACTAGTAGGTAAAAAGTAAGGATTATAAAATTTATAGCTTCTAAATCAGAGTTTTTCAAAGAATTTCCAAAATCATGTAGGGAGAATCAGGAACACTACTCATCTATAAATCATAATATTTATTGACGACAAAAAATATCTTTAGAACAAAATTTTATTCGTTTGCATTGTACATTGTAAAGGCCTCAACTCTGGGGCCACTTCCTCGTCATCTAATTGACCTAAATCTGTAGGATGTAAAGATGGATGACCAAGACTAACTACAATAAATCTAATTTATTATTACCAAAAATAATATTCCAAGACAAGCACACTATAAAGGGAACCTTTGGAGTGAAATAAAGAGAGCTCAAACCTCATGTGAATAAGCATACGAAATCCAATTCGTATAACTTTAATCAATGCTATCTTAATAATCCTAACCCCTTATTTATTCCAGTAGTTAAAATCCGTTCTATGGTTTCGTGGCGTAATTCCGGTTCTTACCGTATCAGCACAGTTATCATCGACCCCTCTCCCTTTTCCTTCTAATCCAGGGTTATTTAACTATATATACACTAGCCAATTTGCATATCATGGTTTCTTCTTGGGAGGGATGGATGTGAAATAACGCGATTGCTGGCCCAAAGATTCACCAAGAGGATTATTAGTAGAAAGTCTCGTAAAGCTCCGCCACAACATATACACTGTGTGCTTGACAATTGCTAAGGATCAAGTGGTTTATGCAAAATTGCGTCTCAGATAGCTTATGAATAAAAGTAAATTCGAGTTCAGAGGGCTTGGTAGACCAGGACTCGTTATTTGTAAAAAATATCGTGCTTACAAGCTCTTGATTCATACGAATGCTGTTTGATGTTTGGTGAAAAAAGGGCTGAAAGTTAAAAAATTTCCTTCTATAAAATTCTGTTTGGTTCTACCAATAATTAAGAACAAAATGTCAGCAAGACATCATTTGAGTGAATACGATCGTGAATGAGTCGCCAACGACTGAAAGAAAGTCAAAAGGTCACTACTGTTTCTGTTGCAACGGATGTATCAAAGAGTGTCATCTCGAGAAAAAGGCCGCTGAAGGTGGAAATGGTTTTCGAGATCATGCCGAGGATCGCTTTAGAGCAGGGGTGTTCAACACGCGGCCCACCGACTCCTTTTTTAAAAAAATTTAAATATCAGGTTTTTTAAGTTTTTTCATTTCGAAATTTATTTGAGGGGAAATTGTGTGTGTGTGTGTGTGTGTGTGTGTGTGTGTGTGTGTGTGTGTGTGTGTGTGTGTGTGTGTGTGTGTGTGTGTGTGTGTGTGTGTGTGTGTGTGTGTGTGTGTGTGTGTGTGTGTGTGTGTGTGTGTGTGTGTGTGTGTGTGTGTGTGTGTGTGTGTGTGTGTGTGTGTGTGTGTGTGTGTGTGTGTGTGTGTGTGTGTGTGTGTGTGTGTGTGTGTGTGTGTGTGTGTGTGTGTGTGTGTGTGTGTGTGTGTGTGTGTGTGTGTGTGTGTGTGTGTGTGTGTAATATTTCCAATAATTTGCTTTATTTAATGTCCAGTCCTTCAGGACAACCATCTAATTATTTTAATTGGTTACACGCCTACCGGGGACTTATGAAATTATCTCCATCCACCTCATAAATCACTAACTAAACTAAAATTAGATGATCGCGTGTGCCGGCACCGAAGGCGCCTATTCCCAGAAGGATGGGAGAAAAAGGTAAACCATGATGTGAGGGTTGAACAAATCAAGAATACTCCCACGACAAAACGGGGAGGGAGGACGTACCCCAAAGCACGGACGCTCTATCGAAGCTGAGCGCCGGCGGGGCGAGGGGAAGAACGCAGGAAGGAAAGCGGGACGGCCGAAGGCAGTAAACCAAAGGCGGTGAGATATCACCCAAGAACCCAGAGTAAAAGACGCAGTGCAGTGCAGCTAAATCATATTGTTAAGAGTGTGAAAAGAGTGTTTTTTGTTGAGTTATGGGGGATTGAGCGGGTTTCTCCACTTCGTTGAAGAGTATGAATATTTAATTTTAGGATGAGGATACGTAAATAGTGTTTGTGCTTTGATAATTGGATTGTCATGAGATTCAATAGATTTAAAGACATTTCTAGAGAGTTTAGTGATGTAATTAGAAATCGGCTCCATATGTAGATCGTTGTGCATCACGTCATTTCGGACGTACCAAGGTGCGTTCGTCATGACGCGGAGTATCTTGTTTTGAATTACTTGAATCTTTTTCATGTGGGTGGCGGCTGCGGCTCCCCATAAGGGTGAACCATAAGTGATAACTAGGCTCAGAATCTGCTTGTATAGAATAACTTTATTTTCCAGGGATAGATGAGACCTCCTCCCAATGAGGTAGATGGCTAGAGAAATTCTACCCCAGAATTTCTCAGCTAGATAGTCAATGTGCTTTTTGAACGTTAAGCGGCTATCTATGTGTAGACCCAGATATTTCACCACCGAAACCCACTGGATGTTGTCATCAAAAAGTGTAAGTTGGAAAGGCGGGTCGATGATCCTCCATTTCCTGAAAACAATTGCTTGTGATTTATCAACGTTAATTGCAATTCTCCAATGTGTAAGCCACGTTTCAAGTTTATCTAAAAAGTATTGAACAGTTTTAATTGTGTATTTCAGCTGGACACCTTGCGAGAGGACTGCGGAATTATCCGCAAACAGGCAAGTACTGACGGTGGAGTGCTGTGGAAAGTCGTGTGGTGTTAATGTAGTACAAGTACAGAGAAAGGACAGATCCCTGAGGGACCCCAGAGAGGCAAGATCCCGTGTTAGAGTATGAATTATTTACACGAACTCTCTCTAAAAGTTCTATTGTGTAAAAAATTATGAATGATTTTAATTAAATAGTCAGAGAACTGCAATTTAATTAATTTGTACGTGAGGCCATCGTGCCACATTTTGTCGAATGCCCTTTTTACATCTAAAAAGACACCTACAGTATAAAATTCGTGGGCAAAACCCTCATTAATAATGTTTGTAACACGTATCGATTGGTGTTCATAAATCAGGCGATGTCTCGCGGCCTATAAATACCGAGACCTGGAAATCGCGCGCTCTCTTCTCTTCTGCTCTCTGCAATCATGTAGTCAGCCTGCTGCCGCGCTTTACTTGTTTGTGGGTTGTCTTTGTCTATTTTGTGCCGTAAAATCTTTATTATTGTAAAAGATGCATATATGTTTCAATAAGTGCAATAAATTGGAGTTAATCCTTTCAGGATTCCTGCTTCTTCGATAATACAGTATCATTCACACACCACCGGCCACGCGCCCTACCACTGGTTCACCATGTTTAAATTTACTGTGTGTGTGTGTGTGTGTGTGTGTGTGTGTGTGTGTTTGTGTGTGTGTGTGTGTGTGTGTGTGTGTGTGTGTGTGTGTGTGTGTGTGTGTGTGTGTGTGTGTGTGTGTGTGTGTGTGTGTGTGTGTGTGTGTGTGTGTGTGTGTGTGTGTGTGTGTGTGTGTGTGTGTGTGTGTGTGTGTGTGTGTGTGTGTGTGTGTGTGTGTGTGTGTGTGTGTGTGTGTGTGTGTGTGTGTGTGTGTGTGTGTGTGTGTGTGTGTGTGTGTGTGTGTGTGTGTGTGTGTGTGTGTGTGTGTGTGTGTGTGTGTGTGTGTGTGTGTGTGTGTGTGTGTGTGTGTGTGTGTGTGTGTGTGTGTGTGTGTGTGTGTGTGTGTGTGTGTGTGTGTGTGTGTGTGTGTGTGTGTGTGTGTGTGTGTGTGTGTGTGTAAAGATAATTAAGTTAGATTAAAAATTAAATTTCCTGTCTATCACTTGACCATATATATATAAAATATCTACAATGTATTTGCTAGTTAACTGTTATTGTTTTAATACAAATCCTTTTTTATACTAGAAATGTCCTTTACATTAAAATAGATTTATATTTTATCAAACAATATTACATTTGATTTTACTATAATAAAGTACCTTTTTAATAAATTTTGAATTGCATGATGAATATCCTTTACTATGGATGGTACATGATTCTCTGTTTCTGCGACTTTCATTTCTCCTCCTCCTTTTCTGTTTGGAGTGCCCAAAAGGCAAGAGTCAATCAGAGGTTTTTTTAAAGTTTAAAAAAAAATATTCAGGATGTTTAAGATAAAGGTCAATGTGTAATTAATCGTTTGCGAATTACAGTACAATCAAACTTCAACAATGAGTAATGGAAGATCAATTCAAAAGAAACACCGTAATTTTCAAGAAAATGGCAACACTGTAATATTTTAAACATTATTTGATCATTGCATTATATAAATATTATATAATATATCATTGCATATTATATAAATATTATTATATTATATATGTCTGTATACTTGAAACGTAATGAAAACAATAATAATAACTCATTCTGTTTTAAATTTTCACTTCGATAAATGTTTTTTTTTGTTTTCAAATGTGATATAAAGATACATATTTTTATGTGCAGCCCGCGAAATTATAATGTATTCCCGAAGTGGCTCGCAAGGTCATTTGGGTTGGATACCCCTGCTATAGAGGATAGCTATGTAGCCCCCATGGCAAAAAAGAGCAAAAATTTCCCTCCTGACCAGATAGTGGCAAACCTTGCAACCGGTACAGGTATGCATGTTTCAACAAGAACAATCTCATGGCGATTAAATCAAGTTGGCTTGTATGCACCGAAGCCTGTTCGTTGCATCCCACTTCAACCACGCCATCATCTAGAGAGGTAACGCTGGTATAAGTTGGTTGGGATCACCAAAATTGGTCTACAGTGATGTTATCCGACGAATCTCATTTCAGTGTGGCAAGTGATTCTGGCCACTAATTACTGTGGGAAGAGCGTGGAACATGATATGCACAAAAGTTTGTTTGTGAACGTGATCGGTACGGCCCAGGCGTGAGGGTGTCAGCAGGCATCATAGACAATGGAAGAACACTGCTTCAAATCTTAGAGTGATGAAGCGTTACATCGGAACGGTATTGCAGAGAGTTATCTGGATCATGTTCGTATTTTTAGGGGTGTTGTAGGTCCAGACTTTCTGTTTATGGACGATAATGCGTGGCCACCACACAGAAGCGTTGAGGTATTAGACACACTGCAAAGTGGAAATATTCTCCGTAGATACTGGCCGTCATACTCTCCCGAACTAAATCATATTGAGTATGCCTGGGATGCTCTTGGCAGATGTGTTGCACAAAGAACCAGTCCTCCCAGTACAGTGCAGGAGCTTAAAACTCCCTTTGGGTAGAAGTGGTACAATATCCCCCAATGACTCCTTAATAGTTTAGTGAAGAGCATGGTGATAGATGCACAAAATGTGCATTATTATCCGTGGTCAAAATACATATTGCTAATAACCTCATGTTTGCATCCTTCTGACTCGAAGATCAAATTTTTGTGGCTGTTTTTAAATCAACCAAAGAGCAACTCTTTATTTTGCAGTTTTAAATTCTTCGATGGGTGTAATCTGTACAAATTTGCACTATAATAAATGCACATCATCCCCACTAAATATGTACTTTTTTTTAATCATTGTCTACTTTGAATTATTCCGAAAAAACGTAACTGTTTCTTATCAATTGTCAAGCAATTGTATGTACAATATCTTTGTCATCATGACATTAGTGATTCATATGAAAAACAATTGAGCCACATGAAAATTATAAAACTATTTATTGAACTGAAAAGACGCAGTAGTGATTTGCGTAGGAAATCAAAGATTTTTAAGTAGAAAAATTAATTAGGTTAACTATAAGGGATTTTGTCGCCCTGCCGGTATAGAGGTTAGCGGCACTGACTGCTATGCCCCTAAGGCCTGGGTTCGGATCCAGGAGAAAGCGCTGATGTTTGTAAAAGTACAGTGCCTTTGCGGCATGGGGCTATTCAAAATAGCCGTCGAGCCGCAAATACTCTCCTGAAGTTAGTGGAAGAGGAAGAGAGGTGAGAAGTCCCTGAGCACCCCTAGAGTGTTCTCCCTCAAAATTGGGGTGAACCCGTGGCAAAAAGCACTGTCACCTGTATGGTGCTTAATGCTACGACTAACAATAGGCGTACACCTAGCCCTATGCCGCGATGAATTTCATGGGCCTCGATATGTCATCGTCAGATAAATAGCATTCTTAAGAACAACATAGGGGATTTTTATACAGAATTATACAGCTTTATGTACTATCAATAAAATATTAACTTAATCTGATTTGTCTACGAATAAGGAAATTCGGGGGAAGTTACCAGTTTGTTAATAGTACTTTTATGCGTCGATGGATGGCAATTTTGAGCCACTTGTATGAAGAATCTGTTTCGACATTGAATGTGGCTTGTGAATTTATCTGAATTAATTGTTTTTTTAATCGGTCTTATTTTTTGATTATTTGAACAATTAAAATGGTGAGTGCAACTTTTATAATATTCCATTCCTCATATTTAAAATTCATAAACGTACTTGTTATTTTTAATAAGAAACAACTACGCATAATTTTACACAAACGATGCACTTAGAAACCGTCATAACACTGCAGCGGTAAGGCAATAAGCGAGTGTGGCATCTGCCTCCTATACTTGGGGGAAGATGCCACATGGTTCAGAAATAAATGAAATGAACTTAATTTTTTTTCATTTTATAACACTGTATATTATGTTATAAAATATAACTACAATTAATAATTAGGCTATAAGGATAACACAAGGGATCACCATAAGATAAGGATGTGCAAGGCTAAGGTCGACTACGACTTCAGCTTGCTGTAGACCGTTCGGCATGAAAATTCGTTTTTAGCAAACAAATTATGAAATCAATTTTTTTTTGTTTTTCGATAGTTATTGTTTTTTCACATTTAATTTAGTAATGTTTGTCTTATTTTTTTTTATTTACTGTGGTGCTGGTGGCATCTTTTCCCATATATGGGGAAAGATACCACAATTAAATGAATTTCTTTAACATTAAATTTCGTATTTGTTTTCATACTAAGAAGAGAATTAACTTGTATACATAACCAATTAAATATCGAAAAAAGGTTATTTTTTTCATGGTCTTGTCATTTCAATTTTCAAAGTACTAATCCAAAAATCCCTAACTGTGGCGTCTTCCCCCGAATTACCGCACATTAAATGATGGTAAACGTTACGGCGAAATTGTTGGCGTAAAATCGCCATATACGCTTAAAAAATATTTAATTTCTCACAATAGTTAACAGGATGCGAGTAAGAACATCATAGTGTGCAGTAATATAAATGTTGCTTGCTCGTTTCAACTCAGTTTTAATGACATATAATAGAAGAAAAGAAATGCACTCGAGACAACAACAAATAACGTAGGATTTACATTCAACGAAGAAAAACTAAATCCATGGTAAAACAAACAGAATTTCAAATCTACAACCGTTGAAAATTAATAAATAGTAATTTGAGCAAGTAACTCAATTTAAATACTTAGACAAAATTGTAAATAATAGTAATGACATAAAAATAGAAATAAGATGGCTAACGGATGTTAGCATGGATCGCGAAACCAGTTTAAATCTAAATACATAAGTAGAAAAACAAAATTAGTGATGTAAAAGGCTCTAGTAAGACCAATTGACGAGGAAGAAGAGAAACTGACAACTTTCCAGAGAAAAACTTTTCGAACAATTTTTGGTGGTGTTAGAGAAAACAGAATTTGGAGAATACGATACAACTTTGAACTTCAAGTGAAATGCAGAGAACCCAACATAAGTGATCAAGGATTCCCAAATAAGGTGGCTGGGACATGTATTCCGATACCACGAAGAAACTCCTGTTGATAAAATGACTTTCCTAACTCCAGAGGGAAAGAGAAAAGAGGAAGACCGAGGACAAGGTGAATGGATAAAGTAGAAAAGTGGTTGAAGAACTTGGGAGTTAACCGATGGAGGAGCATTGCATTAAATAGATCAAGATGGCTTAAGCCAGGGGTGTCCAACATGCGACCCGCGAGCCACATGTGACCCTCCACTACGTAGGTTGCGGCCCACAGACTCTTTTTTAAAAAATTTTAAATATCAGTTTTTTTTTAAGTTTTTTCATTTTGAAATTTATTTGAGGGGAAATTTATATACACATATAAATCTGCAATGTATTTGCCTGTTACCTGTTCTTGTTTTAAAATAAAACCTTTTTGGTAATAGAAACGTCCTTTAGATTAAAATAGATTTATATTTTATCAAATAATTACATTTAATTTTACTATAATAAATAACATTTTTAATAAATTCCGAATTGCATTATGCATATCCTTTACTATGGATGGTTCATGATTCTCTGTGAGTGCGACTTTAGTTTCTCCTCCTTCTTTTCTGTTTGGAGTGCCCAAAAAGCAAGAGGCAGTCAGAGATGTTTTTTAAAGTTTGAAAAAAATATTCAGGACGGTTAAGGACGATTAAAGGGCAATGTATACTAAATCATTTGAGAATGACGGCACAATCAAATTTTAAAAATGAGTAACGAAAGATCAATTCAATGGGAACACCGTAATTTTCAAGAAAATGGCAACACACTGTAGTATTTTAAGCATTGTTTGTGATCATTGTATTATTATATTATGTAAACATTTTTATATTAACTATGTCTGTATACGTGAAAAATAATAAAAACAATATTAATAATTCATTATGTCTTAAATTTTTACTCCAATAAACGTTTTTTTTTTTCAAATCTGATTTAAAGGTACATATTTTCTATGCCCGCGAGATTATAATGTTTTTCGGAAGTGGCCCTCAAGGTCATTTGGGTTGGACACCCCTGGTCTAAGCTGACCGATACAATCTTGGCCGGTAACCGGCTGTAGGGCTTTGAAAAAATAAAGAAAAGAGTTAAGCACCAACCTAAAATGTCTTCCTCATTAGATCTTTGTAAAAACACTAATCGTGTTTCAATTTAATTAGAAGAAAAAAGAGCAAAACACAGTTTGACCTTTTCATTTTTCTTAACTAATATTCATTTGGCAAGCGATCTAAGCAGTACATTATTAAGAGTGTTGTAACTAAGTCATTTTCCCTCAGTTTTTAAATAAAATAATAAATTCAAAAACTTGTAATTAAGCTTCAGTCATTCCATTTAATAATTCATTTAAGAAAAAAAAAAAGTTCTGAAAGTAAAATTTTAAAAATTGCTTAAGAAGACTTTTAGGAACCGTTCAATTATCTCAAAAGATGCCAAACACACTGTTTACGGCGAACATTAAAATGTAACCGTTTTAATTAATTTGAATACAGAAACTTCTGCTTGAAACTTTTGAGATTTCGTTAGCTGACTCAGAAAAACTTTTTTTAATGGAATTGAAGCTTTTAATTTTATTTAAAGAGCTTTCTAAACCCTCAATAGTAAAACAGCATTAAAGTTTATTAAAAAATTGAAATAAAAAGGTGAAAAAATACATTAAGGAAAATTTTAAAAGGTGCTTTCTTCAAATTTCGTGAATGCGTCTTTTAAAATTTAATCCTCTGAAAAATTTAAATTATCATATTTAAGTTCTTATAAAAACATTTGTTTTCCTTTAATGAACGCACAAACCAAAAAAAATTTTTGTGAATTCTTGTAGCACATCTGCGTAAAAGTAGACGTAGGATTTACTTAAAAGAATATTAAATACCTTTACTTAAAACAAGGAAAGCTGGTTTTTATACATGAAATTTTTCAGCTTGAAAAAATTATTTTCTTAAGAAAAATCAGCAAATTATTCAACTATTTCAAATTTTTTTGCTGGAGTGTATTTATCTCAATTTGTTTCTTTACATACATAAAAATTTTCATTTTTCTATTTCTTAGAAAAAATTTCTAATGCGCTCTCATATTCTCCTCTTTCTCTCCATGTATATGTACATTTGGACCTCCATTTTACGAACCTCTATTTTTTGAATACCTCTATTTTGCGAACTTTTTACTGGAACCAAGAACATTCCAGCATTTTCTTCGTAAAAAAAAACAACAAATGGCGAAGTGCATTTTCTATTTAACAACTTCTCTTGCGATTCGATTCTTTTTCACCTTATTTTTAAAATATTTCAGGACATTTTAAGTTATTTTCTCTTGTAACACATTTTATGGTAATCAATGCCGAACTGTTTCTACTAGGTGCCTAAATCACCGAGAATAATAAAATTGCCGTAAATTTTTAAGCAAAATTAACAGATTTTATCAGTAATTAAATTTAAAGACGCATTTGGTAATGTATGGTTTAAAATTACCGTTTATAAAATAAAGTATATTTAAAACTACTTGTAGACTCAAAATTAGAAAATTTAATTAAAGCTCATTAGTTTTAATATAAAATTATTTTTTTAAGTTGAAAATGTGTGTGTGTGTGCAGTGTATTTCTGGACAGTGCTTTTTTTCTTGTTTTCTTTGCGGATTTATTTTGAATAGGTAACATACAAAAGAATAAAAAGTTATTAAATTAATAAAAAAGTGCGAATAATTTCTTTTTTATAATACATAATGTTTATGAATTTAAAATTTGCTTTATGGGAATTTTAAAGTACATTAAAAGATGAATATCTATTTAAAACGAATTTTTCACGTGCTAACTATTTTTCGGATTTTAGCGACTTAATTAAATATATGGCCGGTTGCATATTAAATCCAGTTTATATTCATTTTTGGGGGGACGCCTTTGTTATGCGATATATAGAAAAAGTCAATCAAATGCATATCTACATAAATAAAATGGAATGTTTGTGTTTGTATGTCTCTCATGCTTTCCTAAACCGTTCATCCGATTGCGATGTAACTTTGGGGAAGGGTTGGACGCATGCACGCAAAGGTTTCTGAGTTAGTAAAACTATCTTCCGATAGATGCTCAAAGGGCGTTGCGGGGGATTAAGGGGCGTTATAGGTAATTATTTCCATTCTTAAACTATTAGACGTAGAGCCTTACAATTTAACAAGCAGATTTCTTTCATGGAGTATAGATCCGCTACATAATGTGCTTTGCAAAAATCTACCACCAAGGGGAGTTGCAAAGGCTTAAGAGGCGTTATAGATATATTCCCGTTTTTGAACTAATAGATCTTCAGACTATAAATTTGGTACGCATGTTCCTTCCATGAAATAGAGATCCGCTATGAAAAGGGTTTTCCCGAAATCGACCACAATAGGTTTGTAAAGGGAAATTGCCGTTATAGATAAATATTCTCGTTTATTAGCTATTAAACCAGCAGATTTGAAATTTTAGGCATATTCCTTTTTAGGAGTAGAGAATCGCTATAAAAGAGGCTTTTACGAAAATTGAACCCCAAGAGAGAAAATCGAACATGGCATGCATGGAGTAGAGATCCTTTAAGAGAAGGTTTCGCGAAAATTGACATCCAAAGAGTGTGTGGTGGTGGTATCTATATAAACCAGTAACAACCTCCGTAATACGATGATCATCTTGTTATAGTGGTTAAATTTCTCAGTTACGGAACCAATGGTCCCAAGTTCTAACCTTCATTGGTGACCCTGGCTGTACTTTGAAACAACGCAAGCAGACGTGGTACCATCTATCCGCCGCAAGAGCAATCAAAAGCCTCCAAACCCTCTTGACGCAGCACAGCAAAGACGTCAGATCCATATGACGCAACACTCAAACCATCAAACGCAAAATGACGCAACATTCAAGCCGTCAATCACAAATGACGCAACAACAACAACACACACGCTCACCATTATTATGGTCATTCGTCCACCTGTTCACCGACTCACTGGCAGGGGAGTGTGTGGTTGTGGTGGTATCTATATAAGCCAGTAACAACCTCCATACTACGGTGATCATCTTGGTACAGCGGTTAAGTTACTCGGTTACGGAACCGAAGGTCCCATATTCTAATCTTTAAAGGGTTGTATAAGTGTTTCATATAAAACAAATTCCCTTTTATTAATAACCAAACCTATAGACTTTAAATTTAGAAAACAATTAGCTTTTACTGAGCAGAACTCTGATAAGAAAGTCAACCCACAAGGGTGTTATTGGGGCGTTAAAGATTTTTTTTTAAAAAAAAACCCTTGTTTTCAACTATTAGACCCCCAAAATTTCAAATTTATCAAATCTGATTTTTTTTTGTTAAGCAGAGCTATGTCAAAAAAAACCTTTCTTTTTTTTTTTTTTATTTAATTTGCAATTCACTTAAATTTAATACGTAAAAAAAAATTGTTTCTCCTTCAATCTCTATGGCTTTATTTTTCAACGGGTATACCAGCTAGTTATAAATAAAAATGACAATTTTCTTAGGCATTTTGCTTAGACATGCAAAGATATGCATGGCTTCAACTTTGAAACAAATGGAAAGCCATTTCTTGCAATCGATACCACTTTTGGAAGAACTCTAAAATTCCAGAATAATTTTCGATCCTGTGCGTCTGGTAACCACAATATATACAAGCGACTAGCCAATAAACCGTCGACACAACCACTCATCATCCCCTACATTGTATCGCAAAAAAATGTCAATTTTGAAAAAGTACAAGGTAATATCTTTAGGTGACGAAAGTAATTTTGAACCAGTTCTCCGCAAGAAAATCCCCGCTTTTGACGGTGTGGAATAGTTTTTTTTATATATATGCATATTTTAGAATTTTCATATATATTTAATATTGTATGCAAGCAAATAAAACATTTCAAAATGTTCCTGTGTGTAAATTAAATTTCCTTGCTTAAAAAGCCGACTTCTAGCTGCATCGGTAGATTTTGATTCACATATTTGCTTCTTGGGACTTTTTTATGTGGTTATTTTTTTAACACTTTTGCTGCCAATCCCGTGTCATCACGCGGTATGGAGTAATGTCTCAAAAGCTAGGAATACGCCTTTGAGAAGGGCTATATCTCTACATTTATTCTCCACTTCAGTTGGCATTACATGTTAGGTGTTTCTGTACGTATTTGTAAAGACAAAAAGTTAGAAGCCAGTTGTAAAGGTGTATGGTTTCGAATTTACAACTACTTTAGTTATTTTTAAAAAAATCTCGTAATACGAGTTATAGAGACGATATAATTCTAGATGCCCCCACTACCTCCCTCTAAAAAATGAAAAATGCAACCCATTAAGCCAGCGTTTCTCAAACTGTGGGGCGCACCCCCCATTAGGCGGGCGAGATAACTGTAGGAGGGGATTGCGAGCATATTGAAAAGTCGAAAATAAAAGAGAAATCAAAAAAATTATTAATTTATTGAAAGTAAACAAACAAAATGCATTCTGACAATAATAAAAAACCATTTAGACTTATAAATGTATCAGTACTGCAGAATGTATTTTATAATTAATTTAACAATACTAAATTAAGAACAATTTTAATAACCAAAAGTGACCCCACGGGCTTGTTATGTATAAAATTATATGCAAAAAATGAGACTTATCTTGATAATTTTTACAGTTTATGACTACTCCCTCAACTGCCGATTAAAAGTTATGCGATTTGCTCCCCAGTGCCACCCTTTTGCACGTATGCTCGGTGCGTATGTGGTGTAGTGGGGGGGTGAGAAAGGGAATAAATAAGAAAATCCTCTGAAATAAGTAAATCCTTCGCAAACACTGTCAAGGTCATTTTAATGCATTTCAAAACCTTCGGAATAATTTTATGAACAGCAGTAAACAGAAAAGTCCGTTTTTCGCAAAGACGTATTTATACCTCCGGGGCATTTTATGCACTGGCTGAGCGAGACATTTATATACGCCGGCTGCACTTAGCAGATTAAAGTCGTAGTGTAGCTTTAGTGTCAAAGTATTAAATTCAATACATTGCCATTGTATAGAGGGGGGCGATGAAATTTATGATTGAATATTGGGTCGCAAGTATGGAAAGTTTGAGAATCACCACATTAAGCCTAAATGATGATGAGGATCGGATGATGAAATTGCAAATTTTTGGCTGAGGTATCGTATGTGTCCCCGATTGATGTCCTTTCTGACAGGGATGAAGAACTTAGTCCTTCCCAAGATGTCCAAGACATTTCGAATTCTAAAGAGGAAGAGTTGCAGCACATGTACAAGAGTTAAAATTCATGATCAAGGTTCCTTGATGGCAGGAAATAGATTTGGGGGAAATGACCTCACAATAATTTGTTTGTCATTTATTTTTAACACGCTTTTATTAGCTTCACCTGTATGTAACATAATTTTAGAATTCGATTTATACCCACTTTAAAAGGTCAGATTAATTCAAACTTTTGCACACTTGTCAAGGACCGATGACGATACAATAATTTGAGAATATTGTTCCATTGTAAAAAACAGGATCTTTACGATTAAGGATTTCTCATTTCCAGATTTGGCGACTAATAGATTAAGTTACAACCCTAAAGCTAAAGCAATGTTTTACCAGAATATAAAGAATTATCCAATTTTTTCTGAAAAGGGAAATAAAATAAACGATAGTTTAAAAACTAAAAAAACACGCTTTTATTGTAAATCGTATTAAAAAATTAAATTATATTATATTTTAAAACAACTGAGCACACGTTTTTATAGGGAATCGAACTAAAAAAATTTATAATATAAGAATAAAATAATTCACTAGAAAATTCAGGCCATTGAGGTAAAAGCAGGGGAGTGCTCGATATTAATTGAAATAATTTCTTTCTCGTTCTATTCCAAAATGCAGAGTTATAGTGTATAAATATAGTAAAGAGTGTTTTTTTTTCAGGTATAGAAGTTTAAGTTGGCATTACTTTCCAAGATGGCGACCGATGTAACAGCTATCAAGTGATTTATTCTCAGTTTGGTTTGGCAATTCATCATGAATAGACTCACGCCTGAACAGATTCGTCGAATGGGCCCAAAGCGAGATTGCCGTAGTTCCCGATTTTCATAAGCGAATTTTGTTTAGCGATGAAGCGCACTTCTGGTTGAATGGCTACGTCAACAAACAAAACTGCCGCATTTGGAGTGAAGCTAATCCACAAGTGTATGTCGAATCACCGTTACATCCAGAAAAACTGACTGTTGGGTGCGCTTTATGGGCTGGTGGAATCCTTCTTCAAAAACGATGAAGGCCACAACGTTACAGTCAATGGTGATCGGTATAGAGCCATGATTACTAACTTTTTCATTCCTGAATTGAACAATCATGATGTCCAGGAGCTGTGGTTCCAACAAGACGGCGCAACATGTCACACAGCTCGTGCCACAATCGATTGATTGAAAGACACGTTGGGTGACCGCCTAATTTCACGTTTTGGACCTGTGAATTGGCCTCCGAGATCTTGTGATTTAACACCGCTAGACTATTTTCTGTGGGGCTATGTAAAGTCATTGGTCTATGCGGATAAGCCACAAACGCTTGGCCATTTGAAAGACAACATTCGCCGTGTTATTGCCGATATACGGCCACAAATGTTGGAAAAAGTCATCGAAAATTGGACGTCCAGATTGGACTACATCCGAGCCAGCCGTGGCAGTCTTATGCCAGAAATCATATTTAAAATGTAATGCCACAAGATTATCTTTCGAATAAAAAAATTCATGTCAATCGAATAATACATCATTGTTTTATTGCAATTTAAAGTTCTGTACCTCTAAAAAAAACACCCTTTACAAAGCAATTCCCACGCTTTTACCACAATGACATTACTTTTCTCGTTAATCATTAATCTGTTCTTATATTTAGAATTATTTTTTAATTTTTTTAGTTCGATTGATTATAAAAGCGTGTTTTTTAGTTTTTTTAAACTATAATTCATTATTATTTTATTTCATTTTTTCGCATCGCGGGCCATTGCATAATGCGGCATGGGGGAAATAATTTTACCTCCAGTGCTTATCCCGTGATGGTAGGGGTCATAGTATTCTATAAAGAAAACGTTTTACAATATTTTCAGTAAACAAAATATGTTTAATATCTCTTATTGTTTTTAAAATCATATTCGTCGTTAAAGTAATTCAGCTTCTAAGAACAATATACTTCTTACTCAAGACAAACTATCAGCACAACCGCACTTGACCAGCAAACGACGAGTTTAATGTTTTTTTAATTTTCTAATAGGCTTTGGTCTGGTGTTATGCCGTTGCAGACCTATACATTCCCGGAAGCTGGTATCTCTTTTCAGTGCGGCACCATACAGGTGGATACCAATCGTCACAGGTAATTTTGCCCAGTTTCCTCCCTAGAGGGAGGCCGAGAGCACCCGAGCCAAACAGACACTCAAGGGATCTTTTACATGCCGTATAATCATGCGACAAGGATGCTATCGATTCCCTGCATCATGAAAATCCACCGACTTCAGCCAGGGTTGAACAATATAGTTTATAGCTACTTATGAAGTTTTAAAATATTGTTTATGCATTTTCTTTTATGTGGTTTCCAGGGACATCTTAAGACTTTTTGAAACCCTGGGGCCCTACACAAATGTAGGCTCCACATATGACCATTAAAAGTAGATATTACATAGCATACGTTGTCAAATACTAGTACAATCAAAAACCCGAAACAATTAAATGTGTATGTCTTACAATCGCACAAACCAACTGTCGCTTTTTAACGGAATGGTGTATGTGGTAGGCCTATGCCTATACATGGACGACTGTCATCACATGTAGCCAGTTGGCATATCGTCCGAAATTCGCAGTTTATCGGAGAATATTTGGAATAAATATTCTCCGATAAACTGCAAAAACATTTGTGACCGTTGAAATTATTCAAATCCTTATCTTATCAAGGCTGAATCGAGAAAGATACGAGGCCCACATTATGGCCGAGACACTGGTCCCGGGCCCAGTTGTCCCATGCTTTTCGGTTCCTGTATCCCACGCAAAAACAGGTATGAGAGAGAGGGTAAGGGAATCTACTTCAGGAATTTTATAAATCCTATACTTTTACGTTGTTGTACTGCTGTACACTGGTTTTAACCCTTTACCTTCAGCATAAAGATTTACTGTATGTATTAGAGACTGTATTACTGTATATATTGTGTTTAGAGATATACATAAACAAAATACTCAACTTTGGGAAACTTAATCCGTTAGAGCTAATTAATTAACTTAAGATATTCAACTGCAAAATTAATTATACACACTGGTCACTTAAAATAAATAACCAAATCGTTTCCAAAGGTCTTCATTAACATACAAACAAGAAATAGGACCCTTACCTATTGACATTAACTGCTTTTTCGGAGCAAAAATGACAATCTTCGCAGTCCAATCAAACTATCCGCTGAAAGTGCAATTTCTGCTATAAAACTATTCGCTTTCCCCGCTAAAATATTCATCATAGAACCCGTGTTACCATATATCTTGGAAGTATGGATTTAAAAGAATATTCCTGCATAGCATCATCAGAGTATTCGTAGAAATGGTTATTCTATGTTGTTTTAAAGTGAGTAGTACTTTTAAGTGCCGTCGGTAGATAAAGGGTTAAAAGCAAATTATTTTTTATGTATCGGAAATAATTAAAAACCAAAAGAAAAAATTGTTGAAAAGATTTCTTTTAAAAAACGATTGATTACGGAGCATAATAATAAAATTCAGAAATAAATACAACTCCCTTATACAGTGCCAAACCCACACACCAAAAATGTATAGCAGAAGTAAACACAGTGTTATTACTTGAAACATCTTTATAAATTATTCGCATAAAGCGAGAAAAAAAGAGTAAAAAATTCCACTCTTGCGTAAGACATTTCTTTATTAAAAAAGAAGCATACACACATGCTGATGGATTCCAGAATCATTTTGCACTAATTGGGCTTTGTGATTTCAATAAGATGTGTCAAAAGAATTGACAGAGAGAGTAAAATATTTGAAAAAATTTTATAAAATAAACAAATAGTTTAGTGCTCTTAATTAAGTTCTGATAAACTGTTGTTATTCATTTTTGATAACTGCCAAACTTTAATGAAGGTCCCATTATGACAATACAACTGGAAAATTCATCAAAGAACCAAAAAACATTGTATTTTTATAGCAAACTAACTATTAGACAAATTTTATTTTTCAAGCAGTCTCCAAAGCTAATGATTTCCGTTGTTATATGTTGAGTAGTTATTTTTAAGTAGCAAAATGAGAAAGGGAGACAAATAAGTACGTTGATTAGAGAAAAACTCCGATGTGATTAAGTGTTGCTTTCGTAACTTTAGTCATTCGTCAATAAGCTTAGAAGAAAATTACGTTTAAGATATCCGACTACGCGTTCTTAACCGTGATTTTCAAAAAGCGCATAAATGGATAATTTTCATGATATTTAGTGCCCCATAGATTAGAATATATGCATAAAATTGTTTTAAGGACATTTTGACAAAAAAATTTATTTAAATACAATATTTTGGCAAAAAATTAACTTAGAATAATCTTTTTCCCAAATGTTCTCCTTTTGTGAAAAATGCTTCTATTAGAATAATATTTTGCCTGTATATAGCTCAGATCTCTGTTCAGAGGCTCAACTAGAATTTTTGAAATACATAACTTAGAAGTGGGTTTATTCATATTTTACAACAGAGAGGAGCAATTTTAAGAAAAAAAACGCCAATAATTATTTCAATGGGTGGTAACTCTGAAAATAATGTGAATTTTTCAAAAATTCTAGTTGAGCCTCTGTCTAGAGGTCTGAGCTATATGCAGGCAAAATATTATTCTAATTGAACGATTTTTCACAAAAGGAGAACATTTGGAAAAAAGATTATTCTAAGTTAATTTTTTGCCAAAATATTATATTTAAATAAAAAAAAATTGTCAAAATGTCCTTAAAACAATTTTATGCATGTATTCTAATCTGAGTGATTTAGAACTAAATATCATGAAAAATTTATTCAATAATTCGTTTTTTTAAAATCACGGTTCCGAACGTAGTCGGATACCTTAAATGTCAGAGATTAATTCTATCCGGGAAAAAATAATTTGAATTTGGATTATATTATTTCTTATCAGACCAAGATAATAAAGAATCCTTGATAAATGCATACAAATACTTAATTAAACTGGTCTTTTCTTAAATAAATGCATACAATAATGACTCCGTTGAGAACTTTAAAATACTATAATTTTTAACTTATAGTAACCTTTTCATTCGACAGATAACAAGGATTAATTTTGCCAATTAAAATCTCTAGCCCCGATTAAAGTCTCTAAATAAACTTTTTTTTGTCAAAATGTCCTTAAAACAATTTTATGCATGTATTCTAATCTGAGTGACACTAAATATCATGAAAATTATCCATTTATGTGCTTTTTTTAAAATCACGGTTCCGAACGTAGTCGGATACCTTAATTAACTTAATATATACTTTAATATCATAATTTTTTTGTTCTGCTCTAGATTCTAAGAACCATAGGAGTTTCCCAAAGTATAATATGAGAAGTGATATATATGTATCGTTAAAGTGTGAAATCCGTTATTTCATAGAATAACTAGGTATTTCATGAAATAACTTGATCAATCAGTTAAATATATAAAAGTATTGACTTCTACGATTTAACTAGGTATTCTGTAGAATAATGATTACTTGATCGTTAAAGTATGCAATACGACACTCGAAAGAGTTCTTTGAAACGGTTTTAGATGCTTTGGGAAGAAATCTTTCAATTAGGTGGAATAAAGCAATCGTACTCTAGATATCAGTTCAGTATATGTCAGCAAGAATTAATTTATATTGAAGAAGCTTCAAGTACTGACCCAACGCTTCCTTCTGTTTCAACAGCTCAAAGTTGCGGTACTGAACATTGATTTAAAAAATGCTCGTGTAAAAAAAAAAATTGTAATACTAAACAGTGCGGGTGTTTCAAAAATAATAAGCATTTCAATCCAAAGTGTCACCACAGCAATCCTTGGTCTAATAAATAATAAAAAGTAAAATAAAGGTATCTCATAAATTTTAATTAATATTCTCTTACATTTTTGTTTTAAAATGTTCAGACAATGTTTTTATGAACTAACAGCATGTATTTTTGTTGATAATATTTAAATATAATATATTTTTTGCAACACACATATTCTTTTTCCCCTTTTCTGTTTAGTATTATCAACAATATAATAAATTATATTGTTTCTGTATTCCCTTATTATTTATCAATTATTCATCCGCAAAAGTGAAAAAATGTATTTTTCGAGATATTTTAGTTATTTATGATCAATTAATTTATAAAACATCGTTGAAATTGTTTACTTTTCACTCAAACGATAACCTTAGTTATTTCTGGGAATACCTAGTTATTTAATAGAATAACTAGATAAAGAATGAAATTGTTCATTTATTATATACTTTAACTGATGTCTCTAGTTCTTTTAGGAAATATCTAGTTATTCTATGAAATAACTGAGTTATATACACTTTAACGGTAACATATATGCTGTGAAATGTTACAAATTTTGTTCGAAATCAAGGTGAAGTTTGCATTTTTAAATAATGATAAAATACATCTCCCATTCTAATATCAAAGGAATTTGGCATTTTTATTTAAAGTAACCTGCTTGAATTACTTGTAATTTAAATTTTATAATAATAAATTAAACATTTTTTTTAATTTTCTGAAGGAATTAACCTTATAAAGTTATTCGTGTAAATTGTTTTTTATTTATGCAAAAATGCAACACCACGAAGGAATCATCAGAATTAAATGAACTTTGCAACAAATGTCAAATGTAGAATGTTACGTAAAATAGTAGTTTCAGAGCCTCTGTGTATGCGTGCGCAGCGCGCTTTCAATTGATGCTGAAAGCGTATAAACAGAGGGAGGTAGCGGGACGTTGAAAATAGATAACGATTATTTGTTAGTGGCGAACGACGTTTAGTGAGATCTAAGTATGTCTCCGCGACGAAATAAGAAATTTTAATAACTTACAGAATTTGAACGGGAGATGATTATCGGCCTTCGTGAAGGAGGATTTTCCAATCGCGCAATAGGATCTCGTGTGCAGCGGAACAGTTCCACAGTGATGCGAGTTTGGAAGCAGTGAACCAACGAGCATCGAACAACTCGAAAAACTGGTAGTCCATGTCTAAAGTTGACATCAGCGCGTGACGGTCACCATCTGCACTGCATGACGGTGAATGACCGTACAGTTTCCTCCAGGCAGTTGGCAGCACGTTGGTCTACTGCAACAGGTGTACTAATGTCGGTTTGGAAAATTCGTTGACGTCTGCTGCACCGTGGATTGCGTGTAAGGATGCCTTTATTTAGGATCCCCCTGACGGCAACCCATCGATGGCTTCGTATGCACTGGGCTCATGACCACAGAGCCTGACAAGCTAATTGGTACCAATTTGTCTTTTCAAATGAGTCAATTTGTGGAACCATGATGGCCGCATTCGTCTTAGACGCTATGCCGGTGAACGCTGCTTTCCAAAGTGCGTTATCGAACGACATAGTGACCTAACACCCGGAGTTATGGTTTGGGGTGCGATTTCGTATCATGGACGATGCAATTTGCTACGAATTGAGGGTAATCCCAATAGCAACAGGTACAGTGCTGTCCATGGAGTGCTACAGCTCGAAGTCGTTCTCTTTCTTCAAGGCATACCTGGAGCTATCTTTCAGCAGGATAATGCACGCCCACATGTTGCAAAGACTGTTCGAGACTTCTGTTCAGTCAAACACATACAACTTCTTCCCATGCCTACTTATTTGCCGGATATGTTGCTTTTTGATTACGTGTGGGATTTGGTTGGTCGGTGTCTCACTCGTGATCCACGTCCTGCAGCTTCAAAAGACAAACTTTTGCTGTGCATGCAAGCAATATGGAATTCTTTTCCACAAGTAGACATTCAAAATCTGTTTGATTCCATGCCACGTCGTATAGCAGCACTTATTACAGCACGTGGTAGCTAAACCAAATACTGATTTCGACACTTATTATTGATTTGTTTTGTTTTGTTTTTTATTTTTTTGCTTTGAAAATTTCGTCATTTATTTGTACTAATACAAGTCGTTTGTGCATTAAATTTCATTTAATTCTGATGATTCCTTCATGGTGTTGTGCATTTTTTTACAAACAACAGTTTATTAATAAGTAAAAGCATTTGTATTAATCCCTTTTCAGAGGAAAATTGCTAAGAATGTTGCACAGTTTGTGACGAATCTATACGGAACTTTATCACTAACCTTCTGAGTCGACCTTTTTAGGGAAATTTAATTCCCTACCTATTTCCAATCAACTCCAAAAAGCGGACAGGATTCCTTGTTATGCAGATTAGATTAAGTATTTAAGTCAAACGAAATAGTAAAGTTAGAGCAGTAGGAGATACAGATTGAAGCAGAAAGTTATCGTGGATTTAAATTGAAGATTTCTTGTTAGAGATATTTAATCTCAAGAATTGAGATTCCGAGTGGTAACTATTGATTTGTATTTAAAGTCTCATTAAAGTTTTAGGAGTGAGATTAAAGTTAAATGTTCAATAAGAACATTATTAAACATAATTCTGGGATCTCTTATCGTGGTAATCTCTGCGTGATCGTTATTTAATGTTTAATTAATGAGATCATTAATTAAGTTAATTTAAAGGATATTATCTTTAAAACCTCATAATACTATTTAAATAAATTTGTTAATAAGTCTTTGATTCTATTTGGATAAGATAACCAAATAAAGAAAGTTGTTTATAAAAATGGCTACTGGTTCTTACATGACTCCTATTTATTCTCGTTCTCAAAGTGAGGTCCTAGGAGACCTTCACAAGTTTATATATCATATGAGTATCAAATGAATCGAAACATTATTAAAACTGTTGAAAAAATTATTAAAACAGTGTTAAATAAGATTTTAAATACATTAATCACAAACATAAACTGCTTTAGGACTTGTGCAATTACAAATTTAATTGACAGAGCTCATTTGGGCTAAAAAAAGGTAAAGGATATTTTCTTCCGGAAAGATTTTCTTTAGATGGTTTCAATCAAAATATGTATGTTAAACATTAATTTCGTATTGTACCTAAATTGTATAAATTATTAAAGTAAAAATTCACTTAACATGCAGTTTTTTTTCTTTTAGTAGAATTCTCAGCTTATTAAAGAGAAATAGTTTAAGTAAAATAGCGCAGATTAGAATTCAAATATTTAGCCATTTTTAATTTATTTTCCCATCTAAATAACCAATTTATTTAGCTAGAACTTCGTTCTTATTCTTCACAACATTTAACTAACTCATTTGCATGTGAATGAATAATGGAAAATACCGGTTATCATCATCACCCTCTTTTTAGAGTCAGAACAAAATGGGAAAATTTCGGAATTTCATTACATCTAAAGTCTTAGTATTTTATGGAAGTTGTTCATTTACATAATTATAAAAAAGGTTGTTAAGCAAGTTGTTTATATTAATGTAGCTGAAATCATTCTGAGAGAACGAGAAAATCGATTATCGTTTGTTACAATCTTATTCGTGTAGGCTAAGGTCTCTCAAGCGGTGGGGCGCTCCCCCGAGGGAGGGCGTGATAATCCTACGTGGGGGGGCGAGCATATTGAAAAGTTGAAAGCAAAAAATTACCAAGAGTAAAAAAAACTAAATACATTTTGAAATAATACACAAGTAATATAAAAAAAATTAAGTCAATTCCTACTTATAGGTCAACAAATAAAATTTTTATTTTGGTTACTTTTCATTAAATAGTTAAAATCAATATAAAAACGTATACACATATGACAGAATCACACTACTAAGTGACAAAATAGGTGATTTTTCTCGCCATTTTCCTTTCTATATAGGGTGGTGAACAATTTTTTTGCTTGTTACTATTTATTTATTAATTAAATTTAAGAATTCTGATAAAATAGCATGGAAAAAAAGAAATCAAATTCTCAGAGATTAGGCCATCCCAGGTGGGATTCGAATCCACGACCTTTGCAGTAGAAGTCCGGCACTACGGGGACACAACGAACGCTTTTCCTTTCTATATATACTTTTGGACTATTATTTTTGATTGTTACTATTTATTTCTTTTTTTAATTTATAAATGAATTATTATTTGAAAAAACTGTACTAACATCAAGTGTCATCCACCACAAGTTTAAATAAATATATTAAAACTTAAATGGATTAATATAGAAAGTATGTTATTAACGATTGAAAATTTGAAAAAGATACATTTATATATATGTGTATGATGTTTTCAAGTCAGCACCAAGCTATTTTAAAAACGGTTTTATTCAGCAAGCAGTCTACAGGTCTGTGGCTGCGAGAAAAAGACGAGCAAGTGAATTCTAAGTGGCTTTATTCCTTATATCCAAATGTGTTAAGCACCTCTTAGTTTATGAGTTATACTTGAAAGTTAATGCTGACATATGCGCTATAAAAAATAATGATCTGGTATTAGAAGTGTTCTTTTTGGACTATCTGTTCGGAGAAATAATTGGATGTTTAATTTAATATTTGAAGGTGTAATGGAAAATAAAAGTTAAGTTCTATATAGAAAATTTATAATTTTAAATCTCTAATTTAATTATCCTTATATATATATATATATGGAGAGAGTGAACTAATAGAGTAGGAATTAAAAAATGAAATACATATTTACACTGATATAATGCTCGTATAAATATACCAGTACTGCATAATGTATTTGATAATTAACTTAACAATACTAAGTCAAGAACAAGTTTAATAATTACGAGTGACCCCATGGCCATGTCATACATAAAATTATATGCTAAAATAAACACTTATCTTGATAATTTGTACGGATTATAATTAATACCTAAAACGTCGATTAAAAATTACTGATTTGCTCTCCAATGCCACCCTTTAACACAGGCGAGTGTATGTTGAGTATAGGGAGGGAGCGTGGAAAAGAAATAAATAACCAAATTCTCTGAAATACTATCTTGGTCATTTTATTGCATTCCAAAGCCTCCGGAACCATTTTATGGAAAGCAGTGCACATAAAAGATCGTACTTCGGAAAGACACATATATACGTTTGGGGCAATTAACGCACTGGCTGTGTGAGACATTTATATACTCCGGAAGCCCTTAAGTGGTTAAAATCGTATTGAAGCTTTAGCATCAAAGTATCTTATTATAGAATTCAATATGTTATGATAAACTAGTAAATATATTTATAAATGTATCTGCACTGCAGAATGTATTTTATAATTAATTCAACTGTACTAAGTTAGTAGCAAGTTTAATAATTACCAGTAACCCTATGGGCATGTCATAAAATAATATACAAAATTTAATTCTTATCATGATAATTTGTACGGTTTATAGTTAAAGTCGTATTGTTGGTATAGCATCAAAGTATAGGATTATTAAGTTTAATACGAGAGATGATCAGAAAAAAAGTTTACGAGCCACAGCATTTTAAAACTTGATATTGTAGAGAAATTTTGTTTCTTCAGAGAAAATACGATTGCCTCTCCTAAGAAAGAGAGAGTACGTGACAAATATATTCTAGTTCCCATGAAGATTGTCGTATAAAAAGACACTAATAAAAACTTTGGCAACAAATAGTTTTCCCAAAATTAAATGTTTCGTGAGCCTGGGGTGACTCAGTGCCCCCCGCGACCGCTCCCAGGTTAAGGGTTACATTTTGTACGAGTTTTTCAGAACGTATATTATAACACATCACTCAATAAGTCTCGGGCCTACCATATAGATGGCACTATCTTCTAGCTCTCCTAAGTCTAGCATAGTAGTACTAACTTTCAATCGGCACGTGTCAAAATTTCGTGATAATATCTTGTTTAGTCGAAAAGTTACAGTGGTTTCAGTGAAGCAACTTTTGTTTGTTTAGAAACTATGGATAAAAAAGAATTGGACAGTAGCCAGTGAACGCCGTCCAAAGCGACCAAAAACTCACAGGTCATCTGGCAAGATTATAGCGACCGTATTTTGGGATGCACAGGTAATTTTGCTTATTGACTACCTTGAGAAAGGGAAAACAATTAATAGTGAATATTACATGGCATTATTAGATTAACTGGATAGAAAAATAAAGAAAAAACGCTCCTCAATTGCAAAGGGAAAAAATGCTGTTTCACCAAGACAATGCTCCATGCCACGAGTCCATGAAAATGATGGTCCAATTGAATAAATTATGCTTAGAACTACTTTCCCACCCACCGTACAGTCAAGATCTAGCCCCCAGTTACTACTGGCTGTTTTCAGACCTTAAAAGAATGCTACAGGGGAAGAGGTTTGGGTCAAATACAGAAGTGATTGCCGAAGTTTAAGCTTATTTTAAAAGCAAAGACAAATCATTCTACGAAAAAGGTATTGAAAAATTAGAAGAATGCTGGGCTCAATGTATCACTCTTGAAACGGAGTATCTTGATAAATAAAGTTCAATTTTGCCTAAAAGTTGTTGTTTTATTGGTTACGCCAGGGCATATTGAGAGATGTGTTATACTGTCTATGTAAAAGAGTCGTAAGTGAAGGCGTCTTTTGCAAGGCGCCAAAGGCCTCAAGAAATCATAAGACGTTATTCAAGGTATGTTTTATGTTACGTATATCAACATTTGCTGCATTCATAAGTTTTGAAATATTGTATGAAAAATTGTAATTTATAATAAACTTAATATGACATATTTTAAAAACTTCTAGAGATACATTTTAAGCAAAAAAGAACGTTATTACCTTTTTTTTAGCCTGAATTATTCTTATACGAGGTCTCTTGTATTGACATTAGTCAACTAAGTTCTGTATCCCCTCAGACGATAAAATACTAATACTGAGCTAGTATTTGTCCTCTAGTCTAAGATTTCGCAACATTGTTTTGCTTATGAATCCCCAGAGTCCTCATTTTAAGTATGAAATACGCCATATGTGCATAGTGGCTGCGATTGGGAATTAAAAGTGGGAGAACAGCAAGAAGTATATGCATAACAAAAAGAACCAGAAGCTCTAGGGAATATACTAGGATAAGATTAACAACAAAATTTAGAAGTTTAGCTAAAAACTGGTATTTTTTTACACTCTCTGGGTGAATTGGGACCGGGAAATAAAAACTGACAGTTCACCAACTTTCTGTTTTGAAATAAAATTGTCTTTTTTCGCTTGGAGAAAACTTCCCCACATTCATTTAAATTGAGGTAATATTTTTTTCACTGGCCAACATTGCCAGATATGACAGACTTTCTTAGAGCATTAAATTCTTCAAATAATCTACAATCTTTCCTAGACACTGAAAGTTAAAGTGGATACAAAACATTAAATCAATTTTAGACTTTGAATGTTATAAGTGTTCAGCCTCTGTCAAGTACTGATCAACGGAAAACACTGTCGAGGCGGGTGTGTCGCATATGCATCCAACTCTAATGTCGCCGGGGGATTCACTCGTCTGGTGTATCGCGTTTCCTACTTGCTCTACAGCAGTGACTCTCGACCATTTTTTGTTGTTGTTGTTGCGGTACACTTGATGGCACACCAACAAGAAAATAAGTTTAAAAGAATTTTGCTTATCTGTAATACACTTTCATTTATCAACAAAAAAAATTAATTAAATATATCCCGAATACGCTTCTGAATTTTAGTTTTTTCTCAGAGTAAAGTTAATATTTTATTTTACAGAAATTACCGGCACACCCTCAAGGATCTGGCGACACAGTGGTTAAGAATCACTGTTCTACAGGATTGACCATCCCCACAGAAAAGTGCATTGGGAACGGCCCACCGTCCTATAAAGGGGTTTGATCCTCGTGCATATATGACACACCCGACGTGAAAGGGTTAAAGAGCACATTGATTTCCAAAGATAAGCGTGGAATTCAGTAAGAATACCAGCTACTGTAGATTATATAATAATTTCAGTAACACTCTAACAATCGTAACTTACAACGTTTTCTTAATAAAAATATTAATATATTTATGGCCGTGTGAGTAGCCTAGTAGTTAGAGCATCGGATTCCAGACCGAAGGGCCTAGGTTCGATGCCCCCAAATACCCTCCGAGTACACACAGAGTACGTGCTCGATAAACTAGTGGGTCCACTCGTTATTGTGGGTGATCGCAGCCGATACCACGGTTGCAGGGGGCTGGAAAATATTATCCTCTCCTTCACAGTTCCATGCCTAAATTGTGGTGGTGCCATCTATCGTATAGAATTACAACCTGTCTCAGACTATGGAAACTTACATTCCTTCCCTCCGAGAAGGTCGCGACAACAACTTTCATATATTTCTTTCTAGTTTTGAAATTTTAAATAAACAAAAAAATAAAGTTTCATTAAATCTCTTTCCAACGGGAGGGTTGCAAATCTGTGACTTATGAAATACATCTTTATTAAATACATTAATGAAATATATACCAAAAAATTATTTAACATTATAGAAAAATACCAATTTTTTTTACACTCAGTCACGAAAAAATATATGCATCCAGAATGAAACGAGCTAGTATCACGAAACTTGGCATGTTTTTGGTGCATGAAAAGATAAGCAAATTATTTTAAATTCAGAAAAACAGGTTGTTTTATTATGAAGATATGGCATAAAAATGTTGCAAATCAGTCGGTAGTACATCCACCACTGGCAGCTATACAGCTTGGCATTGAATCAATAAGATCACCTTTGACCACCTACGGAAGATCATGCGATAGTCTTTGCAACATGGCAGTTAATTCAAAAGTGTTGCGGGACGGTTGCAGTTGCCTTCCTAGCACGCCTCAAGCTGACTTTATTTGTGAAAGGTCTGGTGACCTGGGAGGCCATGAAAGTGCGTCATATACATGAAGACAATGCTAGGAGAGTCGATAAGCATCGTTGTCTTGCCGAGAAATGGCACCTGGGCGACATGATGGCTATGCAGTACAACTGATGTTACATTTATAAGCTGATACATTTATTAGTGTAATATATTAGTTCAAATATGTATTTTGTTTTTTGTTATGTCAGAATTCATTTTGTTTGCTTACTTTCAATAAATTTATAATTTTTTTTAAATAATCTTTTGTTTTTTAACTTTTTAATAAGCTCGCCCTCGCCTCGTTAAGTTTTCACGCACTCCCTGTTGTGGCGTGCCCACAGTTTGAGAAACACTAGCTTAACAAGCTTCGATAGATGTCAAAACGAAAAAGTGTTCTTCATAAATATTAATTAGCAATATCTTGAAATATGAAATCTTGAACTTCCATCTTGATAATTGCACATTAAAAAAACATTCACATCACGTATAAAATATAGTAAACTATTCAATATTCAAATTCACTGCTTAGTCTTTTAATTCAAACATAATTATTAAAAATGTGACCATCCTAATGAAGATGACACTGTACAAATAGTAATTGCTTCTCGAAACAATTAAAATAATGACTCACTAAGAAAAATGTGTTTTCATGAAAGAATTATTTGACTCAGTTAATGATCGACAAAGAACCACACTCTCCACCAGAATTAATCCGTCGTGTAAGTTTATTTTTTAAAGCTCCACAGAGAATGAGTCATAATATTAAGAAAATGTTTTTGAAAAATCTGCATTTATTCCGTCAGAGAAACAAAAAGAAAAGAATTTAGTAGAAACTGTCAAGAATGTGAAGTTAAAATGTTTCAGTTTTCAAGAGTCTCGCGGGAAAAACATTGTGAAACCGAATCGCGTTCTGACTGTGGAATATTTTGTGTAACATTTATCGTAGAAGAGAGACGCATTCGTGAGAGCTTTAAGGAACGCGGAAGAGTTCTATAGAATAAAAATAATGAATTATTCCTTATTCAGTGCACTCCAATGAAAAACTAAAATAATAGTTTCCCTTTGATGTGTATTCCATTATAAATAACTTCATTGAACAATTTTTACACTTGCAAACATTCATATTAATTAAGAAAATATATATTTTCACTTTAAAAATATCTTGCAGTTTATTGCAGAATTTACAACCTGTAAATTCAATTTACATCTAACAAATGTATCACAACAATTGTTGTAACTTCACAATTTTCGTGAGTTAGTGGCAACGGACCTCTTTATTTTAATCCTCGGCTAAGTGAAAAGGATGACAACTCCCCTCTCCAAACTACCACACCACACCAATAGAAGGACTTTGAGCCTCGACAGATTTAACGTGTGACTGAGGGAGTGAGTGAATATTAACGTGTCGCATTATTCAGCTACATAGGGCTTTTGGCGACGGGCCTCGTAATTTTGTACCCCGATCACGTGACGAGGACGACACCTGAGTTGGCATCTCTCTCTCCTAGCTTCCACACCACACTAACGGGAGAACGTTTGAGCTTCGGTAGACTCAACAGGCTCAACACTGCGAATCTTCAGTGGTACTAGGCTCGAACTTATGACAACCCTGCCACGATTCCGTTATCTTGACCACCAGGCTTCTACGGTCCCCAGATTTAACGTGCTCTAACACCTCTACGTTGTGGGTCTTCAGTAGCACTAGGACTCGAACCCGCGACACACAGGCCTCGAGGTCTTGATCATAACAATGTGGGTACTGCGACCACTTTCAATCATTTTCAAACAAATAAATGGGATATTTTTCAATTGAATTAAAAGAAAATATCTTAAGAACAATACCATGTGCAATATAGAATAAAAAATGTTCTTCCAACAAATCAGTCAAGCATCTGAAATATGACTGGGATAATTATATATATATATATATATATATATATATATATATATATATATATATATATATATATATATATATAAAACTGTAA
The DNA here is from genome assembly GCA_019973935.1 of Trichonephila clavipes. NCBI lineage: Eukaryota > Metazoa > Arthropoda > Arachnida > Araneae > Nephilidae > Trichonephila > Trichonephila clavipes. Next base: position 1,235,067 of record BMAU01019666.1, read on the forward strand.
AAAATATCAGTCATGCTTGATGGCTCATTAAGGTATCCTACTACCTGCGATAACTTTTTTTTAAAAAAATGAAGATACGGAGATTTTTTTGTGGTCTTTAGATTTATTTAGCACACTTTAAGAAAATAAATTTGAAAGTAAGAAGAGAAAAATAAATCATTACTACTAAAATGGGAATAAATGGGTAAAAGTTGACAAAAAATTATATAAACGGAGCCCGTTGTGTACAAACAGTAAATAAACAAATTCTCAGTTTGTCAATTTTGATGTGTTGCTTTGCTTTAACTTAAAATGACCTTTAGGATAAGATAAATTTTAATTTTTACAAACACTAGAGCACTTTATCGAAGTTATACGAAGTTCCTTAAAAAAATAGTGATTATATTCACATAAAGAACTGTAAATTTTGTAATAAAATAGTGATCGATAAATCTGAAGGTTAAAACACTTCCACTGTTGTACAGAACATACACAAAAGGTTTCATCAAAGTATTTTAAAAACTTTTTGAGAGAGAGAGAGCACTCTCTGTTCCCGGTTGATCTTTTCGAAAAAAACACATTTGGAGTAAAACGAATTTATAGTTTGACATCTTATGTAAAGTAGTGGCAACTACTTTTACTAAAACACTTGTAGTTTTTGTTCTTGGGAATGGAAAATAAAAAAACTTGGTATTTTTATAAAGCTAATAAAATGGCTTAAAAATTAAAGTCATAAAAAATTGTCAGTTGTTTTAAAAAATCATGATTTTAGGGTAGTCGGATGCCATAACGTCGTATTCAAAAGTTGGCGTTCAACCTCACAATTTCGAACCATCATCATATGACAAATGGGACGGTTGAGCATTGTACCCCACTCTCCAAACTTCCACACAACGAAACTCGAGAAATTTAGCGGATCTTCTACTAGATGGATCTTTAGTGGTAGCAGAATTCGAACACACACGACTCAACAGAGGTTCAGGTCACGAGTTGACAAGACTGATTACTCGGCTTAAATTCTTCATTCACAGCAGCACTAATGTAAAAGGCAAAAATGGATGCCTTTAAATTTTGCTATATTGAACTGGACTCATTTGCCAATGAATACAAGGTGTGACACAAAAAAATGAGACTAAGTGTGTAGCTTGAAAAAAGAGTGGAGTTGGCAACAACTGCTTTGGTGACGTGAAACCATATCCCTTCTCTTTCCACGCGGCCAGTTTCAACTTAATCGATAGCGCCAATTAAGGAGTACTGCGTCATTGAATAAACACGTACAACTGCATTCTGCCGGGAAAATGTCGAATCAACATCAAGTTTCTTGTGAAAATTAAGAAATCCGACTAACGTTCGGAACTGTTGTTTTGAAAAAGCGTAAAAATGGACAATCTATGCGACATTTAGTTTCGCTTAGATTGGAATACACGTGTAAAATTGTTTTAAGAATAATATAATATAATAACAAATTACTGGCAAAAAATAAACATGGAATTATCTATTTTGAAAGCGTTCTCTTTTTATGGAAAATACTTCTATAATAATAATATTGTGCCTATATATAGCTCAGATCTCCGTATAGATTCTGAACAAAAATTTTTGAATTATATAAATTTGAAGTGTACTTATCCGCATTTTGATTCAACAGGGTGGAGAATTTATAAGGAAAAAAATAGATAATAATTTCAATTGGTAGTAACTCTGAAAATAATGTGAATCTTTCAAAAATTCTAGTTCAAGCCCTCTAGAGAAGTTATAGCTATATATAAGCAAAATATTATTGTTATAGAAGCATTTTTCCTCAAAAAAGAATGGTTTGAAAATAGGTAATTCTTAGTTCATTTTTTGCTAAAATATTGCATTTAAATCATTTTTTATTCTAATAATATTCTAAAAACAATTTCATGTGTGTGCATATATTCTAATCCAAATGACACTAAATAACATGAATACTATCCATTCATACGATTTTTTTAAATCACTGTTCCGAACGGATACCTTAAGACGTCTCAGGGGTGAAAATATAAACAACTTTCAAACAGGTATAATTCTTTTAAATTTAAATTAAATAATTCAAATCTTGTACACATTATTAAAAATGGATTATGGCTTCAAAAAACTACAAAATGTTTTAAATATAATCATAATTTAAGAAATAATAAGCATATAAACATTCTGAAATAAATATGAAGTAATTTTTGCGTTGCGCACACTATTTTCTAAAATAGTAGCCCCTCTGATGTATAAAACTTTATAGAATTATAAAATACACTGGTGTGAAAAATTAAGGACGAGACGGTTTTTTCAATATAACTTTGTACAAAAGCTTTCCAAATCAACACATTTAATACCGTAAGATCCCCAATACGTAAGGACATGTGTAATGTAAGCAACACTTACTAAAAGAGAAATCAGAGGGATAAATAGAAGCTTCATTGAAAAAGTAGCATGGAGCGCAATGCGACTGAAGGCCGAAAAATCCCTGTGATGGGTGTCCAGCAAGAAACATCTGGTCTTTTGTGGGGATATGATCTCCCTGACTGCTAGGCAGGTTTCACAGCGTCTGCCCATGCTGAGAATGAGGGTGTCAATGAGTTGTTGAGGCATTGCTGCCCATTCGTCTTGCAGCGCCAATCGAAGCTCCCGACACAGGTTACAGGTGGTAAGGTACGAGATGCCAAGAGTCTGCCTAGAAAATCCCATACATGCTCGATGGGATTGAGATCCGGAGATCGTGCCAGCCAATCCATACGTTCAATATCCTCACTCTCTAAGAGCTGTTTGGCAGCTACTGTGCGATGACATGGTGCATTGTCGTCCATGAAAAGGAACTGCAGACCCATAGCGCCTCTAAAAAGACGCAATATGGAAGAAGAATCTCGTTACAATAACGGGTCCCATTGACTGAACCAGCGTCGAAGATGTGAAGGTCTGTACGACTACCAAGCATGATGCCTCCCCAAATGAGAACACCGCGACCTCCATACCTGTCCCTTTCAATGATGTTCGTGGTATGATTGCGGCTTCCCCGCTCTCTCCAGATGAGTATGCGATGAGAATCGCTACTCAAGCTGAATCTGCTCTCATCTGTAAAGAGTACTCGTCCCCATTCATTGTCTCTCCAATTCCGGTGTTCCCGGCACCACAGAGAACGCCTTCTCCGATGGGCAGGCGTTAAAGGTACACACCGTACAGGGCGTCGTGCGAACAGTCCACCACCGTGCAGTCTTCTGGCCACGGTAAAACGCGATATCGGTCGTCCAGTTGCCTGTGTCGTGTGTCTAGCGATTTCTCCCGCTGTCTGCCGCCTGTTTTTTCTGGCCTGTAAGACAATGTACCGGTCATCTGCGGGTGTGGTTCCTCGTGGACGACCACTACTGAACCCCCGGATATCTGTTCCTGTAATTTGAAATTGTCTCCAAAGTCGTGAAACGATGCTGTGAGCCATTCCGAACTCTGCAGCCACACTTGTCACACTGCGGCCTTCCTCCAACTTCCCAATGATTCGACCTCGGGTAAAAGCCTCCAGATATCGTCTAACAGATTGATTATTCGCCATTTCTCGCTGAGGCAGCAACTCGGTGTGATTTTAACTGCTATACGGCGTTCAATCTCTTTGCCAGAAATACTGATCTTACACCGACAACATGCTTTATACTACTCAGACACTTCCCCATTACGTCTACCTGCATATCTGCGCATGTGCTACCGTACATCACCTTACTTAATCTCCTGATTGGTCTTTCTGTCCGCTCTGCCTCTTCGTTCAGCTGATATGCTAATTTTTCGACTTCGACCTTAATTTTTGCACACCAGTGTATATCATACTCTTTAAACCCTACATCATTTAAGAATAATATATCTTTTGTATTTCAAAATATTTGAAAAAAAATTGAAAATGCAATATTTTTATTTTTTAAAAAATTATAATATTTTTATTATTCTATTTATATAAAAATACTACAGTGTAATAAGGATATATTTAACTTTATAAATCAACTAATAGCTAATAATATAAACTAATGTTTTAGAAAATAGCATGCGCAACGTAATACTTAATTAATATTTCTTATAGAAATGTTTCTTATTTTCGTATATTTATAAATTTTAAAATTATGACTATGTTTTAAACACTGTACACTTTTCCGAAACCCCATTCCTTTATAAATAATGTGTAAAAGATTCGAATTATTTAATTTAAATTTGAAATAATTATACCTGTTTGAAATGTGTTTATATTTTCAGCCCTCTGGAGAAATTTAACACCGTTGAGACTTCTTAAGAAATCAGCAACGAAATCATTTCAAATAGTAACCGAGGTGTATAGATATGAAACTTTGCCTTGTGCACATGTGTTGGAATGGTATAAGAAGTTTTCAGGGGGGAGGTTCAGCGTGAAAGGGGATGGGTGCCCCAGGTCAGCGATTACAGATCAAAGCATAGCAAAATTCGAGATATAAGTGGGTTACCTCTCACATCAGTCCTCAGACAGTTAATGAATACTACTACACTGAAGTACTAAAAAACCTTCGTGAAAAAAAGTAGTAAAAAAAGGGCCAGAATTAGGGAAAGATGGATGGCTGTTGCCCCAAGACAATGTACCTGCTCACATGGCCCTATCTATTACACAGTTTCTGACCAGCAAAAACATTATTGTGATGCAGCATCCTCATTATCCACCTGATCTATCCCCATACGACTTTTTTTTTTTACTTCTAACCGTTAAATCATGCGGAAAAGGAAACCATTTACCTTAGTTGAAGAGGTTCAGGCAAAAACGGAGAATCTTTTAACGGGCCTTCCAAAAACCTCTTTCTAGAACTGTTATTAGCAATGGCAGCACCGAATGCAGATGTGTGTGAATGCCGAAGGGAACTACTTTGAAGGTGATACTGTCACGGAGAACTGATTCTGTGTGTGAGTGCAATGCTTTATTGGACCAGTCTAGTATTTTTTGTCTACACCTCGTATTGGCTTTGTTAACCAAAGGGGTCATGCTTAAAAACTCTAGTGGTTCTGTTGCGTCGAGGGATCTAGTCCTGGTACTCTACAGAAGACCCTTCGGGTAGAAAAACTAATGTACTGAATGTTCCGGCGTATAACTCTCACCTATGCTTTAAATATCACTTTTTAAATTTAATGTATATTTCCTGTATAACGCACAACTCCTTTTTTACGGGCGAATTCCAAATGTACGTTTGCAATTTTCCTATCTTTTGAAGCCTTGAAATAGTTTAAGAGTAAAAAATTAAAGCATGGGATGAAATTTAAAGTGACATTATGGTATCATTTAACCTGGGAGAGGGCGCTCTCAACACTAACGTTAATGGTAGTGCGGGGTGACTGAGTCACCCCAATCCTTTTTTTTATTGTTTTTTTTAATTTGTGAGGCCCCGCCCGTGTGGACCTCAGTTCTATATTATCTACGGGACTTGTTTCTGTGGGGAAGAACAAAGATCCACTCAAATCATTCATTTTAAAACCCGTTTATTAAGGCCTTAGCTTAAACACAATGCACAACAATAATAATTAAGTAAGTTGATCTAGAATGAGAAGAGGCACACTTATTACCAAATAGTCGCGTACTTGACCCACTGAATCTAACTTTATAAATTCTTCTATCATTAGTATACGGCCTTTCCTTATAGCTTATATAAAATTAGCTTACCGCTATATCCTAGGTAATCAGCTACGTTCTTTATCTGTTCTGATGTGGCTTTAATCCGACAGTGTTTCTTCTAGCCTCGAACCCACTTTTGGTTCGTCTGTACAGGCACGGCTAGGATATTTCATGGAGCTAGGATTCTTCTAACTTTATCTCAAATTACTTTACAGCTAACTCTCTACTTAGCGACTTCACTTTCCACTCAGCAATCAATTCTGCGCATAGACATAGACTCCACTCTACTGCTAACTTCCAATATATATATATGATTCCTAATTTACATAACCACGTTCTTCTTCTTGAGTTGGTTGGAAAGAATTGCCATTTCAGTCCCAAATAAATCTCAAGAGGACATCAATAGAAATCGCGATGAAAGCCCAGTCACAAATTGTGCACGATAAATATCGTAATTACAGTGAATAACTTAAATAAGAGAAAGTATACTTACCTACTTTTAGGGACTTTAATTTTTTTTTCTTGCTTTTTTTGGTAATGTGAGGGAAAACCTAATCAAACTGAACTAAAATATTTCCAATGTACGTTTTTTTAACAAATGACAGAAATCGCAGAAACTTTTTGTTTACATTACAGGAATGATATTTGCAAGAAAAACTGCTATATTGTGTTCAGGTTATTGTAGTTTTGTTGTCCCTTGGTGATCGAAAAATAGCCTGTGGAACTTTTTCTTGCTTGTGTATTTCTTGACAGAGCGCAATGCGTCTTGTGGTACGTGTGGCTTTATACCTGTTTCGATGGAGTTCTTTCGGTAGCATTTGAAAATTTTCCTTTCAACTCAAACGTTTTATGTTCTCTCATCCCTTTTCCCAAATTTACTTTCACAATCAGGATTACAATCGATTATTTCATCATTACATCACTGACATTACATGATTTTTTTTACCGAAGTTTCATTTCCCTCCAAATCAGTTCGCAGATGCCCATTTCTTTTTTTTATATATATATTCTGCTTATTTACATATATAAACCATAATATATAACACAGCAATTAAGACCACAAAGTCGTTCACAGAAAAAAAATGCAGCTTTTTCATAGAAAATATTTTGGTGCGAAGGTGGTTTCTCGGGGTGATCAGGCACCCCAAGTACCTTAAAACCTTTTACCACTCTCCCCAAAAAAGGGAGATATGAAACAAATATATTTTATTTCCCACAAAGATTACCATATAGGATGATACTGAAAAGGTTATGAGCAACAAATAAACAGTTTTCCCAAAATTAAAAATTTTGTGATCCTGGGGTGAATCTATGTCACGTGCGCCAGCTCCCGATTAAAAAAGGATAGTATAACTAACAATGTAGATAGATTGGAATATGATTATATTCATTTAAGTATCAAGGTAATAGAGATGAAGAAAAATACAACGGAATTCGATAATGCACTGGAAGATATAACGTAAGTCAAGTATTTCGAAATATTCACCTTATTCAATAATGAAAGTGTACAAAGCAGCGTTTCTCAAACTAGGGAACTTCACAGCTCTTCGAGGGGGGCTCGAGCTTATTGAAAAGTCGAAAACAAAAGATTATTTTGAAAAGTTATTAATTTACTGAAAGAGAGAAAGCAAACAAAAATCCTTCTGACATAATAAAAAATAAAATACACATTTACGCAGATATATAATACTCTTATTAATGTATTAGTGCTGCACAATGCATTTTTAACTAATTTAACAATACCAAGTTAAGAACCAGTTTAATAATTACCAGTCACCCCATGGGATTGTCACATTTCTTTTAAAGCTGGTTGGAAATATACGCGAATTTACAATCCCCAAAGACGCCTAAGTGATAAAATGCCGTACAGATCCGTCACAAACCCCTCCAAGAAGAAAACGGTGTTTATTCGAAGGTCTAAAATGGCCTGAAATAAAGTAAGTAGCGATATTCTAAAAAAATTGAATTTTTAGTCTTTAAGAATTTAATATACCTAACTATCTGACATTTTAAGATGTTTCCTACATTAAGGGAAAGAAAAGAAAGAAGACCACAAGCTCCGCTTTAAATTGCTTATTATTAAAGTTTGACGTAGACATTTACATACTTAAAATTCCCTACAGCACACCCAATTCCGGCTACGGACCGAGGGGAAAACCACAGTGTGGAAAAACCTGGCCGTGGGCTTTACTTAAACTACTTAAACATTTTAACATACTTTCTTGTTTTACAAAAGTCTCACTGCCTTCTATACAATGATCAGGGTCAGCTACCCTGAAATGAGAACTCTTTCAATACCTTTTCAAACAAAAAAAACATTAACGTTATGCAAAAATACATTTTCACATTTCACACCTCATTTTATAATACATCAATTAATACATCTGGCTCTTCAAAAAAAACTCCCATTCCATGCGTGCTGCGCTTGTTAATGTTATTGTTAGTATTGCCTAACTACGCCACGTCCCAAGCCATCAGATGTGAATTAAAAATATACAAATACATATACATAGGCTTAATGATATACAGATATACATACAATTTACAATGTATGTAACAACCAATGCTAGATATTCCCGCAGAACCTTCAAGTCAGAAATTGCAAACAAATGTCCACAAACAATTTTTTCCAAATTTTGGGAAAAAAAATAATGTTCAAAAGTTTCATTTTTCTGACTTGAAAAATGCACACATCTTAGTATCAACTCTTGTACAGATAATACATTTAAAAAAAAAATTTCGACTTGGTAGTGCAGAAACACCTGACTGCTTGTCAGCAAGAAAACGAAAAAAGGACAATGCAACCTGATTTTTTTATGTGCTCCTGTGTCCCACAGGGCTGTGATGAACGTTTCGTTCAAAAGAATGGGAACACAAAGAAGATCTACAGGTGTCATCTTTATTGAGGAAATCCTAATAGTTCGTCGTTCTGTATCAGAAGGATTTGCTGTATTTTGCAATTGATCACTCCCAGATTCACCTCGTTCGCTTAAGGGGGTCACTTCACGCAGCATTTTCCCTATCTCCATAATGTTAAAAATGACCAAGTTTAAGGAACATTTTTTAAAAATTGGCTGGTTGTACAGTCATGAATTTTTTTTTGTGTATTCATTGTATTGTTTTTATTATTTTAATGGGAGCATTTTTAAAAATTTTGATTAGTTTTTTTTAAAAAAATTCATATGTGGAGTAACACGTCAAAAATTTTAAAACGATGAAAATTCTTGTACATTTTAATCCATAAATATTTTTGAATAATTTTTTGACGAAATCTCTCATTAAAATATTTATTTGTATAGTGTTAACATATGTGCAAAGTTTCAAGGCTGTAAAATAAGTAGTTTTTTCAAAAATGTTCCTTTTGAGTTGAAATTTACACTTTTGAGAAATAGTGATTTAAAGTACAAACTTACTATTAACTAATGCATACCAGAACTATAACTTGGATTGCTAGTGTCATCTGCAAGATCCTCTTCTTGCCTACATTTTAATTGTTTGTTTTTAATTCTGGCTTCTTTGGTTCATTGTAAAATTGACTATTCTGCTTTCCTTATACACGAATGATCTACTTTTTGCAATGCTCGACATTGGTAAAATTCAGGTGTTGAATGTTCAATACATCTAAAACTTTCAATTTGGTAATGAAGCTTTGATTATATAAGTATATAGCTTCATGTACTATAGTTTTTGAAGTTTAATTGCACAAATACAGTTTTTGGAATTATACACCAAAAAACTATTTCCGCTTTCACTAATATTTTGAGTTTTATCAAGCAAGCATCCAGATAAATGTTCAAGATTAGTGACCTCTAAATACTTTGTTTATGTAATTCATAATTACAATAGGTAAGTCGTGTTTATGCTTGTATGTGTAACCTTTCAGTATGTGGACGTATTAAATCTACACCACAAGTCACATCCCATGGGGCATAAACCGTGTTGTAGATTCAAACCTGTGAACATTTTATCAAAAATTATAGCCCATATAGCTTGCCTTATGGCTGACAAATTTTCCCGAGTTGTTTTGAACAGCCAAAACATAGCAACTTTGCAATTTGTTTATTTCAGCATCTGTCAAGCCATTACGGCATCCTAGAGATTTTTTGTCTTTAAGCTTTCTGTCTTTTAATTTTTATTTTAAGGCCCTAAGTCATGTCCCCATCATTTTCTCAACATGATTAACACATTCTAATTGTTCAATATTGACATATCTTTAGATTCTAAAACTGATTTGTATGCTTTAGAGTTCCCATATAGTCCAAATATTGTGTATATCATAAATTGTGTAATGTCTGCGAGTGATGAGAGATACAAAAAAAGTGCACCTCTTCAACTTCCATTCCCCTACTATTTTCAATGTAACTTACCGAACACTCATTGCTATGTACATCGCTGTTAAAATTACACAAACATTTCTGCGATAATATTTTAGCATCAACAACTTTCCCAGTGTCCAAACTAACTGCCGTAACAACACCATTTAGAAATATATAGCTTATTTTTAGCCAGGTACCATTGATAGCCACTGGTACATTTGGTTATCCATTATTAAATATTGTTTCGGCAGCAGCTAAAGCCATAGACACTTTGGTTACTTTCTCTGTCACATTATTTAATGTATGCATGGAATCACAAAACCACTATGGTGTAAGTGACAAATGCATAACTCCGCAAAATATTTTGCAACTGCTACTTTTTAAATAGACCTCATAGCATATGAAATTCTATTGTGTCCACATCATATAATTTTGTACCTTTTTTGATTAACTACTGTTTTAGAAAACCTGGTAATAAGAAATGTTTGAATAAGACCACAAAAGTTACAACATATTAACAATTTTGTAGCCAAACCATAGATTTGGTGACCAAAATTTATGTGAATACCTTGGTTTTTACATTAATTTTATGTAATTAATGCTGTTTCAAAGCACAAAAGAACAGTATAATGTCAGGAATTTCACAGAAACATTCAAATGAATCTAAAAAAGAAACATACTCTTTATTAAACTTACCTAACTTAGATTTTAAAGCTGATTTATTTATGTTGAAATTGTCTGACTTATCAACATTTAAATCCATAAAAGTTTGGAATGTTGTACATTTTTCAAAACTCTTTTTCGTTTTTTAAACATTTTATTACTTAACCGAGTTTAAAAAACGTTTTGTAAATGTTTTATTAATGTTTTGATGGAAAACACTATTGAAAATGATCGCAGAAATCCGTTGCATTTAAGGAGGTAAAAAATAGGCTGTAAGTAAACAAACATCTATAACTATTCACTTCACTTCTTTCCTGGATAAGCTGCTGATCAAAATAAATTCTTTTAATCAATTTAAACCATTTGATAAGGCTGAAAAGTAGCATGTGTCTTTTGTTTTGATTTGAGAGGGCGTGGCAATCAGCGGTTTTGGGGTTTGACAGATGTAAACAACTTTTTAAAAAAAATATTAAAAATACTTCTAATTAAGCTAGAGCAAAAATTTAAACTGCATTAGAAAGAAAAAGATTGGTATTTTATGTTTCAATCAAAATTGAAAAATCGATTATTTAATGGATTTTCGTGAAGTGACCCCCTTAAAAGTTTAAATACCTGTCTTGACAATTTTGAGCGACCCCGGAAACCACCGTTCCTCGAACTACCCTGTCGACCGCCGTGATTATTGAATATATGATTAGATTGATCACTTCGGCGTCGACTATCGAACCTGCGATTATCACCAACACCTTGACCTCCAAATCTGTTGGATTCCCTCTGCGGTCTGTTAGTGTCATGGTATCGGGTTTCAACTCTGGTATCCCGCCAATTCTCCTGTCTATTCCTAAATATGAACTGATTATTCGTGCTATGATTTGTGTTTCGGAAATCATGACTTGGGCTCCTGGTCATTCTATTTAGAAACCTCTCCTCGTATTTATCAACTAACCGTAGAAAACTAGAAGTAGTCTGCGGAAGTCGTACCTCCACATAATCCAAAAGTTGAGGTTCTAAATGACTGATAATATGATGAAGAAAATTTTCTTCCTACATTTCTAATTTTAAGTTTCTGTGTATCTTTTATAATTCATACACAAAATCTGAAGGTCTTTGGTTGTGATTATGGTACGACGCATAGAAAGGCGTCTCGAGCTCCGACCTATTTCGAACTACGGGGAATTGCTCCGTCAAAGCTTGTTTTAATTGCGAGTAATCCGTTGCCTTTTCCCCCACAATCTTATAACCCAAAACGTCCCGTGAGACGACCCTTCAGATATGCACAAGCCAGTTGTGTGGGTATCTCGTAATATGTTAAATTGTTATCTATGTTTTCTAAAAATTCCGTCACATTTTCAACTCCCGAAAAATATTGCTCGGGGATTACTGGAAAACTAGATTCAACTCTCAACTCGGGGGTTAATATTTCGTTGGGCGCCACTGTGAGAATCCCCTTAGATTCCACCTTGGACACCAAGATTGATTTGAGGCAAAGAACGACTAGACGACATTTTTACAATAACAAATTATATTTATTAAATGGAATTAATTACCAACTTTCTAATTACAAAGATTAATCAAGATGTCTACGTCAATGTGATTGACGCTTACTATTAAAAAATAAATCACGAAATATGATACTAATCAACTATTAAACTCAATATCGAACGGGATTACCGGAATAAGAGGATCGAGAGATACACGCAATCTGAATTACTAGCATTATTATATATTTTCTCTTATGATCCAATAATCTAGATTTAAATCTCATCTTCCTTTTACTACCTCACTTTCCAGGCGTGCCAAACTTTCCAATTGTAGATCACTGCCTAATGATCAACGAGACGCTAATCGCACAATCAACTCGAATCTTCTTAGAACACCAACCTATTTCTTGGCGTAATAGCCTACTGTTAACTTACAACACTTTCCTTAAATACTTTGAATAATTTTCATATCCCGGTTTCTTCTTTTAGAGCTGGTTGGAAATATACGCGAATTTATAATCCCCAAAGACGCCTAAGACTATTAGTGATAAAGTGCCGTACAGATCCGTCACAATTGTTTAAATAAAACTAAAAATCGCGCTTTATTGTATATCGAATTAATAAGTCAAAAATAATTCGTATTATAAGAATAAAATGACTAACGAGAAAATTAATGAATAAAATCCCTAACGAGAAAATTAATTAATAAAATGACTAACGAGAAAATTAATGTCATTGTGGTTAAAGTGTGGGGTGCATTGTACCGCTCTTTTACACTAACTCTTCGTTTCGGAATAGAACTAGTAAGAAATTATAGCAATTAATATAGAATACCCCATGCTTTCAACACAATGACATTAATTTTCTCGTTAGTCATTTTATTCTTATAATAAGAATTTTTTTTACTTGCTAGTTCGATTGACTATAAAAGCGTGTTTTTTTAATTTTTTAAACCATACTTTATTTAAATTAATATAGTTCTTATGCTAATTTTTTTCTTTGCTTTTAAAGGTATAATTTTTCTATCTGACGTATAACGCGCTCCCGTAAACTTCAATCTTAATTTCCGTTGTACGCCTGATTATACGGTACAACAAAACTGTCCAGGTTCACTAGTCTTTATTTTAGGCTGATGTGGAAGTTTTTAGAGTAGAGTGCCAGCTCAGAATATGGTTCAAAATTTGAAGGTCCATCATCCCGTTACTGTGATGTTAATGAAAATCAATCGCCTAGATATAAAGAATTCTTGTTCTTTTTTTTATTAAGTGAAATATTCAATTCTAAGCTTTTAACGACTGAGAATTTTAATATGCAACTTTAACTTCCATTAAATGATTGTTTCGAAGGTTAATTAGAATTTTTTCGGTACCCAGCTTTGAACGCAACACACATTGGAAGTATTTTTTCCTTTCATTTCCTTCAGATTTTGCGCGCTTTTTAATGAGGTCTTTTCATCCATAAAATCATATGATGTGGTTGGTTTTTGGAATGAGTCAGCAGCATCATAACCTAAGGCGTAACACATTCTCAAACACCACATCCCTAGATCACCCGTCTTCAGTCAGCATTCTGCGTTAGTTTTTAAATATTGTATCAGCTACTAAGTTGCCTATGTTCGCAAATTTCATAACGATTAATTTTACTTCTTCAATAAATTATCTCTGAGTAATTGCTCCTTTTAAGAGCGCTTACAGTATAAGTATAGTACGTAAGTTTGATAATCATTGGTTAGATTTCAAGTATATTAAAATAAATGTTGTTTATTTTGAAGTGCATATTACACATAAGCAGTAAGGATTCCACGAATCGTTTAAAAATTTTTTCATATATATACTGTAAAATAGATCTGGTATGAGATTTTTATGCTCACAGTCGCAAAGGGCAAGACAGTCCTTTAAGAGAGATGAGAATTTATTGTCGAAAAACAATCCTTGAAATACAGAAACTATATTCGCATAATAAATCTCAGAAGGCCATCACACCTCTACGGCGTTCATACACAACTATCAGTGTCTGAAATACATGTATGTAAGATATTATTCACAAGCACTCGCTCGTCCTACTTAACAGCTAATGTAATAACTAATCACCGGTTGACTCTTCATGCTAAAACAAGTTCTACTCTTCAACTTTCAAAACAAGACTAACTAAATTTCGGTGAACGACTCCCCATTTATAGACCTCATGGATCTTTTGAGAAAGATCCGCTTACGTCATAGATCATGATATTAATATATTTCTCCAATTACTTCCAGAAGAATCCATAGGGTCATGAACTCGCCAATATGGTCACCAAGTCTCCAACATGGTCGCCAAAAATGATGCCAACTGGGCTCTATCGCTAACATTTCGCCAAGTTTTCTTTGAATCACCATTATAATGTAAGGAACGTCGTAGCTTGCGAATATTACAAATTCAACTTAAAATAAATACAACACAGAGTAATATAAAATTATTACACATCCAGATATAAATTATGTACGCTATTTTAAGTATTCTTAACCCAAAATTCGTAACAATTTAAAGACGAGGTGATTGGTGAGGAATTCATTAACGCTGATCATTATTTAGATGGTTGTTGAAATATGGATATTATTGATGAGGCAGTCCTGTGTTGATGGTTAATCCTGTTTATTTTACATGTAGACACACACAAACATACACATCTTAAGCAGCACTTAACACATAAAACGCACAAGTCAAAAAAACACACTCAAGCTCAATTTTTACGAAGACAAGCTAGAGTGCTCGGATTTTCCAGAATCTCGGTTTTTATATGGAGCGGCAAACGGAACTTCGGATTAATTAGTTGTTGTTTACGTGAGAGTCCTGAAGGATAAAGCAGGTCCTTTACTAATTAAAATTTTATTTAAGATGAAATTAAAAGGAATTATTACTGTGTGTGTGTGTGTGTGTGTGTGTGTGTGTGTGTGTGTGTGTGTGTGTGTGTGTGTGTGTGTGTGTGTGTGTGTGTGTGTGTGTGTGCGTGCGTGCGTGCGTGCGTGCGTGCGTGCGTGCGTGCGTGCGTGCGTGCGTGCGTGCGTGCGTGCGTGCGTGCGTGTGTGTGTGTGTGTGTGTGTGTGTGTGTGTGTGTGTGTGTGTGTGTGTGTGTGTGTGTGTGTGTGTGTGTGTGTGTGTGTGTGTGTGTGTGTGTGTGTGTGTGTGTGTGTGTGTGTGTGTGTGTGTGTGTGTGTGTGTGTGTGTGTGTGTGTGTGTGTGTGTGTGTGTGTGTGTGTGTGTGTGTGTGTGTGTGTGTGTGTGTGTGACCATCAATAATACAGAACGAGAGGTAACTAAAAATTATAAAATATATTTAAATTTATTTAATGTGCAGTGTTCTCTTGGGGCTGTATGCAGTAGTAAAAATCGAATAATTTCCGTTGATTGAATTAATTGGAGTACAGATTCCTGATCTTAGTTCAGGAATGGGGGCAGGTAATGGTGAATTGTACACTTGATCAATTACAAAATCTCATTCATTTAAATCTAGTTGTGAAAGGTTTGGAGACAGTGGGGGGGTAATCATTGAATAACACTTCTATGACCAATCCAAGCTGGTGCCTCAGGATAGATGTTAGATGTAACGTCGTTGTGGTAATGCGCTATCCTTTTGAAAATGAGACCTCTTGGGGTTTTTTTTTTTCGAAGTGATAACTTCTATTGGCACGTTTTGCTGAAGAGTGAACTTGAATGAATGACATGCTCGGGTATGTAACGCTCCTTCTGGTTTTTTCGTCTCGAGTCAGAAATCTTGTTCGTACAAAGTCGTCCGCGACATAGATACCACTAAAAGAAAAGGAGGGACGTTTCTCCCTTCTCCCCCCCCCTCCGCTCTGAAACGTGGCAGTTTATCCCCCTACCAATACGCCGTAAAAGTAAAGTTCTTAGCTTCGATCAAAGAGGGGCTTCCCCCCTCAGCCACTTTCTACAAAATTGTGAATGCGGGATTCTTTCTCATTCTAATTGAAGCATGAAAATGAAACATGTAACACTTTTAAAAAATAGGCTTAGAGAGAGAGAAATCCTACACTAAAATTAAACAAAATGTAGAAAAAGGACAAATTTTTATAGAACTAAGTGTTAGGGTTTATGTACGCCACTAGATGGCGCTATTTAAATTATAAAGTGTGTACTATTGTTTACGCGGGGGAAGGAAAAAAGAACGATTGGAAGGAGGCTGCACACGGGCCATTCGCTCTATGTTAGCGATACTTTTTTATATATAGTGTTTTATGATAATGTAAAAACAAGAAATTGAAAGAGGCCAACTCGTGAATCGAACTCGTGATCTCCTGTCTGGTAAACAGGAGATCACGAGTTCGAATCTCGTCGGTGCCTCCACTTTTTATGTTGATGTCTTTCAAATGGTTTTATTTCAACAATAATTATAAAACAATATCGCTAACATTGAGCGAATGGCCCGCACAGCCTCTTTCAACTTCTTGTTTTTACATTATCATAAAACACTATATATAAAAAAGTATCGCTAACATAGAGCGAATGGCCCGTGTACAGCCTCCTTCCAATCGTTCTTTTTTACTTCCCCCGCGTAAACAATAGTACACACCTTATAATTTAAATAGCGCCATCTAGTGGCGTACATGAACCCTAACATAATAACCTTTGCTTTCGACTCTGTCTCGGCCTATTCCTGAAAATGTACATTGTGATGGGTTCAATGTAGAGTAACCAAGTTTTTGATATGTTTTCTCATTAATTATGGTGGCTTGTGAACCAGTGTCACAAAGTGCTGTAATAGGAATTTTTGAAATGGTTATTTCAACGTACATGAGATTTTTCGGTGGTGTTAATATCGAAATGGAATTTACAGTTCTATCAACTTGCGTATTGATTTTGTGATTGGTTATCGGTGTAATCTTTCGAGAATTCTTGGGGCATTCGGCCTGAACATGACCAAAGTTTTTACATCCATAACATTTTTTTCCGCGTTCTTTATTCGAACATAGGGTACTTTTATGGCCTTTCAATCCACAGAGGTAACAATTTGATTGTTGGTTTGTAAAGCGCTTGTGTTCAATTCTACGCTGATTAGATGTTGAATTTTCATAATCTCGAAATCGTTTATCTGGAAATTGCTTACTATGTTTTGAGTTTAAAAGTGTTTCGTAAATTTTTAATTTATCCTTGACCTACACTAAGTAAATAGTATAATTATCATTAGCATTATTGCAGTGAATTTAAGAATAAATATCTATTTTTGTAAGCGAATCAGAATATTAATGACCAAATAGTTCTGTTAATCACATGCTCATTTAAATATACTTTGAGTCTAAAAAGAAAATTAAAACAATTAAAAATTTAAAATAAGAAAATTAAGTATAAAGTTACATTAAATAATTTAAATACAAGAAGACAAAATATGATTAAGAATACTTCCTTGCAGCAGCACCGGATATATTTGTACAAAGTTGCCATACAATGACAAAAAAAGAGCTAGTATAAGCTAAAGATTATAAAATATAAAAATCTTATGATGAAATGCCTTTTTAAAGGTTTTGACCTAGATTTCTCTCTTCTCAATCAACTACTTGTCTTACTATCCCTTTGCTTAAATTATTTCATGGATAGAATTGAATATTGTTAAGGGATCTCAGGGGTGTTAAATTTCTCTAGAGGTCTGAAAATTTAAACGATTTTCAAACGCGTATAATTCTTTTAAATTTAAATTAAATGATTCGAATCTTTTACGTATTGTTTAAAATAGAATGGGGCTTCAGAAAAGTATAAAATGTTTAAAATATAATAATTTTAAAAGTCATAAACATATGAAAATTCTATAATAAATATTAAGTATTTTTTGCTTTGCGCACGCTATTTTCTAAAATATTAGTCTCTGATATATAAAACTGTATAGAATTATACAATGCATCATACTCTTTAAACCCTACCTAATTTTAGTATTATATATCTTTTGTATTTCAAAATATTTGTAAAATATTGCAATTTTTTAAAAAATTTTAAAAATTTTTAGTTTTTATTTATTAAAATATGTAAGTTATTATTCTATTTATATAAAAGTAGCTACAAAGTATTAGGAATACATTTATCTTTATAATTCAACTTATAGCTAGTAATTAAACCTACTCTTAGAAAATAGCATGCGTGACATAAAACTTAATAAATATTTCTTATAGAAAAGTTTCTTATTTTCATATGCTTATAATTTTTAAAATTATGATTAAATTTTAAACATTTTATACTTTTCTGAAGCCCCATTCCTTTATAAGTAATGAGTAAAAGATTCGAATTATTTAACTTCAATTTAAAGAAATTATACCTGTTTAAAAATTGTTTATATTTTCAGACCTCCAGAGAAATTTAACACCCCTGTGACCCCTTAAATTACAACCAAAATTCACAAAGGTGGATCAGCTCTCCTGAACAAGTTACCTATAATTTTAAATAGGAATTCTAGAGTGGATTTTTCAAAAAACAAATCAAAGCCTTTTTAAAATCAAAATTCAATTTAATTATGTCAAATGATCCAAATGAAAGCACTAGGAAGTACGGAACAACGCTTGACGAAGTTTTTTTATAGATATTTATATATAAATAAATATCCAATAAATATCTAAAGTATTTATAACCTGTTTTAGCTACCATAAACCTATTGTTCCCTTCTTAGAATACAATTAGTTCACAAATATGATTGTACATTTCGCACAAAAATATTATTTTATGAGTACAGACATATGAATAAATAATTTTATTGGTCAATACTAATATCCCCTTGTTTTTTATTCACCGAACTAATCCCTGAAATAACATTAAAAAGTTTGCAGTTATCACTTCTATCGTGTGGTCATAAATAAACACATTTTTTTAATGACTGACACAAGAAAAATATCTAGCACATCCATGTGAATACAATGCTACAATATTATCTCTTTTATGAGCATTTTATTGTATTCTCAAACAAAATTTCTTCGTAATGGCACAGCAGAACAATTTTTACGAATCCAAACAACATTTCGCTTTTTCAATACTGTTGTACGTCTTCACTATTGTAATACCGAACAAAGAATGATTATACTCGCTAAAAGATAACGTCAGTTACGACACCTAACATCATCTATATATTACTATGTGTTACTTTAAAAGGGTTAATTCAGTGCTTCTCAAACTTTCAATATTTATGATCCAATTTTCAGTCATAGTGTTCACCGCCTCCCCATCCGTACAATAATAATATATTATTAACCTATTATTAACCTACTTAAATTATAAACCGCACAAATAATTAAGATATGTATTAAATTCTGTATATAACTTCGTATATGACAAGCCCATGGAGGTCACTAAAAATTACACTGCTGGCCACCGTAAATGCAACATCAAGAAAGACAAGATTTCTTTGTAGAACAAAATTTATTTTGTAGATTACATGTTAACCAAGTATCAAATGATTAAACTTATAGACTTCTGTGTTGTATGGTTCCTGCCAGAATCATTAGCCAGAGTAGACGCCATTGCTGGAGATCACCGCTGCCACTCGCCTCGGCATTGATTCAAAGAGACTTTGGATGTGTTCTTCGGTACAGCAGACCAGCAGCTTCTACACGTTTCCAAATTTGATCTGGTGTCGCAGCGGGGGTGTAATCTGGGTCAATCGTTGAGCAACCATGGACCACATGTTTTCTATCGGGGAAAGATAAAAAAAGCGAGCAGGCCAGGGAAGCAATTCAATCTGGTGATTCACGAAGAACCTTTGGACAATGCGTGCCACGTGTGGTCGCGCATTATCCTGTTGAAATATGGCTGTGGCCAATCCCTGAAGGTAAGGAAGGACAACTGGCTCCAACACCTCGGAGATGTAGCGCTGGCTGTTTAAAGTACCGGAAATGCGTACTAGAGGAGTGCGAGAGTGATATCCAATACCACCCCATACCATAATACCCGGTGCAGGACCAGTGTGGTGGTGCATAACGCAGCCGCTCAACAACCTCTCTCCACGGTGTCTCCAGATTCGAATCCGACCATCGTGGTGTTGCAGACAGGTGCGTGACTCGTCAGTAAAGACAACTTCATTCCATTCTGCCACCCACATCCTTCTTTCATCGCTCCATTGACTGCGGAGAAGTCTGTGGTTCTGCGTCAAGGATACACCAAGCATTGGACGTCTTGCGGACAGGCCACTCTGCTGTAAACGGCGTCGAATGGTACGCGCAGACACTGAATGATGCGTTACAGACTCAATGAGCTGTGCTATGGTTCGTGATGTGACTGAGTGATCCGTTACTGCCATGCACACAATTTTCCTGTCCTCACATGAAGGCGTGCACTGAGGTGGATGCGATCGACCACGTCGGTCCGTCGTACCCTCTGGCATTCAACGGTCACACATCCGCATTACAGTTGTTTGGTTTCGTGCAACACGACTACCGATTTCCCTAAAAGATAATCCACAATCTCAGTAGGCCACTATCCTTCCTCTGTTGAACTCGGATACTTGATCAAAAGCTTATTTCTGTTTACTACGAGACATAACTAATCATTTTTTTAAAAACCACATGAAAAACACAATTGCCAAGCTTGAAATCGTCGAAATCTGCAAGCCTTAAATAGCGTTTTGAGGTGGCGCCAAAGGCGCGCGTGATGTGTGACTGCGCTGAAATTCTAATCATTTGCTTATCTCACCTCCGCTAATGCATGTTGTAAATTTCATGATATTTGCATGCTTCCTTCAGGGTGTTTCATTTACGGTGGCCAGCAGTGTATTAAACGTGTTCTTAACTTAGTGTTGATAAATTAATTATCAAATACATTGCGCTGTACCTGTGGATCACACAAGAATTTTTCAAGGGGTATAGGTAGGTCCAGGATCGGAAGTCCAACATTCTCATATCGTACTCTTATCATATCGCGTCGCCAAACATACCCTTTTAATTTTTTCGATCGTGGGAAACAAGCATAATAAAAAATAAATTGTTGTATAAATAATTATCTTTAATTAATAAAATTAATAATTTATAACAAATAATTAAATTTTACGTACTATACACATAGGATTACAATTAATTAAAAAAGAAATCAATGGTTATGGAGGGTCTGAACAGACCATCCCCCTTGTGGGTTCCACTGTGCAGCACTGATACATTTATAAGTATATAATACCAGTGTAAATGTGTCAGAATCTTTTGTTTGCTTCTTTTCAGTAAATTAATATTTTTTATAAATAATATTTTATTTTCGATATGCTCATGCCGTCCATGTAGTGTTATCAAGACCCTCTAGAGGGCATGCCCCACAGTTTGAGAAACTCTGGTTATATTTCATTTAATATTTCGGGAGACCTTAACTTAAAAAAATAGTCCAACTAATGTGTAGACACCATGTACATCTACCTTTATTTCCCTTGTTCTTTCGTTGAAAAAGCAATAAAATTTCAAAAGAATTCATGGAATATTTAAGTTGCACCAGACGGCATGATGTTTGAAGGTATGGTTTCTTTTATCATTCGTATCCTTTCATATAAAAAAGAAATAAAAAAAGAAGCAAAAGAAAAAATATTTTCAAAATATACACTACTTGGAAAAATTCTTTTTTGGAAGAGAAATTGAAATTCTGTTTGTTGGAAAATAGTCTATTTGCTTTGAAAGTACTAGGACTAAAAGTACATTTTTCTTAAAACGCTTGCAAAATATTTGCATTCATAAAAAACAACTTATGCACCAAAAAAATGATTAAAAGATATTGACAGTGTCTCACTTTCAACAGAAACAAAAATTAAAATTAACTAATCGTATTTATTTTTTACAGAATCTTTTTTTTTTCAACCTCATCCAACTTTCAATAAGCATTATGTGTATTCGCAAAATAGTAATAAAAAAAAGAGAGAAGCACAAAAGAAAGTAGTCTGCGACAAAATGACTAAATTTTTATAGTTTGTCGTTATTCATTGGGCTTGTTTTTGTACAAGGAAAAGAAAATAGTAATAACTAATTCTCAAAAAATAAAAATAAAAAGTGCAAAAAATATAATTCGATTTCAATTGTCCTTTTCCAAATAATTGGTAAAAAGTGGATGATTTATTTTGAAAAAAATGAGTAAGAATACTAATGCATAAAAAAATTATTTGTAAGACAATTTCAGAGGGAGAAAGAATCATTTTTTACCTTGGCATATTTTTAACGAAGGGTTTTAAAACTAATTAGAAAATAAAAAGGAAGTATTCGAACGAAAGAGTTGATTTGTTCCGGGAAAGAAAAACCCCAATTATTCGTGAAACAAATAACGTTAAATGAAGAAGTTAATGCTCGCGCAATCAAAAGTAATTTGAAAATGTATTTGATGACATCTGCATAGTAAATTTTAATTAACATTTTAGAAAAATTAATCATCACAATTGGGGTTTTTTTCTTTGCACATGAAACTTTTAAATTGTCCCAAGACAAAATCCCTTTTTCTGAGTCATTAAAGGATTTGTAAAGAAAAGGAAATTGCTTAAATATAATTAAATTTTGGCTATTGATTGAAAAAAATTTAATTTGTCTCATATTTTTTATATATTTCATTTGAAATAAGGTTTATTTTGTGAACAATATCTATGAAAATTAATTTACATGTTACTTAAAATTTTAATATTTGTATCGATACGAGATTATAATTGTTTGAAAAATATAACTTCTGAACGTGAATTTAAGAAGTATTAGAAATAATGTTGTGATTAAAGTTAATGCAAGTTAAAATGCAAATGATGTCATGTAAAATGTGCACCAAGGCTGTATTCAAAATACATTGCATAAAAAGATGCAATATTAGTTTCATATGAAGAAGAAATATTTGTTTGTTAACACGCTTTTATAAGTTTCACTTGTATGTAATGGAATCTTTGAGCTCGATTTTTACCCACTTTAAAAGGTTAGATTAATTCGAAATTTTGTACACATGTCAAGAACCGATGACAATACAATAATTTTATAATTTTGTTTCAATATCCTGATCAGGATCCTCATAAATAAAGATTTTATGGATTTTGAGATTTGGCGATTAGTTCATTAGATCATTTCCAGATTTGGCGACTAATTACATAAACCATTTTCAGATTTGGTGACTATTTCCACATGCCTTTTCCAGATTTGGCGACTAATTCCACATGCCTTGTCCAGATTTGGCAACAAAAAGATTAAGGAGCCACTCTAAAATCACGAATAGGCCTGCGGTTAATACAAATAAACAAAATAAAGTGTTCTTCAGGTGAAAAAAGATAGGGATGCGTAGTTTTCTGAAAATGGAAATTAAAAAAAAAGACTCGCTCATGTGAATAATAATAATTTGTGTTATAACTGCTAAATATTTTTGTATTTTTATAAAGCAATACGTTTGGAAGTGATTATACGAAATAACATTAGAGCAATACGTTTAAAAGGTGATAATACGATTGACATTTAATATTTCTTCTTAACACACTTTTATGAGTTAAACCTGTATCTATTGAGACGGAATCTTTGAAATATAACGATATGGAACTCATCTGATGCCCCGTAAACGGAGAAAATATATACCCTTCAGACCCATTAATTAATATCCGTTGAAGAGCAAGACTAATTCCAGCAGTCACATAATTCCGGCTCCAAATATCAAACTCAAGGATAAATTCAACAAAGAATACATGATAGTTTTAAAAACTAAAAAAAAACAGGCTTTTATTGTAGATCGAACTAAAAAAATGAAAAATAAATTATACTTTAAAAAAAACTAGAAAACACGCTTTTATAGTGTGTGTGAATCGAACTAAAAAGCAAAAAAATAATTCTTAATATAAGAATAAAATAATTAACGCTAAAATTAACGTCATTGGGGTAAAAGTGCGGGGTGCTTTCTACTACATTTTTACACTAACTCAGCATTTTGGAATAGAACTAGTAAGAAATTAAAACAATTAATATAAAGCACCCCATGCTTTTACCCCAATGACATTGTAATTTTCTCATTAATCATTTTATTCTTATATTAAGAATTATTTTTTTACTTTTTTTTAGTTCGATTCACACAGTATAAAAGCGTGTTTTTTAGGGTTTTTTTAAACTATAATTTTTTTAAGAATCAGATATTTTATTTGATCATTAATATTTTTCGAAATTTTTGCAATAAAATAATGATTATGTCCTTTTATATTGTAAGAAAAGTGTGCGACACAATTAGTGTAGAAGTTATTCCATTTGTAGTCATCCAATACAAAAACCAATATTGAATGCTAAAAACATAATGTTAGTAGAACCCCACAAATAAAGATATTTCACTGGCCCCAAAACTAACTCTGGAACAAGCGTGCACTCGATACTAACGTTAATGATCGCGTGGGGAGACTGAGTCATCTTAATCTTTTTTTTTTATAATTATTCTTATTGTACTCGATAAAAATCGTAATTCCAGTAAATAACTCAACAAAGAGAAAGTACACACACCTACTTTTAAAGACTTATCAATTTTTCTTTCGTAATTTGAGAAAAAATATCAATCCAGCTGAACCAAGACGTTTCAAAATGTGCGTGACTTTAATATAGGGCACAAATCACTGACACTTTTCGCTAACTTTTCAGGAATATCATTCGAAGACTAAGCTGTCATATTTTCTTCATGTTATTGCAGTTTTATTGTCCTTTGATAATCGACAAATAGTATGTTGAACTTTTTCTTGCTTGTGTCTTTTGTCGGTGCGAAGTGGGCCTTGTGCTCTACGTATGGCTTTATATTTTTCTTGATGGAGCTCTTTAGGTTGCATTTGAAAATTTTCCATTTCAACCCAAATGTTTCATGATCATCGTTTTTCTTAAATCTACTTAAATCGCTATCATAATTAATAGGCATTATTTCAGCAGGTTCTTCCCTTGCTTGATCATTTCTTCTTTCAATAGAGATTACAGATCACCATTTCTTTTATATATATATATATATATATATATATATATATATATATATATATATATATATATATATATATATATATATATATATTCTACTATTCTACTCAATTACATTTATAAACCATAATAAGTCGTACGACACAGCAATCAAAATCACTAAGTCGTTCAAAAGTGGAAAAGGTAACCTACTCAAGGAACATATTTTAGAATAAAAGCAACATAAACAAGTACCTTAAATTGTAGACAAACAAGTAGTAGACAAGTAGAAGTTAAATTGTAGACAGACAAATAAAAACAAGCACCTTAAGATTGTAGAAAAACGTTTGCCATTCCCAAAAAAGAGGAAGATATGTGACAAATACATTTTAGTTCCCATGAAGACTGTCATATAGGAAGATAATGTGAAGGTCATTGGTAACAAATAAACCATTTTCCCAGAATTAACGATTTCGTGAGCCTGGGGTGACTATGCACCCCGCGCGCCCGCTTCCAGGTTAAAGATCTTGACTCAGTCTCCTCAACAAATGAAATGAGTTATTTTAGATAGAGGGAGAAAAGTTAAATACTCTCTATTAAGGTTATCAACTGCAAAATTTATAATTTTTCAGTTTTATGTTTTTCCTCGTAGATATGTATAGAAGGACTACAACTGTATTCCAAAAGAGATGGTGCTACGTGGTATTATAAATCTAGTGCCACATTTGGTTTTAGTATTAATTGGTTCACCAAATGAACCAAAACATTATTCCACTCAAAATTAAAATGCTTTACGTGACACTGAAAATGCAATTCCTAGAAGAGGTGGTCAGAAAGTTCTGAAAATTTCAGAATAGGGCACCTCATCGAGTAATGCAAGATACGTGAATTGCGCAGCTTTTCTGGCATATGTTGAACCTATGGAATGAAATAATTGACGACCTTTCAATCTTGTCTGAGATGACACGTATAATAGCAAACAATTTCAGACACCCATCTAAGGGGCTTGATCTTACTAAAGGAGTAATTGACATGACGCAAAACACTGAGAGATAATTATTAACACAAATAATTAATTTAACATTTATTACTAAATCTATACTCCAGTTATTCGAGGAAGATCAACTACACTGCTGGCCACACAAATGCAACACCCAAAAGAACCAGAATCACAGTGAAATTTATTTGGCAGATAACATCTACATAGATCAAACAATTAAAATTACAGCCTCTTGTGACGTGTGGGTGATGAAAAAATCAATAGTTGTTGTAGCTGATATTGTTGGCTATAGCTGCTGCCACACCCTTCAGCATAGAATTAAAGAGGGAGTTTGGATGTCTCCTTATGGTACAGCAGTCTCTCTCCATGCGGTTTCCAAATATTTCCAAAGTTGATATAGTGTAGCAGAGGGTGGTGTATCCCGGGACATTTGTTACGCAAGTATTGACCACACGTTTTCGATTGGTGATAGATCCAGAGAACAAGCGGGCCAAGGAAGCAATTCAATCTTACGGGTACAGAAATCTTTGAACATTACGTGTCATGAGAGGTCACGCAGTATCCTGTTGGAATATGGCTGATGGCAAGCGCTGAATGCATGGAATAACCACGGGCTCCAACACCTCAGAGATGTAGCGCTGGCCGTTCTGAGTACCGGATATGCGTAGTAGAGGGGTGCGGCAGGGGGGTGTGGCAATACCACCCCAAATCATGGTGCCGGGTGCAATACCAGTGTGGCGATGCATAGCCCAACAGTTCAGCAGCCAGTCACCACTGTGTAACTACACTCAAATCCAGCCACCGTGATGTTGCATGCAGAAGCGAGATTCGTCTGTGAAAACAATGTCATTCCATTCCGTTCTCCATTTCCGCCGTTCATCACACCACTGGTGGCGCAAACGCCTAAAGTTTCCAGTCAAGGTTAAACGAAGCAATGAACGCCTTACGGACATTCCACTCTTCTGAAAACGGCATTGAATGGTACGAGAGTACACCGAATGATGCGTAACAGACTAAATCTGTTGTGCTATGGTTCACGATGTAGCTGCGCAATCCATCACTGCCATGCCAATTATTTACGAAATTTATATGTAAGAGTACCTCCATAACAAAATAAATAACTAACTATTACACGTGGAATATTTTAAAAACATATAGTTTCTCATTGTACATACGGATAAATTTTCAAAATTGCACATACGTAATTCATTGCTACTTATCGTAATCCAAAGCCCTGCAATGAATAAGTTCAAAATCGCTTTCGTAACTTAAGGTGATTTATTTTTTGGCAACGTAAAGGGATAACTTTTTGTAACGAAGGTAGGGTGGTCAGTTGCTTGTAAATGCCATGATAACCAGTTATACATAATTGAAGCCCTTTTTGGAATTTTATACTCCTTTCTTAATTAGTATCTATTTTTAAAAAAAATGCTTTTCCAATTTGTTAGAAGGCTGGATCTAAGCATATTTTTATCCGCTCTCAAAGAATCCGGTTCTTCTTGTCCGTCTTCATAATCTATCCAATTATTGATAATGTCACTGTCATCGAAAATTTCTTCTTCAATCAAGCGCGGGCTACTGGGGTGTTGAGAAAAAGCAACTGAATGCGCATTGTCGGGAGACTGTTTGTAACAAATGAACAGAGCGTCTTGAAGTGTTTACATTTCAGTGGCGTAAAGTACACCCCCGCATCACGGGGGAGGGCAGGATTCTAGGGGCCCAAGACCTGACTTACGCTAAATAAGTATTTACCAAATTTATAAAATATTAAAGGCAAAACCTGACTTTAAGGGGTTCCTAACATTCTCCGTTACACCACTGGTAAATAGATAGAAAATATTACTGTGGAGTCAAAGCCATTGAATTTCATACATCGCATAAAAAATATCGCACATAAAAAATCGCACAAAACAAAACACCCAAAAATAAAATCGCATAAGAAAAGACCACACAAAAACAGGTTCTACTGCATTCCATTCCCCCTTCTTCACACCAAGCCTAAGGCAAGGAGTACGAGCATGGCACGTTTGCCAATGATGGCACGCTGCACAGTATTTTGTGCACGCCACCGATTGAAACGATTTGCATTTTAGTTCAGAAACTATATTATTATAAGAAACCCCAAACTTGTAGGAAAAAATCAAAGATTAAGATATATATGAGAAAACAGACAAAGAAAAAGAGATTGAAGGATTTGTTTCCATAATTGATTCTTCAATCTAGGAATTTTGAGTGAAATTTTCTCAGTTCAAAGAATTGTAAGAAACGCTCAAGTTTATTATGTATCCTGATGTGACTGCATTTGATAAACTTGTTCCAATTCGATTGGTTGGAAATTGAAAAATTTAAAATGCCATTGATTGATTTCTAGTCTAATTCAATGCGCATTCAAAAATTTATTGAATCAAGGAAAAGTTGGAATTGATTGAAGCAGAAAGATTAACAAGCAATATAAGTAAAAATGCCAGTAACGGATTTTGGAAACATTGAATTAGATTCCAGATACATTTAACTGTTTGAAGAAGCAAGCTCATGCTTTTTAAACTATATTCTCATCGATATGTGCCTGCGAGTGATTATTTTCATAGATGAATATCATTAAAGACTCGCTTAGAAACCATTTGGTAAATGACTCAATTCAGCATGCATTCTGCTAAAAGTAACATCTTATAATCCTAATATAAGTTATTTGCCGTCTAATCTGCAACAACAGAAGTCTCACTAATGTTACTTAAATTTAATTACACGTATAACTAAAACATTCACCACTATACAGAGCAAAGTGTATTTTTAGTAGTAAATAAAGAGTTTTGTGTTGTTAGTATTTAGTTTAATATTTTCCCAATAATGCCAAGTAAAAATTATTCGACGGCATGTCTATACATCATTAAATATTTCTCTAGAAAAAAATGACTCGTTGAACCATAGAGGTTTGCCACCCCTGGCTTAGAGCATGCGCAGTCTGAGAATTTAATTGTCTCACCTTGTAAATATCTTGGGTATTTTTATGGAGTGACTTCTACACATACTTAGGGTCCGAGTCAAAATTTTACTAGTGCATAATGCTTGAAATCGGTTAGGCAGACTTTAGGGCAGCGATGCACGACTTGCGGCCCACTGGGCCTTTTTACGTGGCCGGTCATGGCCCATTGCTCTGAAAAGTTCATTTATTTATAAAAATTTGGTGGGAAATTCTTTGTTAAGAGAAATCAAACATACCAACTCTGATTTTTGCTGTCAATGTCGTATGGGGGCGAATTGATATTTTTTTCTGATGTGTGATAATAGACCACAGTATAGTACAGTGGTTCTCAAACTTTCACTACTGGCGCCCCCTTTTCGATTACAATTTTTTTCGCGCCCACCTTATGCATTAATAATGTACTGAATGCAATAATGAGGCACTTGGACGCTAAAGCAACGATCTTAATTACAAACCATACAAATTAGTAACATAAGTATTAAATTTTGTATACTACTTTTAAGCAATAAATAAATAAAATAATAGGATAATTATTATGTTATTTTTCCTTTCTCTAATTTTTAAATTGAACATATTGCAAAAGGCGGCTGCTGCTTAGAAGACAAAATAGAGATATCTGCTAAATATAGAAAAAGAACTCAGAGGGTCGATTTCTAATCATAAGCATTCCTTATAAAAACTTTGCTTTCCAAGACAAGCTCATGGACGTCATTAATACTTATTAAACTTGTTCTTAATTTAGTATTAATTAATTAGTTATAAAATATTCTGTGCAGCACTGATACATTAAAAGTATACCGGCTGAAGTGCCCGCTCTCTGCTCGAGTTCATTTATAAGAAAATAAAACATTATTGATATAATAGTTGAATTGTAAGGGAAGCAAAGCCAAGAGTGCTCGACAATGTTTACAAAAACGTAAAATGATTTTTTTAAAATCGTTGCTCAAATTATAATTAGTTTTAAGCGAATTGTAATTTTAAGCCTCACAGAATTAGCATTTATAATTGATGTTAAACAGTAGCGCACACAGGAATTTTTCAAGGGGGGGTCCGGGGTCGAAAGTTCACCAATCTTGTATCAGGTTCCTTTTGATTTTGTCGATTTTCGGGAGCAAAACATAGTAAAAAACTAATTCTTAAATAAATAATTAGCATTAACTAATAAAATTAATCATTAATAACAAATACTTAACTAAATTTTGCGTACTATAAACTTAGGATTATAATCAATCGGAAAAAAATCAAGGTCTTTGAGGGGGTCCGGACCCCCCTTGTGTGCGCCACTGATGTTAAATAATGATCAATAATATAAAATATCGATGAAGAATAATTGTATTATTTTTAATATTTAAAGTGAAAAGACTTCAACATGTTTTAACCCGGGAGCAGGCGCGCACTCGGTACGGTCGGGGTTATTGAGTCCCCCCAATCCTTTTTTTTTATAATTATTTTATTGTACGATACAAATCATGATTCCAGTGAATAATTTAATTAAGAGAAAATTTACTTACCTACTTTCAATGACTTTTTAATTTTTCTTTGGTAATAAATAAACAGTTTTGCCAGAATTAACGATTTCGTAATCTGTGTGTCCCGCGCGACCACTTCCGGGTAAAAAGTATATTCATTATGATAATAGTATGTTACTGCTAAAAAATTGTGTGAAACATTTTTGGTTATGCTTTATACATTGAGAATATTTATAAAAATATGTCTTGGCCAAGTAATCCTTCATGTGCTTGTGTGTGTGTGCTCTCCGTGGTTTTCCAAATATCATAAAACTCTTTTGCATGAAAAAAGCGCAACAGAGAACACGTAAGAGAGGGGTCATAACTAACTGTACCAATAACTTAGAAGGTCAAACAGATTACAGCTATAATGTGCAGTATTTCAAAAATAATGACAGTGATTAATTTTTTATGTTCCTAAAGTTTTTCGATTCTGGGTCCGGGATCTGGTTTTTCTCTGAAAGAGTAGTATGTTAGGTTAAAAAAAAGCGTAATAAAAAAATCTCTCATCACGGGATGACAGGAAATCAAATAAAAGTTTTTTATTTGGTTATAGGATCAAAGATAGCTAATTAGGTATTGAAGAAGTTTTTATTTTTGATGGCTTTTTAATATCGCCTATAAATTATATCAAAGTAAAAGTGCATTTTTTATTATGTCTGAAAGTATTTTGTTTTAATTCATTCCAGTAAACTAATTATTTTTTTTAATCTTTTATTTTCGATATGCTCGAACCCCCTCGTAAGGTCATCTCGCCCCCCATGGGGGCGCGCCCCACAGTTTGAGAAGCACTGGTATAGTAGCAACCATTTTATGAGTGGAAGTATTTTTTAGCTATCTTTCGTATCTTGCAAGCGAAAAATATTCGAGGAAATGAAGTTGTTTCAATACGATTGGGAAAATGACTATTTTGCAGGGAAAAACAAGTATGAATCAGTAATAGTTTGATTTGTCACGAAAGTGTTCTATTTAAAAAATACCAATAAACGGGAATCGCGAGTTCAATGATACTTTTCCTCGAAGATCTCTTTCAAGAGATGATAAATAGACTTTCTTGAATAATCTTTACAACAGCAAAAAAGTGTTTTGTCAGTGATTATGTCACAGTGGTAACAAAGGCATCCTATGAAATTTGTTAAATTATTGGCAATCATACGAAATATTTTATTGATGCAGAAATTGAGAAGGAGTGATTCTTAAATGTTTCCATTTTAAAAAAATCAAGTGACAAAAATAGAAAATAAAAATATAAATAAAAAAATAAATAAATAAAGCAATATTTAGGAGTTTTAATATTTTGATCAATTTTCCAGATTTTAAATTTTCTATGTTATCTTGGTCTTAAGGCATTTCTACACCCCCTCCATTAATCCTCATGCTGCGGCCCGCGTGAAATAGACATCATATGTACGCGGTCCACGTGAAAAAGCTAATATATGTATGTGGCCCGGCAGGAAAAAAGGTTGACCTTTAGGGGGTTCTTCACATAGTTTCCTCATTTATTTCTTAACAAGCGTTCCATTTATACATTTTGATATAAAACACTTTTAGTCGACCAGATGCTTCAGATTAGACCAGAAACACATGTGTTTACAAAAGAATAGGATTAACATTTGTGCTATAGTATAGACTGATATTAAATATTTTCAAAAATGCTAATATTAGAACGATTTTTTTCTGAAAAAAATGTAAGACACTGAAGGTAAACCAAAAGAGTGTTAAGAATTTAGAGAATTTTTATACTTGAAGACAAGTAAAGAATCTACCGTTAGAGAAGATAAAAATTTCTTTAAATGCTTAAAATTTTCAATGTTTAAAGATGTGTTCTTATTTTCAAAAGGTTAATTTATTTCTGTTTTTAAATAAATACATTATTTTGAATAATAAAACTTTAAAGGAAAAATACGTTTTTAATCTCTTATGCAATTGCAAGCCAATCATGCGTTTTACCGTTGAAAAAAACACAAACATCCAAGTTCATATTTATAAACTTCTAATATTATGTGCCATATATATCTCATGACATATTCTATTAATAATATATTCATTTGAATATTCAATTATAAAGAACTTTGAAGCCGAAATAAAGCAAATAAAATTATTTTATTAGAAATGAAAAGGCAATTCCTTTTTTATTCAGTTTTCTCAATTCAGTCTTGAAGGCAATCATGTCATTTTATTTTTCAAATATCCTTTTTCCCTCTTCAGGGGCTGAAGAAATGAGAATATTAGTTTTTCTTCTTGTCATATTGTTGACATTTCAATGAAATGGCGTATGAAATCAGATTCTTCTCAAACAATCTCAATATTCCTCTCAAACTTTTCTCTTATAGAAAAAAAATGCAACAAAACAATTCTTCTTTCAAAACGTTTCGATTACGTCAAAAAAGTAATTTAATACCAGCTGAATTTAACTACAAAGTACACAGAAAAATATTGTACGTGGTACAATTATTTGCTGAAAATCCCACATATAAAACAAATTATAATATTTAATTCTCAGTTACAAGCCTACAAAAAACTATTCAGTTAAATGGATGCAATTACGAAAGTATCAAAATGATAAATGTTATTTTAATTAATTTTAATAAATTGTTATTATATAATGTCACAATCAGTTTGGGCAGTTTATATTATGCGTGCCTATACTTTCTATCTGCATTTTTTAAGTTTTTGAAAAAAATCTCTCTATACAAGATGTAACACAAAAAAACGAGGCTAAGGTGTGTAGCTCGAAAAAAGAGTGGAGTTGACAACAGCTGCTTTGGTGACGTCATCCCACACTCCTCCTCTATCCATGTGGCCAGTTTCGTCATGATAGATTATGCCAGTTGGAAGTTCTGTGTCATTGAGGAAACACGTGCAACTGCATTGTGCTGGGAAAATGTCGAATCAACATCAAGTTTCTTGTGAAACTTAAGAATTCAGCCTCGAAAACATTTCAAATGTTAACCGAGGCTTATGGAAATGAAACTTTGTTTCGTGCACATGTGATTGAAGGGCGTAAGAGGTTTCCAAGGAGAAAGGTCAGTGTGGAAGCTGATGAATCTGATGGGCCTCAAGGTCAGCGATTATAGACCAAAACTTTGCCGAAATTCGTGATATGAGTGAGTTCCCACTCACATCATTGGTCGCAATGTCACTCAACACTACTACAAGTACTAAAAAGACTTCGTAAAAAATTAGGGGAAAAAAGGCCAGACTTTGGAAGTGATGGATGGCTGTTGCGCCAAGACAATGTACCTCTCGCAAGGCCATGTCTGTCAAATAGTTTCTGACCAGCAAATACATTATTGTAATTGGGCAACCTCCTTATCCACCCGATTTGGCCTGATTTTTTATGCGACTTTTTTTATTACCTACTTTTAAATCATATTTAGAGGAACCCATTTTACCTGAGTTAAGGGATATATTACGATTTACGTAAATATTTTGATTCTAAGAATTATCAAAATTTTTTTGGTTACCTCCTATGTGTGTATTCTATGTAAAACAGATTTTTTTTAAAAATTTTATAAAAAGCTGACCATTTAAATTTTTAAGAAAAAAACTTAAAATTTCTGAAGTGATTTTAAAAAGTGCTACTTCTAATACAAATATTTACGTACACACATAAAGTTTGATTTTCAAGTACGTCTAACAATGTATAGTAAAAGTTGGTATGGGTTTTGCGATAACTTGTTGGCATTCGTACAATACTTCTTTTTATGAATGCTCACTGAAAATTTCTTAAAAAATGTATTAATTCTCTGAAATCAATTATTTTTTTAAAAAATTAAGTATTGCTTTGATTCAAAAATGCATACCAACTTTTGTTACATGTACTATTAGCAATAGGTAAAAAAAAATTCAAAGCATTAGGCAAAATAGAAAAAAAGCCTTAGCATTTTAAATGAAGACAAACCAGTTGTTTTATCTATGTGAGATAAGTCAGTTTACAGTTTTGATTTGTGTGTCATAGGGATGTGAATAAAAACAAACGTAAAAGCTATCATAATTCTACGTTTTTTAAATTTAGAGTTTTCAAATTTTGTGAGGTTCTAGAAAAGTACATCAAGAATAATTTAGGCTATAAAAATTACTTTTGATTTTTTGACCGATTTTTGTCAGTTGAATCGTACTGTGTCACCTTAGAGGTTCGGGCAAAAACGGAGAATCTCCTGAAGGGCCTTTCACAAACCTCTTTCCAGAACTGTTATTATCAATGGCATTTTACACAGAAGTGTATGAATGGGGTTGCTAAGGGGAACTACTTTGAAAGTGAATATGTTGCGGATAACTGATTCTGGAAGTGCAATGATTTATTGGACCAATCGCGTTTTCTTTGTGTCACTCCTTGTACAGAACGTATCCTATCCCCCCAAAGAAACTGGAAACGTTCATGTACAATGCTCTTATCTTTTGAAGTCATTAATTAGAAGGATTATACCAGGCTTTTAACCAATGGCATTCTTCTAGAACAGGGATGGCCAACCTTTTTGAGAAGAGTGCCACTTTCTGATGAAAAAAAGTTATGCGTGCCACGTGCAACTTTTTGAAAAAACAAAAAATATGAAAAGGTGAAAAAAATGTTACTTATCCCTTTAAGACCCAACCCGCACGAATGTGCGGGTTAAATATTCTTATACGTTTTTGCTTCTGGAATAGTCGTATGTTAGAAAATCGCAAATCAAATGATTGAGAAGGTTTGTGGAAAGTGTAAAGTGTTATTTTTTATCAACCGACGATGGTTGAGGTCCATGTTTCACTTTTAGCTGGCAAATCTAGCTTTGTTTTCAAATAACACGTTTTCGCACACGTTTGTTTCGAAAACACGTTTTCTTCTTATCTTTCATAAAAAGATAAGTGTCAATATACACTGCTGGCCACCGTAAATGCAACACCCTGAAAGAAGCATGCAAATAACATGAAATTTACAACATGCAATAGTGGAGGTGAGATATGCAAGTGATTAGAATTTCAGCGCAGACACACATCACACGCACCTGTGGCGCCACCTCACAGCGCTATTTAAGGCTTGGAGATTTCGACGATTTCAAGTTCGACAATTGTGTTTTTCTTGTGGTTTTTTCAAACAACGATCAGTTATGTCTCGTAGAACATAGCGATCAGCTTTTTATCAAGTATCCGAGTTCGACAGAGGAAGAATAGGCCTACTGAGATTGTGGATTATCTTTCAGGAAAATCGGTAGTCGTGTTGGACGAAACCAAACAACTGTAATGCGGATATGTGACCATTGTATGAAGGAGAGTATGCACCGGGTATTATGGTATGGGGTGGTATTGGATATCACTCTCGCACTCCTCTAGTACGCATTTCCGGTACTTTAAACAGTTAGCGCTACATCTCCGAAATGTTGGAGTCAGTTGTCCTTCCTTACCTTCAGGGCTTGGCTACAGCCATATTTCAACAGGATAATGCGCGACCACACGTAGCACGCATTGTCCAAAGGTTCTTCGTCAATCACCAGATTGAATTGCTTCCCTGGCCTGCTCGCTTTTTGTATCTTTCGCCGATAGAAAACACGTGGTCCATGGTTGCTCAACGATTGACCCAGATTACACCCCAGCTGCCACACCAGATCAAATTTGGCAACGTGTGGAAGCTGCACATCCAAATGCTCTTTGAATCAAAGTCGAGGCGTGTGGCATCGGTAATCTCCAATCATGGCGGCTACTCTGGCTACTGATTCTGGCAGGAACCACACTTCCCAGAAGTCTATAAATTTAATCATTTGATACTTGGTCAACATGTTATGTACAAAATAAATTTTGTTGTGCTATGTCTTGTCTATCTTGGTGTTGCATTTACGGTGGCCAGCAGTGTATTTCTAATTGCTTACATACAAATTTGTATATTATTGTTTAAATAATTGTGAAACAGAAAAAATATTAATTACACTCTATTAATGTTTCTTGTAGGACTCGGGATTTCGTTACCCGCAAGGTCGTGCAGGTCGGTCATGCAAATTTTCTTTTCTGTTTCAATAATTTTGTTGGAAGCCTACATAAAAATAAAATCTATAGTTATATAATTAATTCACCAAATTTTTGGGGGGGTCGCCATGGATGAGTCCCTTCTTTTTTCGTTCTCTCGCTCTTTTTTGCAATTAATTTTCTTTTTCATGCGTTTGTTGAGGAGTACGGCATTTTTATTCTCTCCACAGATATCTGCATCCATATCTCCCCAAAAAAATCGGGGTTTTTAGGTTGCTCCTTTATAAAGTGGTTTAAATATATATATTATTTTTATTAAATAATAAAATTTTCTGATACATTTCTTTTATTTTTCATGGAATACTGTTTTAACCTTTAACAAAACACTTTTCAGGTGTTTAAAAAGAAGAATTCTCACAGAAGAAAAAATTTTGCAATTGTTGAAGAAATCAGATTGAACTTTGATCAGAACTTAGTGATCTCTCGGATGATAACAATGCTGCGAACAAAACATATGAATCGCGTATACTGGAAGGAGAATCAAGTTCAGATGAGAGCGATGAAGAAAAACATGGGAATATTTGAAATGGAAAGACAACTTTGGATCATTCTTTACAATGAAAGTCTCTTGAACACATTCATTACATTGATTTAGCAGTTTCAAGTTTTTGGTTTCTGTGCATAAAAGATGCATATCTAATAAAATTATCTTTAAAAATCAAAATGGATCGCTTAAAATTTAAGTTAGAGATATTTTTAAAGCTTTATCAGCCTCTCCACCTACCAACAAAACTACTTTAACTGATTATGAAGATAACAGAGTGTTGTAATAACACTCACAAAAAGATCGAAGCATTATAATCTACCTGCTATACATGCCATGGCTTTCATCCTGGTCATTCCAGGACAAAAGGCTTGGCATGTATAGCCATTTCGATGTGTTGATGACATTTCAAGGTCTCGCAAGAGCAGATTTGAAAACTAGGAAAGCAGTTCGAAAAGATGTTGTGAAAAACGTAATGGTTATTTATAGTTGTCCAAAACAAAACAAAAGATTTGTACAGTAAATAAAAAATGAATTAATAAAATAGTTAATTATGCGCATCAATTATTTCCTCATTGGTAACAATTTTAGTTGAATTAAGATTGTTTCTTCTATCAACTTAGAGATAAAAATGTATAACTGGTAAAATTTTATAGGTGACCTGTTCCAGTCGTGAGGTGGAATCTATAGGTGCCGTCTATGTTCCAAGGCGGGAGCGGAAATTTTCTTACTATTTTTCCCGGTGTCATTTCGGTCAATATAGTACTAATAACGAGAAGAATTTAATATTTAAAGATAAAAAAATTCGGGTCTTAAGGAGTTATAGAAGTATTATGAAATTTTTACGTAAGTAGTACATTTTTTATCCAATTCTAAATAGAGAAATTTTTTTAAAAAGTATAATACACACACACATAAAATAAAATAAAAACTTAGGTTTTATGGTTAATTGACTTCTTACGGGTTCAGAATCAGTTACGTTAGATATAAAAAATGAGTAACTCTAAACAGTTAATTCTAAATAATTACTAAACAGTCAATACTTACTTAAAATGCAACTTTTATTTTTTTTACCTATTCATCTAAATTGGGATTAGTTCTCTTGAAAATTTCAACAAAATTAGGTAATCTTAGGAGCAAATTAGTTAATTTGGGGCGACATTTTGTTTTTATTATGTTCATAATAGAAAAGATGGTGTGATTCAAACCTACAATAATACCTTACAGCCAAATCACGTAAATTTAAAAAATTGTTTGTAAATACAAACTTCCCAAATTAAATATAAGTTAAATAAATTGAATAAATTTCTTGTATTTGCTATTCGGAGTTTAAATTTCTTGTAGTGCCGTAGGTCAATAATTTCGATTTTTATTTCAGTTAGGTAGTAATTAACCTCTTACTGTGAGAAATTGACAAATATAGGATTTGTGAAGAGATCAGCATTTTTTATCATCTTAAAAACCATCACACCTAACACTGAAAGGTTCTTTCAAAAATAGATATCAAATTTTTAAATCTATAATAGCTCTAGGACTGGGGGGCATATTAAGTCGATCGCCAAGGCATTTTGGTGTGACCGCTTGAAGATTAGCAGTTAATAATTTATAAGAAAATATTCAAGATTGGGGAGGACAAAGAGCATGCAGACTAAGTCTTTTACTGACTATAGTTACGAGAACTATCTTAAGAAGGAAATGTTTTTGATATTTATTTCGAATTGTTTTTTAACTAAAGCATCATTGGATATTATTATTATTATAGTTATTATTATTGTGTGTGCGTGTGCGAGTGTGTGCGTGTGCGTGTGCGTGTGCGTGCGTGCGTGCGTGTGTGTGTGTGTGTGTGTGTGTGTGTGTGTGTGTGTGTGTGTGTGTGTGTGTGTGTGTGTGTGTGTGTGTGTGTGTGTGTGTGTGTGTGTGTGTGTGTGTGTGTGTGTGTGTGTGTGTGTGTGTGTGTGTGTGTGTGTGTGTGTGTGTGTGTGTGTGTGTGTGTGTGTGTGTGTATATGTATGTGTGTGTGTGTGTGTGTGTGTGTGTGTGTGTGTGTGTGTGTGTGTGTGTGTGTGTGTGTGTGTGTTATGTAGGTAAGAGTACATATCCAGTATTCATTATTACTCTTTTTCTTACATCACCACATCTACGCCACTGGGTGGACGGCAACACCTTGAAAAAATTAGAAGCAGCCCGTACTCTGGAAAAGTCTGCCCACCCCTGCTCTATAATCTATTGTACATTGTTCCTGCAATAATGTGAAATGGGTCAATATTTCTTCTCCAACATGGAGACCGAAATAAGCAAAAAATTGTTAACCAAAAAAGACATATGATCAACTAAAGTAGGAAAAAATACAAGTTTTCCCCATAGTTAAATTCCCCTTAATATCAGCAAGAAAAGCTAAGTCCAAAAACCAAGCATTCATTTTGCAGTTCTTAGTTTGCTTCCAGATGCTTTAAAAAACCCTGCCCAAAATTCAAAAATCTCGCGTTTCTCTTTACAAAACCAGCACTAATAACAATGAAGGAGCACTTCTACATGATAATTTTCTTTTGTAATTCAATTAACTAATTGTATTTGAAAGAAATCTTGAGGATTTCTTTGGCTGTGACAGCTACATTTTGATAATATTGTAAGAAAAAACTGCCATTTATATTGTTATTTTTCAAATTTAAATAAAAAAATTCAATGAGTCTTTGCGTGCCACTGTTACGACTCCACCGTGCCACATTGCCCGTGTTGGCCACCCCTGTTCTAAAACTAAAAACCGAAAGCTGAAGTAAAATTAAAAGGTCTGTGGATTTTATGTGAAAAAAATATTTTCAAAAGGAGACTACACACGCCAATCCAGTCTCGAAATAGTTTGTGAGTGAGTAATAAAAGCATGGAAGGAGACATTAAACTTGACGTGAATCAAAAAAAAAAAAGGTCATTTTTTCAAATGTATCTAACAATTTAGATGGAGTAAGAATGAGAGAACATTAACGTCGCCCTGTCCAGCTACTTGAAGGCTTTTGACGATGGACCTTCGTAATATTGAACCATGATCAAGTGACGAGGATGATAATTGAACTGGCACCCCTTCTCCTAACTACCACACCA
The DNA here is from genome assembly GCA_019973935.1 of Trichonephila clavipes. Lineage (NCBI taxonomy): Eukaryota > Metazoa > Arthropoda > Arachnida > Araneae > Nephilidae > Trichonephila > Trichonephila clavipes. The sequence continues at coordinate 1,275,054 of BMAU01019666.1, forward strand.
CCCAAACAGGGGACATTTGAGTGCTCGACAAATTTAACTTGAATCACTCCCCTACGTGGCGGGTCTCCAACGGTACTAGGCTCGAACTCAAGACATGCCGGCCACGAGTTCGTTACCTTGACCACTAGGCTACCACGGCAAAAGCAATCTAAATGGAACGGAAGATGATATAATTTTTTATGGATCACAACATTAGTGATGATGAAGAAACAAAATTCGTTTATGTACCTGAAGATATAATAGAGGACACATAGGACGAACTTCCCATGTTTTTCTTTATCTGATAATAAAATTTCATAAGATATGTCATTTCCTTTGAAGAAACAGGATTAATATATATTTAGAAGTCTAATTTTTAACACGTTCTTATAAGCTTCACATGAAAGTAATGGAATCTTTGAAATCGATTTTTACCCACTTTTAAAGGTCGAGTTAATTCGAAATTTTACATACTTGTCAAGCAAGGACGATTGACAATACAATAATTTAATAATTGGGTTCCATTGTTCTGATCAGGATCATCACACAAGAATAACTATTTAAAGATATGGCGAATAATTCCATATAATATTTCCAGATTTGGCGACTAAAAGATTAAGTTACAACCCCAAAAGTGTTTTTATGTAAAACAGGGGACGGCGTGTTAGCAATTTCTTACCATAATACAATTATGGTATTACATAATTAGTTTTTTATAAAATAGAAATAAAAAAAGGACTCGTGCATGTGAAAAAAAATAATTTATGTTCTAACTGCTAAGCTCAGACACAAAGTCTCTTTTTCTAAATTATCTTGTCGGATCTGTGGAATGAAACATCATTAATTACTTCATTTTACCAAAACAGCTAATAGTTGACTGAGAGGTCACCGGATTAAAAAGGATTTCTCACAAACCCTTCGAATCAAAACGCGTACTTTTATGTCTAATGCTGATGCAAGTTTCAGAGAGAATATTGAGTTCCTTTTAGTGAAAAATGTCATTGACTTTGCACCTTCTTCCGCATGAAATATTTCACATTTAGCTCTTCCAGATTTCCTTCAGTTGGCTGATCCTACATTTTGCAAACCAGGACGTATCGAAGCACTGATAGGATGCCAACGTGCATTCCAGATTCTAAGAAAACGACGCATTTAAGATGTATTCATCAATGAATAAATCATAAGTTTAAAAAATTTTTAAAAAAAACGTCCTTTTATATTAGGTCGAACAAAAAAAATGAAAAATAAATTATAGTTAAAAAAATTAAAAACACGCTTTTATAATTTTTTTAATCGAACTAAAAAGTAAAAAATAATTCTTAATATAAGAATAAAATGATAAACAAGAAAATGAATGTCGTTTTGGTAAGAGCGTGAGGTGCTTTGCACTAACTCTTCATTTCGGAATTATAACAATGGATATCGAGCAGCCCACGCTTTTACCACATTGACATTCATTTTCTCGTTTATCATTTTATTCTTATATTAAGAATTATTTTTTTTTTTACTTTTTAGTTCGATTAACCATCAAAGCGTGTTTTTAGTTTTTTTTTCAACTATAACTTACTTACGCTTATCCTCTTTGTTTTTAATGCCATCATTTTAATATTCAACGCATAACTCGAACCTGAAAATTTCTATCTTATTTCTTGTGTTAAAAGTGTGCTTTGTACTGCAGAATATACGGCTTATAAATAGTGCAGACTGGCATTTGTTACCGCTGCTATAGGATTACATTAGAGCCGCGCAAATGTCAATTAGTTAAAGTGTGAATAACTGTAAATAAAGCTTAAATGAGGAAGACAGTATCTGACCAGCATTTCAGAACACCCTCACAAACTACTTCGCAGACTTTCGATTTTACCAGCCGCTGTTTTGACACGGATTATAACGCCCTTCCAGATCTACTCGGGAGTTATCAGCGATTCAACTCAAACTCAAACTCTGAGTTAGGGCCATATGAAGAAGAAAACATTTGAGTTGTTACTTCAATGTCTTCACTTCTACGGTAATTTCTCTTTCTCAAAACGTGAAACTTATTCTTTAAATCTTTTTTTTGGCACTTAATGTTGCTCTTAAAATATTTAAAACCTATTTATAAATTGTAAACCACAGTGGCTGAGTGATAGTGTATTGCGGTTTCACGCCACAGGTTCGAGGTTCAAATCCCGGGCTGGTTAATGTCAACTCAGCCTTTTATCTCTTCAATGGATCGATAAACAAGAGCCAAACTTACTTGGAGACTGAACACTGGGGGTTTTGCGACAAACTGACCACTCGACCTAAACTGCGCATGCTCTCCAGCACCTAAGGTCACGTAAACTGAGATAGACACAGCAGGCCTTGACCCTCATGGGCTGTTGCGCCACTGAGTTCAATTTAGTATTTATAAATTATCTCACAAGTTCTGCATTCAGATGAAGAATATGACTCATTGTTACTGACCACGACAGAAACTGTTGTGGCTAAATGAAACTTACAGAGGGAGAGAGTCAGTGGCCTAACAAAGAATGTTATGGCCCCTCTGTAAAGTCTGGCCTTGGGCCGCAAGCTGGTTCTGACAAAGAATTTCAAAATCATACCATAACATAGGCTTTGAGCCTTTAGAGCCCTGGACCCCCTGCGATGTGGGGATTGCAGGGGTGTACGCTGCACCACTGGAGTGAGTGCTTAAGTTTCTCTTTAAAATTGTAAGTGATTTGCCCGTGGGTGATGCCCTACTTTTACACTATCCTCGTGACCTAGAGATGTATGTGAATGAAGAACCAGACGTTGCCATAATCTTATATTTCTTTTTTAAGATCTTAACTTAAACACTATAGAACAGGGGGCGAACCTATTTGGATCGACGTGACATTTTTTCTAAAAAAGTGTTTAATGGAGTATAGACGTGCCGTCAAATAATTTTGATTTGTGATTCTTGGGAAAATAATAAAATTAAATACAAATCACACATTAAAAACTCTTTATTTACTATTAAAAAATACATTTTGCACTGTATAGCAGTGAATGTTTTGGATATACGTGTAATTCAAATTAAACTAACATTAGTGTGACTTCTGTTGTTGCCGATCAGATGACAAATAACTTGCATTAGGAATGTAAAATGTTACTTTTAGCAGAACACATGCTGAATTAGAGTCCTCTGCCAAATGGTTTTCTAAGTGAGCCTTAAATGTTATTCATCTCTGGAAATAATGTTTCTTGGGCATAGGTAGATGAAAATAAGTTTAAAAAAGCATGAGCTGCCTTCTTCAAACAGTTACATGTATCTGGAATCGAATTCCATGTTTCCAAAATTTCGTTACTGACATTTTTACTTATATTGCTTTAATTTTCTGTTTCAATCAATTCCAACATTTTTCTTGCTTTAATAAATTTTTAAATCCATATTGAACTAGACTGGGAAACAAGCACAGTTGCGTTTCAAATTCTTCAATTTCTTGCAATCGAATTGGGACAAGTTCAGTTTATGAAATGAAGTCACATCAGGGTACATAATAATTATGGAAATAAGTACTTGGATAACTTTTTCTTCGTCTAATTTTTTCAAGTTCGGGAAGTACTAGTAGTTTCTTGTAATAATATCGTTTCTGAAAGTATGAAATTTAGCGTCAAAAGCATTGAGATCCCTTTTGAAGATAATTTTTTTTGTGTGTCTTGAGGCTTTACATTCAGTTCTTTGAAATGCTGGCATATGTCTGTAAAAATCCGACTTATAACTCGCGTTTGTTCGTAATATTTCATAGTGAACTTTGTTATTTCGAACTAAAATGCTAACCGTTTTGATCGGAGACGTGCCCAAGTAATTGTGTCGCCTGTCATTGATTCACCATCCCTGCTATAGAATGATAATATTTATATTTAAACCAAATGAATCTGTGGTGAGGAGACACACAATACGTATTACCAAATAATCGCGACACTGACCACTATGTTTAACTTTACCGGCTAATCCTAATCTCAATAAACACACTGTTCCTAGTAGTTTAAATAAATGTTCTTACCTCTCTATTTAGGGTAAGCAGTAATACGTTTGATCCTAACTGACGTCGCTTTAACTCGTGTGTAATGGTATCCACCTTTAACTTGAACGTACTGTCCCGGATATATTAAATCTTGAACGCGGGATTGTCTCTCACTTTAGCTTAATCACTTGTACACATAGATCTCGTATAACCACTTTCCGTAGCCACATCGCGTGTACTAAATTTCTACTATTTATAAGTTCTCTAATTGGATTATTTCTCACTTTTCACTTCTCGAGTTGGTTGGAAAGAATTCCCATTCTAGCCCCAAAGAAACCCAAAAGGAGATTTAGTGGAAATCGCGATTAGCCCGTCACAAAGTAACACGAGAGGGGATGGACCTCGTAATTTTGAACTATGACCAAGTGACGAGGATGACACCTAACCTGGGCCGTGGGTAGCCTAGTGGTTAGAGCACTGAACTCCAGACCGGAAGGCCTGGGTTCGATGCCCGTACCATCAAATACCCTCCAAGTACACACGGAGTACGTGCTCGTTAAATCAGTGGATCCGAAAGTCTTGTGGGCTGAATCACGAGTGCAGGGATTTGGAGAAAATTTCCCTCCACTTCTGTTCCATGCCTAAATTGTGGAAGTGGAGATAGATGGTGGCGTCATCTATCGTAATGTTCTATCGTCCCATCGGGAATTTCACCGAGCTAAATCGTACTGTCACCTGTATGGTGCTCACGGCTAAGGTCAACGACAGGCGTACATCTAGCCCATTGCACGATGAATTTCATGGGCCTCGATCTGACTATGTCAGGCAGGTGGCATGAGCAACAACAACACACCAGAACTACTAACCCTTTCTCCAAATATCCCCATCATGACAACGAAAGGACTTAAAGCCTTCTAAGGTTTAAAGGACATAAGTGCCTCTACACGGTGGGTCTCCAGTGGCAATAGGACAGGACCTCCGGAAATACCGGCCATGAGTCCACGAATCTTCAAGAATCCAAATAAAACCTTCAATAACTGTGTCTGGAGTAAAGTTCCAAAAAATACATTTGTTGACAAAAGTAATTTGCAAATTTGTGTAATGGACGCGGTAATATGCCGCGAAGAACAGAAGTATTAATGAAGGTACCGAAGAACAGAAGTATTAATAAAACTAAAAAAAATCCAGAGATTAACACTTATGATGCCTTCAGAAAAATTGACAAAGTTAGAATTTGTAAAGCCGAGATGATGGTTCAAAAAGCCAGCAAAAAGGCCAAGACTATTGAAAGACCAAATAAAAGGAAGAAGGATGCTTTAGAAGTGTTCATGCAAGATGAATACAAATCTGGAATGTTTTAAATATCAAATTTTAGAAGAAGCTGTATAATTTTTTCATATTATCAAAATGTGTTTTCCAAGTTTTTAAAACCTTCCGTAGAAAAATCTGTCAATCAGAATTTAGTTGATATGAGCTGAGTTTTAGATGATTTATTTCACATGAGCTTTTGTATAGTAACAATGCATTTAATGCTACTAATTTAATTCCTGAAATGTTGTATTTTTATTTTTACTGCCTAATTTCCAAGAAAATTACCATTTTTATTTTGAAATTTCAAAAAGTCAAACTTCAAATTTTTTTAAAAAAAAGATTCTAAGCAAGGAATAATAGAATAAACTAGAGCATTTAAATACAGGTACGATTTTGTAATTAAAACCGCATGTTTTGTGGTTTTATATGTTATGAAAGGAAAAATACAAGTACCTAATCAATATCATGTATACGATAACTCCTTTTTTAGAGTGTACTTTTTCAAATCTTTATATTTCTAAACATATTGTACACATTTAAAAAATTTATGATACAGAATATTAAGAAAAATATTTAGATTTTGTGACACAATTTATATTTTTTTTTGTCTTTTTGTTTTTAAAAATAATATTCATTCGAAAACCAAAATTTCCGCTTATTTTGCATCATGGAGAACGTTCCGGTTCCCTTAAGCCAGGAGTAGGCAGACTTTTACTTGGTACGGTCTACTTCTATGTTTTTTAATGTGCTGCGGTCCACCCAGTGGCGTAGATGTGGTAAGTTACAAACAAACTCAACAATATTTATATTCTAGGAATTAATACAGAAAAAATATACGCTTGCCTACATAATTACAATAAAAAAACTTTTGCTTAAAACTCCCGTTTTAAGAAAAATGCAAGACACAAACATAATAATTATACCTGTAAATTTAATAATATCAAAAGATGCATTTATTATCAAGCAGCACAAAATGCATAAAAAATAAAATCGTTTACATTAAAGTTAATTTCTGTAGAATTTTATGGTTTTAGTAGCAAACCTACATGATGTCCTCCGCAATCTTGAATAACTCGGTATATAATTAATAACAGCTAATCTTGCACTGGATTCCAAGTTGTCGTCTGTGGAACGGGGGAATGATATGCTGTCTTAATTCTATTCATCATTGGAAATGAAGATTTACGCAGGTAGGTAATGCAAGAGAAGGAAGTTAAGTGAAATGCAGTCTTTTCAAATTAGGATACTTGACTTGGTCCATTAACTGATGTATGATTTTAACACGTTCGCTGCAGGGCGTCTTTAATCGCGGGACGTAATATCAATACATGAATCCAATCCTGCAGAAGCGTGAGCGGTGGGGTGATGTTTCAGTAGCCAATCCCGTGTTATCACGAGAAAAGCTGGTCGATGTTTATTATCCCCTTTAGTCGGCGTGTGGGGAAAACGCATTTCTACGGCTGGCATTGCTGTGATCACATTTTCCCTCTATAGTAGCAGAGAATGTGTTAAGCGTCATCGTGTGCTTCCAATAATGGTTCAAGTGTCGCCTACGCATAGTCTCATGCATTGTAAAATATATTTATTTTAGAATACGAGTCTTAGATCTTATGTGAAGGCGGTCACCTCAAAATGCCTTAGCGGTCCATCAGTCGATCGCGATCGACTTAATGCCAACCCCGGCCTTAAGCAATTTTTGTTTCGTGTGAAGAGAAAAAAAATGCCCAAAGATTCATGGTACTTTGTCGGAACCGTTGTATTATTTCGTGTTAACCGATACTTCGTCTTAACCGTTTTCGCGTTAAACGTATTACACTGGGTGTAAGGCAGCGCTTCTCAAACTGTGGAGCGTGCCTCCCTAGTATCCATATGTGAGAGTCACGAGCAGATGTTGAAAAGTCGAAAGTAAAAGATTTAAATAAGTATTAATTTGTGAGAGACTTCCCCCTGAAGTCGCTCCCTCACCGTTCTGCTTACCTAAGGGTTTGGGACGAGGAAACAATATATGTCCAGAAACTTCCGTAATAATTGTTATTTATTATTATTCAAGCACACTAATCAACCACAAGTTAAACCACAAAAGGATGTCTTTAGAGTGATATAAAGAAAGCAATAAACCCTAAGTGAACAAGCGAAAATAAACAGCTCAATTTAACCTAATCAATCTTAGACTATAAAATACCCCAATCCACTAATTTAGTATAGTGGTAAAATCCGTTCTTAACTCAAGTTGTGTAAATCAATTAAATCTCACCTTCGCAACGCTGCAACAAATTCTAGGCTCCTTCTTCTCTTCAATTACCAAACTCTGACTTTGTATACTCTAATTAATCTACATATCAGGGTTTTTTTCTTGAGAGGGATGCTGAGAATTAAACGTGAATGCTAGCCGAAAGATTCCCCAAGAGGATTAGTGTGAAGGTCGCGTAAAGACCTGTTGCAAATTTACTGAAAGGAAGCAAAACAAAATACATTCTGACATAATAAAAGTTAAATACACGTTTACACTGATATATACTTATAAATCTATCAGTACTGCACAATGTTTTTGATAATTAATTTTTAAATACATTAAAAACAAGTTTAATAATTACTAGTGCGTTCCATAGGCTTGTTATATACAAACTTTAATACTTATCTTGATAATTTTTATGGTTTGTTATTAAAGTCGCATTGCAGCTTAAGCATCTAAGTAGATTTTTATTGCTTTCAATGCATTGTTATTGTATTATTGTAAAAGGGGGGGTGAGAAGAAAATTATGATTGAAAATTGGGTCACAAATATTGAAAGTTTGAGAAGCACTGATATAAAGATAATTAAATTATAACTTACCGAAACAATTTTGCTTCCCATTCAGTCTATATTTTAGTCTCACATATTCAACAGCTAGTTCTTTTTCAGAAAAGGTCATCCACTCCTAAATATTTTCTCTTTCTGTGTCATAAGCCAAACTTTACCGCACATGCTACTCTCCGTTTGAAATGCAAACTATAAGATGAAGAAGAATGCGATAAGATGATAAATTAGCAGTACTTTTAACACTAAAAATTACATCGAAATTTGAGGGTGCGCCTTATACGCCGGGTATAAAAATGATAACTTCAAAAATAAAATCAGAGATGTGCATAAAAAAATTCAGACTTCTACAAATATCGGAATAATGTTTATTTAAAAGATACGTCATACCTTATGAACTAAAAGGGTTGTTCTTCTATAAATATACTACTTTTTCAAAATCCTTGAATAATACCTTGAACGAATGGCTTTAAAATATAATAGCATTGATAACGTATATTGCAGGTTTGTTCGTAAAAAAGGGGGGCTGCGTTATACGGCGAATGTACCTCAAAATAATAAAATGCAGCTTGAAAGTACAGATGCGCATTATACACCGGATTTTACGGTAATTGAAATCTTAAATAAAATTATAAATTACCGGTAATTGAAATAAACACACAATTCAAAGCTCAAAATCAAGGGCAATCGGCGTCGATTCGCGTTGCATATAGGTTGTTGAAAGCTGTCTTTAAGAATCAATAAAATAAAAAAATCTGGAAAAGTCTCCATACTCCTTTCGAAACGTTACATGTATAATGTAAAGAAAAAAAATTTGAACACATATTCAAGTTTTCCCTCCATAAGCAGCTTATCGAGACAGCTATATTTTATGTAAGAATTTTATTCGAATACTTGCAGGGAAAGTCAGAATTTGAACTAGAGTTAGGTCTTTTTTTTTTAATGTTTAATTTCTCTCGCATCTAAGTATCAGCTTTTACTCGAAAATTCTTCGCATTTTGGAAAGATACGTGTTTTATTTATCACATAAACTCTCAAAACGCTTCGTTTTCCAATAGAAATAGCAGACATGTCTAGTAATATGCATTTTTAAGGATCCATAATCGTATAAAATAGAAGTCCATTTAGAAAGGAATAAATTTCTCGAATTCTCATAAAAGGTGTTGCATCGGTGCATTCGAATCAGGTTTCAAAAATAATTTTTGAGAAAATATATTAAAACAAAATTAATTGCAGAAAAATGTAAAACTGTCTCGAAAGTACTGTCTGCTGGATAAACTTCATGTAATTTGTGAAGAATACGTTAGTGTATGGAGAAAATCCAGATCTTTGCATTCCTGCAATGCTCTCTATTAAAGCTATCTAGATTGAGTGAGATATAAATATGAAATGTTATTTATAAGCTTATATTTTTTATGTATAAATTTTAAAAGCTTTGTCTCAGATGTTTTGTTAAGGATGCTTGTGCGTTAATATATGTAGAGTATATGTTTCAATTTGTTTGTAGAGTTAATTTGCAGTTCTTAGATATTTGAATAAAAAAACTAATTTATCGCGCATATTGTAGTGGTAAATTATGTACGTTAAATATATTCGTTAAGTGGAATAAGTTTCACATCGGATTTTTAAGTGAATATTAGCTGTTAAGTCAGTGCTTCTCAAACTTTCAATACTGGCGCCCCCCTTTTCAATCACAGTTTTTATCGCGCCCCTCTTATACATTAATAATGTACTGAATGCAATAATAATGCACTTTTACGATAAAGCAACAATATTTATTATAAACCGTACAAATTCATGACATAAGTATTAAATTTTGTATATGTTACTTTTAAGCAAAAAAAAGTTAAGTAATAGGATAATTACTAAGTTATTTTTCCTTTCTCTGATTTTTAAATTGGAACATATTACAAAATGCGGTAGTTGCTTAGAAGACAAAATATAGATATCAGCTAAATATATAAAATGAATTCAGAGGGTCACAATTTCTTATCTTAAAACTCCTTTCAAAAACTTTTCTCTGTAAAACAAGCCCATGGAAGTAGCTAATAATTATTAAACTTGTTCTTAATTTAGTATTAATTAATTAGTCATAAAATACTCTGTTCACCACTCATACATTAAAAGCAATGTTTCTCAAACTTTCAATACTGGCGACCCAATTTTCAATCATAATTTTTGTCGTCGTCCCCCCCTGTACAACAATAATGTATTTACTGCATTAAAAATGCACTTTGAGAGAGAGACGCTAAAGTTATAATACGATCTTAATTATAAACCGTACAAATTAATACGATAAGTATATTAAATTTTGTGTATATGTAACTTTTAAGTAAAATATATATATATATATATATATATATATATATATATATATATATATATATATATATATATTAAGAAAATTACTTAAAATATATATATATTACTTAGAATTATGTTATTTTTCTTTCTCTAATTTTTAAATTGGAACATATCGCAAAATGATGTATTTAATTAAAGATTTATTTCCTTCAGCATTCATTTCTCAAAGTACAAATGTCATTAGAAAAATAGTCTAGTCAATGTCGCTCTCTATCATATCCATCACATCAGGCATTATAGGGTACGTTTGCGTGAGTCTGGGCAACCTATCGGACGTCTGCGCAAAACATGTAAAAATGCTTTTCCTCGTACAATTCCAGTAAGTTTTGGTCGACTCGATACTCCTATAGCTACCGAATCTAGCTTGAATGTACATTTTTTTAATTTCCACGTTAATTGTAATTCACGGTAATTAAGTATTTACGGCAGTAGTTTAAAACAATATCATACATACATTTTTAAGTCGTAAGCAAACATTCGACCATAATAAAGAATCAACAAGTACACAGACAAACGAGCATGGTTCCGAAAATTAAATTAAGGCGATCTTCTCAAAAATACTTGAATTTTGGATTTACCACTACTGAAGTAAATGATGGAAAAAAAGCCCCAGCTCGATATGTGTTAAAACTTACAAATCTGTAGAACAACATGTGAAAGTTGTTTTTAAAACATGTAAAATCATTTAGCTATGTTGGCAATGAATTTTAAAAAGTATTTTCTGGATGAGGACAGCTTGGTAGCAAGTTACGAGTGGATTAGGGATCTATTTCAAGATACACCAGAAGGGCTCTCAACACTTCCGAAGAAGAAATCTTCATAGATTTCACATCCAGTGAAAAATTAAAAGGAAATTTTGTAATAAATCGCTCTTTGAATTTGGGGTAGAGGTGGATGAGGAATTATTTGTACTGAAAACAAAAGCACTTCGTATACTATTACCATTTTCAACATCCTACCTTTTTCGAACCGGATTTTCTGCAGTGGATGCCTTGAAGACAAAATATAGATCTCAGCTAAATATAGAAAAATAACTCTTTAAGTGTCAATTTCTGATATTAAACCTTCCCTTGGAAAACTTTCCTCTACAAGACAAGCCCGTGGAAGTCCCTAATAATTATTAAACTTGTTCTTAATTTAGTAATAAGATTAATTGATTGAATATTAACGTCGCACTGTTCAGCTGCACGAGGTCTTTTGACGACGGACCACGTAATTTTGAACCATGGTCAAGTGACGTGGATGACACCTGAGCTGGCACCCCTCTCTCCTAACTACCACACCACTGATTGATTGATTGATTGATTGATTGAATATTAACGTCGCACTGTTCAGCTACACGAGGGCTTTTGGCGACGGACCACGTAATTTTGAACCATGGTCAAGTGACGTGGACGACACCTGAGCTGGCACCCCCCTCTCCTAACTACCACACCACACCAACGGGAAAACGTTTCAACTCTCAACAGATTTAACGTGCATCGCTGCCCTACACGGCGGGTCTTTAGTGGTACTGGGCTCGAACTCGTGACAAGGCAAGCCACGATCCGATACCTATACCACTCGGCTACCGCGGCTAAATTCAGCAATAAGAAATTATTTATAAAATACCTTCTTCAGTACTGATACATCAAACGTATACTGGCTGAAACACCGACTCTTCGCACGAGTTCATTTTTAAAAAAAATAAAATTCTTAATTAAAAAAAAATAAATTCTTGATATAATAGCTGAACTTTAAGGAGAGTAAAACTGTGTGCACGACATTGTATACAAAAATGTAAAATGATTTTTTTTAGATAAATGCTATAATTGTAAATAACTGTTTAAAAGAACTGTAATTTTAAACCTCACACAATTAGCATTTAGAATTAATGTTAAATTATGAAAAAGAATATAAAATTCCGATGAAGAATAATTGTGTTACTTTTTAACATTTAAAGCGAGAAGACTTCAAAATGTTTTAACCCGGAAGCAGGCGCGTACTCGATACTAACATTAATGGTAGTGCGGGGGGACTCAGTCACCCCAATCATTTGTTTAGAATTATTTTTACTGTACACGATACAAATCGGAATTCTAGTGAATATTTTAATTTATAGAAAGTATACTTACCTTCTTTCAAGGACTACTCAATTCTTTGATGATTTGAGAAAAAATTCAATAAAACTGAACTAAAATGATTCAAAAGTACAAGACCATAATAAAGGACGCAAATCAGACACTTTTCAATTATCCTACAGAAATGTTAAACCGATGAATTCTTTTCCAAATATCGCAAAACTCAATTATTTACAATTTCCCTAAGCGAAAAGCAAACGCATAAAAGATGGGAGGGAACTAATATTGATAATAACCATGCCATAAGATTGAAGGTCAATCAAATGATTAGCAAACGTACTATGCAGCCTGGCTGAAAAGTGAATCAGGACTTCCTTTTCTTTTTCTACAACTAATGTACAGTATTTCAATAATAATTACAGTGATGAATTGTTTATCTTCTTAGAATTTTTCTCAGGGTCTGGGTTTCGTTTATTCTTTTAACGAGTAATATTTTATGTTGAAACGTAATAAAAAAATCTCTCATTGAGGAAATACAGCAAATAAAACAAAATGGTTTTTTTTCTCTTTAATTTGGTTTTGGGATCAAAAATAGCTATTTGATGACGGAAAAAAGCCAGATAATAAACATAAATTATTTCAGTGTTGTTGTGTGTATTTTTTTTATTATGGAAGAAAGCATTTTGTTTTACTTCTCTTTCCGGTTATTTTTTTTTAAAAAAAAACTTTAAATTTTCGATACGCTCGCGCCCCCCTTGTAGGGTCATCGCGCCCCCCAGGGGGGCGCGCCCCACACTTTGAGAAACACTGTGTTAAGTGAATTAATGAGAATTTAAAGCTGTTTATTTTATTAAAAGATACTCCAATTGTGCTTCAATACACCTTTTCCAACGAAATTTTGTATAGAACAGCGGTCGGCAAACTATGCTCCTCGTGTCACATGTGGCACGTAGAACAATTCTAGTGGCACTCTACACTACTCTGCAAACTTGTCAAATTTGAGTGGATGGAAGTTAATAAATTTGTAATGAATCTTCTTTGATAATCATCTTCAGAGTTATGAGCATCTACGGAACTAAGAAAAATCTGAAAGATATATATAACTCTCTCTTCTGTAGATAAATCTAATAGGTATTTTGTAAACTATTTGAATGTCATTGCTGGTTTTACATATCTAAGTGAACAATTTTTTTTATCATATGAAAAATATTTCGAGTCCACAAAGAAGGAGTGGCAAATTTAAGGTCCAAATTAAATCCTTGATTTTGCGATGTGAAGTAGAATGGTGTAAGAACTAGGTCGTAATAAAAATTTCATTTATCTTTTTATTAGCTATAATGAAGAGAAATACTTATATTTTAGGTTGTCTATTTCTTATTTTAATAAATGTTCAAAAATACATAATATACGTATGCAGAACTTTAATTTTTTTACTTATCTTAAAGAAATAGTCATATTTTATGCTGTTTATTTTTATGTTAAGAAATATATTTAAATGATGCAAAATTGATTTGTAAAAAAAGCATAAACCTATAATATTGATCTCTGTTCTGTAACTCTTCATGCATTATCGCGGGATTGGAATGGTTGCAAATATGTCCTACCGTGTGGCCCACCGACTCATATTGGTAGATTGTTTGGCACGCCAGAGTTAAAAGGTTTTCGACCCCTGGTATAGATGCTTGCTCTTAAAGAAACATTCTGATCTTTAGAATCAATAAACTCCGAAGCAAAATTTTTCTGACTGCCTCCATTTTCATACTGCATGGCACACTATAATTGTTCTAAATGTTTAAAAAATTAAATATCGGTTGACGAAAGATCCGGTGAATAAGTTGAGCTCTGTAAAATTTTCATATTTTAATTTATTTAATTTTGAAGTTGTCTCGAACGAGACGTATACGGCCGAGTGCTGTCGTGGGAAAATGTTGAACTCAGTGGCGCAACGGAGAACTTTTAGATCCCCTGCAAAACCAGGCTAGGGGCCCCATGTAGAATTTTACGAAGGGTAGGCACTTGCGTAAGTCAGGCTTTGGGCCCCTTTAGAACCCTGTCCCCCCCGCCCGCGATGTGGAGGTTGCACGTTACTCCACTGGTTGAACTACACTGGTGTGCAAAAATTAAGGACGAGACGGTTTTTCAATATAACTTTGTACAAAAGCTTTCCAAATCAACACATTTAATACCGTAAGATCCCCAATACGTAAGAACATGTGTAATGTAAGCAACACTTACTAAAACAGAAATCAGAGGGATAACAAGAAGCTTGATTGAAAAAGTAGCATGGAGCGCAATGCGACTGAAGTCCGAAACATCCCTGTGATGGGTGTCCAGCAAGAAACATCCGGTCTTTAGTAGGGGATATGATCTCCCCTGACTGCTAAGCAGGTTTCACAGCGTCTGCCCATGCTGAGAATGAGGGTGTCAATGAGTTGTTCAGGCATTGCTGCCCATTCGTCTTGCAGCGCCAATCGAAGCTCCCGAATCGTTACTGGTGGTACGAGCTGCCAAGCGTCTGCCTAGAAAATCCCATACATGCTCGATGGGATTGAGATCCGGAGATCGTGCCGGCCAATCCATACGTTCAATATCCTCACTCTCTAAGAGCTGTTTGGCAGCTACTGTGCGATGCATTGTCGTCCATGAAAAGGAACTGAAGACCCATAGCGCCTCTAAAAAGACGCACATATGGAAGAAGAATCTCGTTACAATAACGGGTCCCGTTGACTGAACCTGCGTTGAAGATCTGAAGGTCTGTACGACTACCAAGCATGATGCCTCCCCAAACGAAAACACCGCGACCTCCATACCTGTCCCTTTCAATGATGTTCGAGGGATGATTGCGGCTTCTCCGCTCTCTCCAGATGAGTATGCGATGAGAATCGCTACTCAAACTGAATCTGCTCTCATCTGTAAAGAGTACTCGTCCCCATTCATTGTCTCTCCAATTCCGGTGTTCCCGGCACCACAGAGAAAGCCTTCTCCGATGGGCAGGCGTTAAAAGTACACACCGTACAGGGCGTCGTGCAAACAGACCACCACCGTGCAGTCTTCTGGCCACGGTAAAACGCGATATCGGTCGTCCAGTCGCCTGTGTCGTGTGTCTAGCGATTTCTCCCGCTGTCTGCCGCCTGTTTCTTCTGGCCTGTAACACAATGTACCGGTCATCTGTGGGTGTGGTTCCTCGTGGACGACCACTACTGAACCCCCGGATAGCTGTTCCTGTAGTTTGAAATTGTCTCCAAAGTCATGAAACGATGCTGTGAGCAATTCCGAACTCTGCAACCACACTTGTCACACTGCGGCCTTCCTCCAACTTCCCAATGATTCGACCTCGGGTAAAAGCATCCAGATGTCGTCTAACAGATTGATTAGTCGCCATTTCTCGCTGAGGCAGCAACTCGGTGTGATTTTAACTGCTATACGGCGTGCAATCTCTTTGCCAGAAATACTGATCTTACACCGACAACATGCTTTATACTACTTAGACACTCCCCCATTACGTCTACCTGCATATCTGCGCATGTGCTTCCGTACATCACCTTACTTAATCTCCTGATTGGTCTTTCTGTCCGCTCTGCTTCTTTGTTCAGCTGATATGCTAATTTTTCGACTTCGTCCTTAATTTTTGCACACCAGTGTATACCATAACGTGTTTCTCGCCACACAGCTGTGAATCGGCTTCTTTTGTGGAAATCATCACAACACGTGCAATGACATCTGCACCCTTAAAATATTGCGTGATCTTGTCTTGGACATCGCCCCGGTAACCTTTGACATCACGAGAGATCCCTACCCCCCACGAGCCGGATGTAACTCGAAGCTAAATTTGCCGACCTCTGTCATCCCCGAGACCCTAGAGAGGGCATAGAGAGAACGGAAGCTGGTCTGAAAACTTCGTTAAGCACGGACGCGAAATTCCTACCTCATAAACAGAACTTGGACTCTAATAATATAATTAACAAATTTAATAATTTCAATGTGTAATCTGTAAATAATGGATCTGATGTAAATAAACTTAAAGTTATAATTAATCAATAAGACGCTACCTTTATTTATCTCAAACGTTACAATACAGATTAACAAGTGAGGGATGCATAATTTTCATTTTCTGTTTGCTTTTTATCAATGTACTGGCCGTATAATAGATACAGTTGAATTCGGTTCCTCCAGTGCTTTCAGAGCATCATTTTCACAAATATTTGGGTTTTTCCACGCGACTCAGTTTATAGAGAAAACTCACACCAAAGCGAAATAGTTTAAACTAACGCAGCACTTTTCAATCGTTAATCCGGGAGCAGGCGCACACACTCAATACTAACGTTAATGATCCAGCAGGGGTGTGACCCAGTCACCCCAATCCTTTTTTTTTTATAATTATTTTTAATATACTCGATAAAAAATCGTAATTCCAGTACCTAATAATTAAACTGAGAAAAAGTGTACGTACCTATTCTCTTCAATTTTTCCTTGATAATTTGAGAAGGAATATCAACCAAACTGAACCAAGTCGTTTCAAATGTGCGTGACTTTAATAAAGGACAGACATCACAGACACTTTTCGCTAATATTGCAGGAATGTTATATGCAGGAAAATCTGTCATATTTTTTTCCAGTTAATGTAGTTTTATTGTCCTTTGATGATCGACAAATAGCATTTTGAACTTTTTCTTGTTTGCGTCTTTTTAACAAGGCGCTGTGTGTCTTGTAGCACACCTATGGCTTCATACTTTTCTTGATGGAGCTCTTTAGGTAGCATTTGAAAATTTTCCTTTCAACTCAGACGTTTCATTCCCCCATCGCTTTTCTCAAATTTACTTTCCCTATCATGATTCATTATTTCAACGGGTTCTTCAATTGCTTGATCAGTTTCAACTTCTCCTTCAATAGAGGAAACAGTTGCCCATCTCTTTATATATATATATATATATATATATATATATATATATATATATATATATATATATATATATATGACAGGCCCCAGGCCTGCTGGTAAAATAAAGAGGGCATCATCTTCACAATATTCCTTTATTACGCCTTCATCATATATAATCTAACATGGCGGACCTTCTGCCGCGCAACCGGGTGTTACCAAATACAACATCGCAGCGAGGAGACACCAGCCAAGTCCTTCCTAGTATGCGTTCGCCTTCGTCAGCGCTCGTTGCTCCTTTTAACAGGCTTGTTTACTCATAAATCCTTACGCGATGGTAAAGAGTTCGCTCTATTTTCATTTATTATTTCCTTAATTTTGAACCTAAACTTTTCAAACCTGACAAATTTCCCCCCCTCCGCTGAAGTCTGGCACAGCCAGATTGGCCAATTCTGACTGGCAAGTCCCCAGGGAAAAAAATTATAATTCAATTATATCAAATTCCCCAAATGAAATAAAAATCTAGAAGATATAATAATTGTGCAAAAGAGTGGCTGGTGAATCCTAACATGTACAAAAAAAATAGCAATAATGAATAACAAAGTATCAAAAATTTGGTATAAAACTTTGTGTTACATAGAATTGTTTTCTGAAAAATATCATATCTAATACTTCCACTATGACTATAATAATAATGAGGTTAATAAAAAACAACATAAGATAAAGATAATTCACACTAGACATTCAAAAATATAGTAGTACTAAACAACATAACATAAGATCAAGTGGAATTCTCACTAAATGTGCACCAATAGTAAACAATGTTAATAAAGTGATAAATGTTGAAAAGTTACAAGTACTTCAAAATGGTATTGAATGTTGGAATAATGAGTACATAAATACATAGAAGAATAGGTATAGAGTGAATAACAAGATTTTAGGAATAATGGTAAAGTAAATACATACAAAGAATAGATATAAAATAAGTAATAGCAAAATGAGTTTAGGAGCTCCCAAAAAAGAAAAGATTACATAACTATAACACAGAAATTTATCAAAATAAACACAACATCAACATTATATCAAAATATCACTAGAAATATAAAATGCAAAGAAAAATAAGGGTATTTCAGATATATCAAGTACAGGTAAAAGTTCAATCAATGTAATGTTTCACAGTCCTGTCTTGGAAAAATCATAGTTCAATGTTCATCATCCAATTATTGTTTATCTCACAGTTCTTTTGTTTATTATTAGTATCTCTACTCAATCAACTCATTTCAAAAACATACAACCATAATAAAATCTTCATAACATCACATACTATATTTTAACTTTCAGAATATACTTATCACAAATAATCACAGTGAAATTATTATAACACAATGTATCGTAAAATGACCTCATCACAATGTTTTCATACAGTCCATAATTCAGTTATTTTTTTTTTTTTTTAAAAAATAGTCTTCAATAATGTGTTCATTATGAATAAAGATACAATACAAATTCAATTACATTAAATGTGGATTTTCATAATGTAAACAAGTCTTAAATTCAAATTTTAAACAACTTTTATTATTATTATTTTTTTTTTTACATAACAATGCACTTCTTTTAAAATTACAATACACTTCTAAAACTACAATGCACTTCTTCCCCCCAATGTTTGAGAAAACAAACTCTACAACAAATATAAATAAGAATTTAGTATAATTGGAAATTGGATTTTAAATGAAAAGGTTTTAATCTTGTAGAATGAACAATATCTGTTAATTTTCCTGTATATTGATTTGGTTTATCTATTTCATAAGTAACATTTGAGAGTTTTCTGACAACTTTAAAAGGACCATTATAAGGAGATTGAAGTTTACTTGAATTAGGGTATGAGAAATTTTGATATAAGACTAAATCTCCAACTTTAAATTTTGCATCAACATAATGTTTATCATACCGTTGTTTATTTATCTTATGATGCTTAATTGTTCTGTTTACTGCAATTTGTCTAGCTTGTTGTATAGGTGGATAGTTTAATTTTACTTGATTAGGTAATGGCGAATCATATGGCAAAGTTCCAAACATTAAATATGCAGGTGGAAAGCCAGTAACATCATGTGGCGAGTTATTGTATTCATATGTAACTTGTTCTAATAATTTTGTCCAAGGAGTTTTTGTAGTTGAATTAACTTTACATCTTAATTTTGCTACTAATGTCTGATTAACTCTTTCATTCTTTCCATTGCATTGTGGTCTATTTGCTGAAGTTAGTAATTGTCTAATATTATGATGTTTTAAGAATTTCTTAAATTTAGATGAAGTGAATGCAGCATTTCTATCACTTAAAAGTTGTTTTGGGCATTGAATTGAAAAAATTTGTTTTAAGCAATTTGTATAAGTTTCAGAAGTGACACTTTTGGATGGAAATGTCCAAGCATATCTGGTAGCATGATCCAGAACAATATGCAGGTATTTCTTTTGTGAATTATGATAATTAAATCCTCCTACAGTGTCTAGTGAGATCATTTCAAATGGTTCTTCTGCTACAGGAACTTCTTGCAATAATCCATACTTTTTTTTTTGTGTAGACTTTTTATTCAATTGACATGTTTCACAACATTTAACAAAATTTGAAATGTCTAATATAATGTCTTTCCAGTAGTAAATTGGAGAAATTAATTTTAACATCTTTTTTACACCTGGGTGACCAAATTGTTCATGTGCAGTTGTAATTAATTTTTCTCTCAAAGATAACGGTACTACAATTTTAATTAAATTCTTTTCTTAACTGTTAATACATCATTAATTTTTATATATTTTGGATCATTAATGTTCTCTGAATTTTGGTATTTAATAATTTCATCAGTATTTAAAAAATGACAAATGGGTGATATATAATGGCATACAGGGTTCCTCGACAACATGTCTGCTTCAACATTTAATTTACCTTTTATATAAACTATCGAATATTCATACTGAGAAAGTTTTAAACTCCACCGAAATAAACGTCCAGTTAAATGTTTTACACTTTTAAGCCATTGTAAAGCAGCATGGTCAGTATGTATTGTGAATTTGGATCCATGTAGGTAACAGTGGAATTTATCTAAGGCATCTATAATTGCTAAACACTCTTTTTCTGAAATTGTATAATTTTTTTCATGTTTAAGTAATTGTCTCGAGTGATAAGCTATGGGGTAAAGTGTTCCATCTGGGTGTTGTTGTTTCAAGACTACACCTATTGATTCCTGACTTGCATCACAAAACACATGACATGGATATTGTGAGTTGTATAATTTAAGTATAGGTTTTGAGATTAAACAATTCTTTAACTTTTGATAAGCTTCTTGACATTCATGTGACCAATTCCAAATTGCATCTTTTTTAAGTAGTTTATTTAATGGTACTCTAAGTTTTGCATAATCTTTAATAAATTTTTGATAAACATTGATGGAACCAAGAAATCTTTGGAGTTCTTTCACATCTTTAGGTGGTGCTAATTTTCTAATTGTTTCAATATTTGGATTACTTGGGAATAATGACCTTGTGTTATTTCATATCCTAAAAATTTTATTTTTTCCTGTGCAAACTGACATTTTGATTTTTTAAGTTTAATGTTTTCTTTTTTACAAATTTGAAATATTGTATCTAAATGAGTTAAATGCTCTTCCCAAGATTGTGAGAAAATTATTATATCATCAAAATAGTTTAAAGCAAAAGTTAACTGATATTTTTGTAAAATTTGTCTTATAGTTCTTTGGAAAACAGCTGGGGAATTTTTCCAGCCAAATGGAAGTCTTAACCATTCATAGAGTCCAAAATTAGTTGTGAAAGCCAGTTTCTCTGCGTCTTTTTCATGAATTTTAATGTGCCAATAACCACTGGTTAAGTCGAGCGTAGAGAAAAATTTAGCATGAGTTAAATTATCAATTACAAAGTCTATCAGAGGTACAGGGGTGGAATCTTTTCGTGTGATTTCATTTAGTTTTCTATAATCGATACATAATCTTGATCTTTTCCCTTCATCCTTTTTGTATGCTAAAGTTACAGGGGGCAGCATATGGGCTATGAGAGGGTCTAATAAAACCTGCTTTTAACAATTCTTCTATCTGTGTTTGTATTTCTTTAGATTCTTGTTGACTGTTTCTATAAGGGCGTAAACTTATAGGAAGGTCTGAAATTAAATGAATTCTTTGTGGCTCTAAATTGATACAACCTACATCATACTTATTTTGTGAAAATATGGTTTGAAATTTGTCAAGAAGTTGGGTTAAATCTCCCCATTGCTCACTAGTTTGTCTTGGTATTGTGTGTCCTCAACAACCATGGCTGGGTTAAACAATCTTTTCAGATCAGCTTCAGGGCTGTCCGATATTTGATCTAAACCTTTATTATTCTTAACGTTAATATTATCTTCATTATTTGCATTATAGTAGTTCATATTTTGATCATTATTAAGAGTTTTACAATATGTCCCATGATATGTTCTCAACTCACCAACACACTTATTTACATATTTAATATTACTTAAATTTTTACCACATTGAAAAATACACATGTTACGAATACTAATGTCAAGCTTAAATAAATGTAAATATTCTAGTCCTAAAATAATATAAGGCAATTCAGTATCAATTACAAACAAATCTATTTGCTTAGATATACATCCAATATTCATATAAACTTTAATTATACCTTTGGGTTGAATAGTCCCACAAGTTTGATTTATTTTTACATTACTATTTCTTATAATTTTAATGTTTTTTAATTGTTTAGCTAAATTTATTGGAATTAATGACACATTGCTTCCTGTGTCAATTAGAGTACAAAAGTGCTTGGAACATACCATTGACTCAATAATTAGTTGTCATCCTTGCCTCTGGTTACTTTCGTTTCTGGGCGAGTTAAAATGTCGATTATGTTGTACAAACTGCCTAGGTTGATTGTTGAACTGTTGCCTTCCACTGAATCTCATCATGTGCGATTGATGTGGCTGTCCATGATTTCCTCTTGCTTGGAATCTGTACTGTTGACCAGTTCCTCTGTGTACACTACCGTATGCGTGATTCCATCGGGTATAACTTCCAGTATCTACCGGTTTTCGGTCTGCGCTATCCGGTGTTACTGCGATTAATTGTCGCATCGTTGAGATCCATTCGCAGGGTGTCGAAATCTTCTTGATAACTAGGAACTTTTGGAACTCTAAAGGAATAGATAATGTCATATGCTCCACAATTGAACTGTCATCATAATTTAGTTTCTTCCCCAACGAAAGTTTTTCCGTAAAAAACGAAATTAATTCTTTAGTGTCGTTTAATGTTAGGTTTTGAAATTTTCGAATATCTTCTTGTTTCGTCGCATCGAACACCGTCATTAATAGTTGTTTACTTTCTTCATAAGACTTTTCAAATAATTGGTTTTCATACCAAAATTTAAGATAAACTCCCGTGAGATATCTAGGAATATTTTGCTTCTTCCATTGCTCGTCTTTTTGATATTCCAAACATTGTTTATCAAAACATTCAAGAAAACTCTTCAAACTACTAAACTTATTAAGATCAAATTCAGGAAAAAAGAAAGTTTCCCTGGATGTGTTGACTGGTGACTCCTGCCGGAAAGAGTCGTCTTCCATGGTAGTATCGTTTTCAATGCAGTCGCTCGTTCGAAAAAAAAAAATTGTTGAAGTTAATTCGTTTGGTTTCCTCGCGTATTTTTCGGTACTTTAAATCATCCTGCCGGCTCTTGACAGGCCCCAGGCCTGCTGGTAAAATAAAGAGGGCATCATCTTCACAATATTCCTTTATTACGCCTTCATCATATATAATCTAACATGGCGGACCTTCTGCCGCGCAACCGGGTGTTACCAAATACAACATCGCAGCGAGGAGACACCAGCCAAGTCCTTCCTAGTATGCGTTCGCCTTCGTCAGCGCTCGTTGCTCCTTTTAACAGGCTTGTTTACTCATAAATCCTTACGCGATGGTAAAGAGTTCGCTCTATTTTCATTTATTACTTCCTTAATTTTGAACCTAAACTTTTCAAACCTGACATATATATATATATATATATATATATATATTCTGCTCATTTACATTTATAAATTATAATAAATCGTACAGTTATTATGGTACGCAATAAATTGTACGCCTTAATGGTACAATCGCATCACTATAACAGCCACAACCTTGATAACGGAATAAGTAAACTCTCCCTATACTCCACCATGTTACTACATGTACATAAATTTGCATTCTCAGACATTAAAGTTGTGACGGCTCTTTCCGTGACCTTCTCACTAACAAACCTCGCGGGGAATTTTCGTTCCTTAGAAACTATTTTATTAGAACGCTTCCTCTGAAGAAGATGGGAACATGCGAATTAAGACTACTTTATAAAGCCTAGGCTTCCAAGTTAGATAGAAAGAGAGATAGGATAGGCTGCTAGCGGAGCAGTGATTAATCAAATTTAAAGTGTAAACGCAGATATTTAGTATTTGATAATTTTTGTAATTAAGGTGAGGATTTGTCTGGAGATTAAATATAGATTAGATAGCTGGGATAGTTATGTTACTTTTAATGTAATTTCAAAAAGTATATAGACACAGAAATGGACTCTATGATTTCATATGATGGTGAGATATCTTTCTAACCCCCTCAGACTTTCATTAAGATAATAAAACGAAGCAAATATTTGTTTTGAAATATGATGTTGGGTATAGTATTTCATTACAGTGAAATAAATTTAACGAGAAAACGCTTAAGGCGAAATATCGTTAACACGAAATACTACCGCTGTCCGAGAAATTACTATGCATTTTCATGCATTTTTTTCGCTTAACACTAAGCGGAGATCACTTAACACGAAAAAATTTCATTTCCGAGAGTGAACAAAATACGGAAAACACCAATCACGCTGGCGAGATGTAAGAGAGGTGTGAAACGAAAGAGATGGCTTCACATATTTCGTAGAAAGGAGGCTAACTTGGCTTTAAAATACCCTCGAAATAGCCTATGACACGAGCTAATTTTGTTTACCTAAGCTACTTTCACCCTCTATCCCTACAAACTCCACGCAAAAACATCCCATCTCTCATCAGTTGGCTTTGGAATTCGATGACGAGTACATTACAGCGTGCGTACAAATCAATTAGTTTGGTTCGCTTTTTTCCCCTTCTATTTTAGGAAAATTTTCTTGCGAACACAATGACAAACAGTTTGAGGAAAAGCAAAATGCTAATTCGTTTTAAGTGAAGATGCTGCTTCTTAAGGCTGTTGATCAAAAACAGAAGTCGAAAAAAATATATATAAATATTTTGGTATTGCTAAATTTTGTATTCAATT
This sequence comes from Trichonephila clavipes, assembly GCA_019973935.1. Taxonomy (NCBI): domain Eukaryota; kingdom Metazoa; phylum Arthropoda; class Arachnida; order Araneae; family Nephilidae; genus Trichonephila; species Trichonephila clavipes. Next base: position 1,299,740 of record BMAU01019666.1, read on the forward strand.
ACATTAAATTTTTCCGAATGTTTTTGTTTCCATGAATTTTATTAAATGCATGCATATATACATATCTATGTAAATGAAATGTACTCTAATAAAGTAAATTTTGTTTTATACATGCTTTTTGGCAATATAATTTAAAATGAAATACTTTTAAAAAACACGAAAATTATTTCCCTCCTTTCAGTTTCCTGTTAAACGATTTTCACTGTATATCTTTCCTGAGTGACTAGATTTGATGAAATCTGCAACGAAGTCTGCATTATTACACTTTTCTGAGCCGCAGATTTTGTTCTTTAAATTTTTCAAATCGAATCCGATGGGGTTGTAGCAGCCATAAGAAAGAACAAAATAATATTAGCCAAACTAGTTAATCATGCAACTAATTAATACTGTGAAAATTTCCACACTTGAATAAATAATGAAAGCACAGTACTTATCTAAGGAGGCCAGCTGGGACAATTACCTGTTCCAGTTAACCCTGACCTGATGACTTAATTATACTGCTAGCCACACAAATTGCAACACCCTGAAGGAAGCATGCAAACCATGTGAAGCTTACATCATGCGTTGGTGGAGAGGAAATATTCAAGCCATTAGCATTATAACGCAGACACCCATCAGAGGCAATTGTATCGCCAACCTCAAGTGCTACATAAGGAGAGAACAGATTGACGATTTGAAATAAGGTTATTGTTTTACAATGCATTTTTTGCGTAAGCTGCTTACATGTGCCTCGTGGAAGACAACTAGTGCCCTTTGACCAAGTTTCTGAACTCAACCGAGGAAGAACATTAACCTGTAGGGATTACGGATTATCCTTCAAGTAAATTGATCAAAGTGTTGGACGAAACCAAGCAGCAATGATGCAGATCTGCCATCGCTGCATGCAGGAGGAAACGACGAACCAACAGGGCCGATCGTACCTCCTCGGTGCATCACTGCCCATGATTATGCATGGCAGTGATAGATCGCGCAGTCACATCATGAACCATAGGATAACAGATTCAGTTTGTTACATGTCATTCGGTGTCCACTCGTGCCATTCGACACCGTTTGCCGCAAAGTTGAAAGTCTGCAAGGTGTCCATTGCTTTGTTTACCTTTAATTGGAAACCCCAGGTTTTTGCGCCACTAATGGGACAATGACCGGTGGATATGGACAACGGAATGGAAAAATGTGTTTACTGACGAATCCCGCTTCTGCCTGCAACATCACGATGGTCGGATTGGAGCTTGGAAACACCGTTAGAGGAGAGGCTGCTGAACTGTTACGTTTTGTATCACCACACTGGTCCGGCACATGGTATCATGGTTTGGGGGGGCATTTGAGTACGCATTGCCGGTACACTCTAGTACGCATTGCCGGTACACTTTAGTACGCATTGCCGGTACACTATACATCCATTGCTATATTTCTGAGGTGTTGCAGCACGTGATCCTCCCTTACATTCAGTACTTGCCATCAGCCATATTCCAACATGATAATGCGCAAGCACACGTGGCACGCAATGTTCAAAAGTTTATCTTTGAATATCAGATTGAATTGCTTCCTTGGCCTGCTTATTCTCCCAATCTATCACCAATGAAAAGCATGTGGTCCATGCTTATACAACGACTGACCCGGGATAGATACACAACCCGCTGCTACACCAGATGAACTTTGACAATCTGTGGCTGCATGGACTGCTCTACCCTAAGGATACATCCAAGGCCTCTGATTCTATGACGAGGCATGGGGCTGCATGGACTGCTCTACCCTAAGGATACATCCAAGGCCTCTGATTCTATGACGAGGCATGTGGCAGCAGTTATAGCCAACAATGGCGTATACACTAACAACTGATTTTGTCATCATCCACACTTCACAAGGGGATGTAATTTTCATAGTTTGATCTCTGTGCAACGTGTTATCAGCCAAATAAACTTTGGTGTGATATCTCTGGTCCTTTGTGGTGTTGCATTTTGTGCGGCCAGCAGTGTATTTAACTTAAAAAATCATTAGGATCTCTCTTCTAAAGGAAAACTAGATCTTCGTTAAAATATGATCTGAATTGTTGACTAACTGTCGCTGCTTCTTTTCTATCAACTGTTACTATTTCTTCTCTTAATTATGTTCTTCAGTTCACTTCACATATAATCATCTCATTCTCTTATCAATCCCATGAACACACTCAGTTTTCTCTAGAAGAAGGATGCAGATGAAACATGTAAGAATATCAATGAAAACCCCCAAGTTATTTTTAAGGGGTAAACCTCGCAAGATAACCCTTTACAGGTCATCTTTCTGATATAGAGTGTTATTTAAATACAAAAGAGGTTGAAGATATATGTGTGAGAGGATGTATTTTCGTCCCAAATACATTTCAAGTTTTTTATGTTTGATTTCGCAACTATATTCAACAGGTCATCTTACTAAAAATAGATTTGACAGATCTTTGTATTGTATTATCAGATGCAAAATAATTAATTTGTTTACTTTTAATTATTAAAATTTATTACAATTATTTCTATTGTACCACGATATAGTAATGAAGTTCAATAAATATGAAACATTTTCACATATTCCTTCGTTTTTTTTTATTTAGCTATCAAATTTTAATATAAAATATTAGGTATTTTGTAATGTATATTACAATTTTTTTAATCCATCTTCGCTTAATTATTAGTATATATATATATTATTCAAAAACTACAAATTAGTTTTGAAGAAAAGTAGTGAACGAACGTAAAATCACAAGATGTGGGAAGTTCAAGTTTTCTAATCAATTAAGAAGCATTTCTCAATTATTTCCGAAAGAGAGAGTACACACAATACTTCTCAAGTAAGGGGGAATCAAATATTTATAAAATTAAATTAAAAATACGATTCATTACAAGAAAGGTACATTTTTCAGAATAAAATAGAAGTTATTAATTTTTTGTTCAGAAAAATATTTAACATATTATATAAAATGAGAAGTTACCCATAATCATTTTCAGAATTAAAGTTAGACTAAAATTCTAACGTATGCAGAATGTAGTAAATATGCCATTGAACTACTTATCTGAGCGTCTGATACTCAGACATTCGCCAATTTTATAGTCCTTTTTTTTGTCTGGAAAGATTCCATAGTCTCTGCTTTTTAACATATGTTTAAGTGCCGAATAAACGGAAAATAATTAAATTAACTAAATAAGGCTGCTTTTATTTATTTCAATTGACTAAATAAATAAATTATAGTTTTAAAAAACTGAAAAGCACGCTTTTATAGCTAATCGAACTTAAAAAGTAAAAAAAAAATTCTTAATGAAAAAATAAACTGATTAACGAGAAAATTAAGGCCACTGTGGTAAAAGCGTGGGGTATTAATTGTTACAATTTGTTACTAGATCTATTCCAAAATACCGGGTTGGTGTAAAAATGTAGTGCGAAACACACCACGCTTTTACCATACTGATGTTATTAATTTTACGTTAATCGTTTTATTCTTACATTAAAAATTATTTTTTACTTTTTAGTTTGATTAGAGCGATGAAAGCGTTTTTTCTAGTTTTTTTTAAACTATAATTTATTTTTAATTTTTTAGCTCCATCTCAATAAAAGCGTGCTTTTTTTTTTTAGTTTCTCTAAACATTATTTATTGATTGATGAATCAATCTTAAATGCGTCATTTTTTTACAGAATCTGTGATACCTATTCGCATCTGATCAGTGCGACACACGACCTGTCTTTCAGAATGTACGATCAGCCAACTGAAGAAGATCTGGAAGAGCTAAGTTTGAAATATTTAATGCGGAAGAAGGTGTAAAAAGTCAATATTTTTCATTAAAAAGAGCTCAATATTCTCTCTGAAACTTGCATCGGCATTAAACTTAACAGTACACGTTTTGTATTGATGAGTTTGTGAGAAATTATTTAATCCGATAACCTCTGAATCTATTCTCAGCTGTTTTGTTAAAATGAATATTTTTTCCGCATGCTCGAGTCTTTATTTCCATTTTCAGAAAAACTGGGCAATTGTTTATATTATGGTAAAAGAAATTGCTGACGTTTTATTCCCTTTATCACATGAAAAGCATTTTTTTTCTTTGTTAAATTTGTATTAACAACTTTCCATTTTCTCCCGAGCACTGCTCGGGCACTTGAAATGGTACTTCACTGATTTAGCCGAGTGGTACTCGGGCAACACTTTTATCTACTCTGTTGTTGTTGTTATTGCTACTAATTCCACTTGATCGGCAAAGGCCAGATCAAGGTCCATGAAATTTATCATGGCACAGGGTTAAGTGACGTATGTTGTTAGCCGTAGTTTTGAGCACCATATAGGTGGCAGAACGATTTGCTCGATTTCACCCCAATTTTGAGGGAGAACACCCTGGGAGAGGTCAAGGACCTCCCACCTCTCTTTCCCTTCCACCAACCTCACAAGAGGGCTTGCGGTTCGACGCCTATTTAAAGTACCCCCATGCCACGTAAGCACAATACATTTACAAACATCCATGTCTTATCCGGGATTCAAACCCAGTGGCACAGCATTCAACGTCGCTAACCACTATATCGGATGGGCGACTTTTTCAAGTCTTATCCTCTGATTTGTCAGTATTTTTTGCTCCTTTTATTGTGCAATGTTTCTAACAGATGTCTCTAAAAGTCGAGTAAAGTTAGCTTTACAAAAAGAAATGTTTAAACCGATTTTAATATCAGGCTTTACTACATTCTTTTAAACTGGATTAGGTGGGATTTTTTTTTACTAGACCGGTGTACCGCTAGCTACGAACACTATTCCTTTTAATTTGGAGCTTCAAATGAGTAATTAGGAAAGGTTCGTAACAGAAAATAATTCTGATATTGACTCAAATAGTGAATTTGCCGTTTCTGTAAATGATTCTGGAAATAATGAAAGTTCGTTATCTCAGACTTCTCTTGTTGTGTAGATAGAATAGATCAACATCTCACAATTTGCCCAATAACAAAATAGAGGCAAGAAATAATACAAAAGAAAGTTATTCCGTCTTTTAGATACATCATTGTGTGGTATGCTTTCGTTTTATCTCAGAAACTAAAGGAAAATTATCTCATTTGAATTTCTGGTTTGATTTTATAGATCACCTTATTGAAAGCCATGAGGCAGCAAATGAGAAAAAAGGATGACCAGAAATTTTTTCAAGTCTAACAAATGACAGTAAAAAAAAACTTTTTAGAAGTGATTCCTCCCACGAACAAAAAATTGAGACCAACAAGGCAATGTTTTGTGTGTAGGTCTAAAAGAAACGATTTTGGAAAAT